>CM076399.1:11865402-12060269 GCA_038363315.1 Mugilogobius chulae | reverse complement strand
CACCGCCATAGATAGTCATCAGATTCACGAACTCAGATACCTGAAAATGTGAAGCAGATCGGAGACAGCGTGTTTTCCGAGCTTTATCTGCACGTCTTGTTGTGGAGGAGGAGAATGGCAAACTCATCATCACACCAATGAAGGACAATGATGACCAAACCAGAGGACAGAAAGACTGTGATGGTGGACACTGTGCTGTAGACCTTTGACCGAGGTCCAATAAACAAGGCAAGAGAGATGCAGACGAATTTCATCTGAAGACTGGGGAGCAGGTGGAAGGGGAACTCTAGAAGAAGTGCGACATGAAAAAATGTCAACACAGCTCATCCCCAAACACAGAGGATGGCAAAGACTGTGTTTCTCATGGTGACTATGTTGGTGTGACGGAACGGGAAGCAAACAGCGATGTAGCGCTCGATGGACATGACTGTCAGTGTGAGAGGAGAGATCTGCGAGCACATGTAAGAAATCATCATATAAAACCCACACAGAGGGTAGGACAGGAACACGTAGAAGGCACTGTGCATGTACAGGAACTGTCCCATAAAGAGCACAATGGAGTCGGCCACCACAAGGTTCAGCAGGAGCATGTAGCGCGGTGATTTTGCAAACACGTCGCGGCTGCAGAGCGTGTGGATGATGATGCCATTTATGACCAAGAACATGAGGCTGAGGTTTGTCAGTGTGACCAGTAAAGACTTTAAGCTCGTTGTTGTCCACTCCTCTGTGATGTTGGGATTATAACTTTGCCACTCCATTGCAGACGGAGCTCAACAATCAGCTGAAAAGAAAAAAGAAGAGCATTGAGATATACAGATTCATGTCTGTCTTTAAAGCCGCACAAGCTTATGTCATGTGCTCATGTTCTGATTTAGGCCTTTTCACTGTGACCATCCTAAGCCTCATTGTTGAGACTATTTAAAAAAAAAAAGTCTTGTTTGATTGCATGTTTCTATTTTCCCTGCTGTTCTTAAAATGTACAATGCAACACTGAAATTTCCCCATTGTGGGAGCAATAAAGGATATCTTATCTTATGAGTGTGGCTGTGTGGAGCCAGTGAGTAATGAAGCAAGTTGTGAAACATTGTGTTTTGGCCTGTTGTTGTAGTAAATGGTCTCTCTTTATATTGTGCTCTAATGTAACCATAAATTATTAAATAATCCAAGCTTGAATTAGGAATTGGTAGCAATCAGTAGCAACTTTACCCAAAATTTACAACATTTTGACGTGATCATCATCAACAGATCAAACTTGGACTTCGTATCTCCACAGATCAGACTGGGACCTGTCTCGTGTCTCCACAGATCAAACTCGGACCTTGTGTCTCCACAAATCAGACGGGGACCTCTGTGTCTCCACAGATCAGACTGGGCCGTTGTGGTACTGAGTTTTCACATCAGTCAAAACTCATAATAATAATGTTCTCGGAGTCATTTAAGTCGACTGATGAGTCTGTACATCGAGCAGCACAGTGTCACCCCTGGAAAGTTTTTTGTTTGTTAATTTAACTTATTTATTTGAATGAATATTTATTTATACAGCACATGTACACAGACAGATGTCTTCCCAAAGTGCTTCACACAGTAGCAGCCCTGGAGCAAGCTCAGCAGAAGCGATTCGCCTTAACATCCTGGCGTCTACAACTCGCACAACACCAAGAGCTCCATAACCTAAGCTCTGCGCTCTGCCACCGTGAATCGGACCATGTGTATTAATGACCGCAAACACATCAGATTTAGCTAAAAGCTAATTTCTGTCTGTAGTCCCATGAAACAGAGTAAAACCCGTCGGCTACAACCTGTCGACAGACATAAGACAAAAGAGGGTTAGGGTTAGAAAGACATCACAACATATACAATACAGGGGACATGGCCAGACAAGGCATGACAGTTTACTAAACATACACTCAATGAAAATGAGGCAGATCTACTGAAGTGCTTTAAATTAGGGCCTGTGTGTATAGTTTGTGAAGTGTCTGTGCTGTGCTCTCACTGCTATAACTCATCCACACATTCTCACCAGTGTAACAATGATCATTTGTAGTGGGCACATCTTTGGTTTCTGAGTAACCATTCCTGAAGTTGTTTCTCAAATAAAAACAAAAGTGGTGCTGTCTCTGTGATTGGCAGCGTGTTCCAGTTTGTGCAGCTCTTGACAGAAAGCACAGTCTGAGCAAAGGTGCACTTCCTGAACTGGATTTGATTATTGCTGAATCAAACAGGTGGCTGCACTTTCCCTTTTCTGGCATTTCAATTAAATCTTTAACATCAGGCTTCCTCATGCTCGCTCTTGACCATAAAGAAGTTGATATTTTTAGAGCTTTTCTATTCTTTGTGTGACATGTATCAGTCCCAGATAGTCCCCAAAACATAATTTTGAACAAACTAAAGGATGCACACATTTTTATGACTTTGACATTGCACCTTTTCAGATTTTCTTTGTTTTTCAATTGTAGTAAATTACAAGTTAACACATCATGTTCTGTTGTATTTTCATTAGATTAGTCATCAACAGGCCACAGAGGGTTTGGAGAGTAAATGCAGAACAGTGAACTGTGAACTTTGTTAACACGGTTTTAATGCTCTGTTTTAGTAAAAAGTCATAAGCTGACAACAGAACTATAAGTGCAAGAACACAATAACAATAATACCAGTGCTTTGGAAAAACAATATTTGAGTTTGACAAGGATTGAGTCTAATTAACTGCTTTAAAGACTGAGAAATTTGCTTTTGTTTATGGATACTAGACATTTAGAGTTTAATATTTTTGTTTTTTGATGTAGCCTTTGTACCAAAATACAAGAAACTATTTTAGCAACATATCAATTCTACCACATGACATAATTTTCAACATTTAGTGTATGACGTTGGAATAGTATCAGTTCAGACACAGTAGAGGAGCAGACAGCAAACTTAAGGACAATTCAAACTCTCACAGAAGCAAATTATATTACCATGAGTCCTGGAGCAGGTCTCTCAGACTGGAGTCAGTGTAGGACCGTCTGAGCTCCCACAATGCACTACTTTAAAAACCTCACCACAAGTGACCTCACATGACCCTCGCCATCATTTTGTGTCTGAGGTCAATAACAATATGAGTCTTAATGATGCCTTCAGGGATCTGCGGTGTCAGAGTTATACTTTAGTTTGAAGAAACTTGAACTTTAAGATTTTAAACTTTCATTGTTGAGTTTTTAGGTCCAGATTCAGTCAGCACATGAAGTGCAGTGTTTCCCTGGTTTATTGGCTTAGCTGGGCTGCTTGGGGCCGCGTATGTGTGAAAAATATAGGCCAATGTATTGGAGTTTTATAGTTATTGGAATAACAATATATTTTAGGACATGGCTATTCAAATATTTTTACCATTGGGTCATACTTTGTCAGAACCGAACTACAATTTCATCGGTGAACAGTTGCACAAAAACACCACTGACAGTGTCCAGTTCTTGCCTCTTCCTCTGATTATCTTCAGTGTCACTAGATTCCACATCGTCTTCCTGTACTTGGCCAAACTCCAGCTCAAATTCTGAGAAATTTATGTTGCTTAGTTACCAGCTCTGGCCTGTTACCTTTGCAACCCCGGAGGGAGACAGACAACCATTTGACGTCACAGCCATGCCAAACGGCAGCCTCCATGTAATTTATTTGAAACATGAATTTAATAAAACTACAAATACCACAAGGTATTTGTCTTGTATTATATAAGTGATGATATTATAAGTGTTTTAGGGTAAACATGTGATTATAGTCGGGATTTGCTTTAAAATATACAACAGGATTAAGCCAAAACAAACTCAATATTAATCACAAGCCAGACTTGAATCTTCTTAGCAGTGGAACTAGACTGAGTTACAAACCAAGATTAAACCTATAGTCTACTCTACATTAAATCAAGGTAAACCTCATCTTGAACATAGAATATTTTTCACGCTGGCCAAAACACACTGCTTAGTTGGACGTTGTGATGTTTGAGTTTTAGAACGGTCAAACTCCTGACAATAATGTTCTCATTAGGTCGACTCTGTACATCTAAAAGTTTACCTGAAAAGCCCTTTTCTTGGACATTTACAAAATTATTTTCAAGTTCTCAAATGAAAAAGATCTGTGATGAGCGGGTTGGTGGTGCCATGAGCGGGTTGGCGGTGCGTTGAGCGGGTTGGTGGTGCCATGAGCGGGTTGGCGGTGCTGTGAGCGGGTTGGTGGTGCCAGTGAGCGGGTTGGCGGTGCGGTGAGCGGGTTGGTGGTGGTGAGCGGGTTGGCGGTGCCGTGAGCGGGTTGGCGGTGCCGTGAGCGGGTTGGGTGGTGTGAGCGGGGTGGCGGTGTTGTGAGCGGGTTGGCGGTGCCGGTGAGCGGGTTGGCGGTGCCCCGGAGCGGGGTGGCGGTGCCGTGAGCAGGTTGGCGGTGTGAGCGGGGTGGCGGTGTTGTGAGCGGGTTGGCGGTGCCGTGAGCGGGTTGGCGGTGCCGGCGAGCGGGGTGGCGGTGCCGTGAGTGGGTTGGGCAGTGCCGTGAGCGGTGTGGCGGTGCCGTGGCGGGGTGGCAGTGCTGTGAGCGGGTTGGAGGTGCCCTGAGCAGGTTGGCGTGTCGTGAGCGGGGAGGCGGTGCTGTGAGCGAGTTGGAGGTGTCGTGAGCGAGTTGGCGGTGCCGTGAGCGGGTTGGCGTGTCGTGAGCGAGTTGGCGGTGCCGTGAGCGGTTGGAGGTGTCGTGAGCGAGTTGGCGGTGCCGTGAGCGGGTTGGCGTGTCGTGAGCGGGTGGCGGTGCTGTGAGCGAGTGGAGGGCCGTGAGCGGGTTGGCGTGTCGTGAGCGGGTTGGCGTGTCCGTGAGCGAGTTAGTGGTGGGCCACCTGCTTGTAACATGGCATTGAGGCGTGTGGTGGGCCTCAAGAGGAGAAACTTCATCTTCTCAGTCTCGACCAGGACCAATCTGTCCAGTGTTTCCTCTGGTAAAGACAAACAGTCAGAGTAGATCAGCCTTTCTCAAAATGTACGCAAGCTGCCTCTGGTGCTTCTTGAACTTTGCAGTTTGAATATTTGTTTTAATTAATGAATATTCATTCATGTTCATTTCCTCTGAGATAATCACCATTTAGAGCTGCCATATTATTCTTTTTTAAAGGGGTCCTATGTGTGTGTTTTTTAATATATATTTAGTAAGAAACTAGAACATATACAGATCAATAATTTACCTTTTGTTCATTGTAAAACAAAAAGTTGATGTAAAACAAAAAGTTGATCTAAAACAGCTTAAAAATAGGAACAGCTCTACTGACTTCCTGTTCAAAACTGCAGATCTGATAAGCCCCGCCTCTTCATTTTAAAATTTAACTGTAAGAAGCAACAGATTTGAAATAACAAATTATTATGTTGGAAAGTGAATATGGGACATTTTTGAACCATAAACGCGTCACTTTGAGTATTACTGTTTTGAAATATATCAAGTAAATACAGAGAAGTGGGAGGGGATAGGTGGTAGGTGAGAACGGGGATTTCTGGCACATGAGCTCCAGCTGAAGAACAAAACAAGATTACTCCAACATGCAGGAATCAAATAAAATATAACTTTGTGTAAACTAATGATGAAGGAAGGCCATTATAACAAGGGTTAAAAACTTAGAAAGTGAATTTGACATAATAGGTCCCTTTAAGGTGCTTTCAGACCGAACGCGACCACGCGGACACTTTCAAAGCTATGTCTATGTGTAGGCGCAATTACGCGCAACCAGAGCGGCGCGCAGCGTCTACTACGACTGGTGCGAACATTTAAGGGCGGACGGGCGTCTATGCGCAACCAGCATGTGAAGAGCAAAGTGACAGTGTTACGACCAATACTACAGCTTAAAGGCCTGTGCAGACATTGACAAGAGAACTAATCCTTTTGGGATCAGCCCAAACAGCACTGTCTCCTTGTTAACTTTGTCAAATGAAGCCCTGTGCTCTCTATTTGCGTCGCTCCAGTTAAAAGAAATCCAGTTGGAGCGAGTGCGGCTGCTCCTCACAAAGCTGTCATTTCGTTGCTCTGAATGGCGGCACATCAGGAGCTCCTCCACTGACAGACACATACACATGAATTGGATTTCAGGCGAAAAGAGACAAACTTTACAAACTTTAGTCCGGGGATTCCTTTCGTTTGTGCATTCTGTGCTGTCAATGTCTATCATTCATATAACGCCTCGATTCAGGCAAAATAAGAGGCACCCTTCCAGCTCAACGTACCTGGTGGTGCATGTGTAAGGCATTACGCGTAAGGCTAGGATGTGGAAGTTCCAGGTTCAAATCCCTCATGAGTGAAATTTATTGTTGTTTATTTTCTGCACTTATGCAACATTAAATGAAGACTTATTGTTTGTTTTGCATTTTAAAACGATAATACAATTCTTAAAGTATTAAATTTGAATATCTGCTACAGGTTAGGGCTGGGCAAAAAATCGATTTAGTCGATAAATCAAATCGATTTCTAGTTTTAGAAACTCTAGTTTGTTTTTTTTTCTTGGATTTTGCGGCACTTGCCTCGTCCTTACAGGCTTTCGTAGAGCATTGTACATGTGGCAACATGCATCACGGGCCCTGGATTCTCATTGGCATAGGCGTCGTTAGGCTCAATATGCCGGGGCTACAGCCCCGGATGTCAGTGGGTCTAGCCCCGAACCCAATCTGCCCCTCCGCCGCTGGGTCTCCCACAGGCTGTGGCAGGACACCCGCATTGGCCCCAAACTGCACCCGCCACAGAGACCCAGCATAAGCCTCCCGATGACACGCAAAAAAAAATGTTCTCGCAGGATGGGTGTGCGGACGGTCGGACCTGGCCTGGGACACAGATCCCTCAGGTTCGGGCTGCGGTGCAGGGCCACCAGACTGTCTGGACCAGAGCGGAGCAGTGCGCGCGGCATAGGGCTACACGTAGGGCGTAGGTAAGAGGAGACACGGGGAGGAGGCGTGTAGGTGACAAGGAATACATCCAACGCTGGCGTGAGTAGGCGACAACAGACCGACGCGCGTGAAACTAACTTTATGAATGAGTCGTGGGTCGCGCGGTCTATTATGAGCCCCGGTACTATTTTCACAAGATGCAGAGTGGGTTCCGCTCTTACCTGTTGGGGCTTTACACACACAGGTGCAGGCGCAGAGTCACATCACAGCTTCAGTCTGCGTGAGCAGTTCTTTATTTTCTCCCTTTTATAGTCCGTGAGCGTAAATACACTGTACACTCTCTACGTCTGGAACAGCATCAAGCTCCGCTAACTGCAGTGTAACACATCCTGCTCTTCCGTCAAAATAAAAGCTTTATAATTCATGACAGCAGAGAGACATTTATTCTGAAAGAACGCGACAGCAACAGTCTTCCTCTGTCCAAACGGCACGAGGATTCAGCGGAGGAGCTGATTCATGTGAAATACAGCATTAGAAAAACAATAGCCACATCTCAAACAAACAGCATTATAGCAAATGTTAGCCTAGTTTTATTTATAAGCCCACTTAGTAATGTTGTGCATTCTACTTTTGCATAGAATTATGTTTTAGTGGCATTGAGTGAACAAAATTCACTATGCATAATAATGACAAAATAATAAATATAGTTGTGGTCAGGTCATAATTATAAACGAGAATTGTTCTCACCTGACCTTCCTGATGAAATACATAATTAATTAATTAATACATAAGCCAATTAAAGCTGGGGTAATTAAGTCTTTTAGTTGTAAATGAGTAAACTTTGTGCTTTTTACTAAAAAGTGATAAATGCACTTTGTGAAAAAAAAAAATTAGACTGCTGTGTACTGTCTGAATTGAATAATACAGAATATTAGTTCTAATCTGGGGCCAAATGTTGTTGTGTTCATGGTCCTCTTCAGTTTCAGTTTATAAGCAATAATTGTAACCAAAAATGAATTAATGTTGATATAAACAATGTGTTGAAGGATTTATGAGAGGAAGTTGTCAGATTTAAAACCTTTATTGTGTTTGCAGTGTAAAAATCAACTACTCATTCATATTTTTCCTTGAAGGGCCAATATGAATGATTTGCAACATGTGCCAAAACTAATTTTATGTTGCATCTATAAAGATAATTTGCAATAAGACTGTGATCAATTTGTATTTTATGAGCCTGTTTTAGCAGAATAAAACTGATTTGGTGCACTTTGACAAAATGTAATCAGACAGACATTCCTAACAAATCTCAGCACCTCTTTGGGGGCCAAAATAAATCCCTTAGAGGGCCGAGTTTTGCACCCAGGCCCCACTGATCTACGCATTGAAAGTAACTACAGTGCCCAGAGTTACCTCAAACCAACAAGCTCAGTTGTTCTTTATATGCCAATTATACTTGCACTTGTCTGTGCCCTAGAGCTTCTAAAATGCACCAGAATGCAGGAAGTAATATTTCTTTTTTCAAAATCTCCTGGGGGAGGGTCCCCAGACCCACCGCTTCATATTTGTCTCTGATATGAACATATCCTCTGGGCTGAGCCCCGGATCTCACCAAATCCTAAAAACACCCCTGCTCATTGGCCACCATAAAAGCGCCTGTTAGATTGCTGCTCGCCCTTTGGCCTCTCGCTTTGTGCCTGCCCACCGGCATCTGCACTTCCGTGTTCTCCTGGCGCCACACGGCAGGTAAGAGGACCACCAGTCTCCTCTAAATTAAGCAACTGTCTCTAATTGCAAATTTATCGTTTAGTACGGACAGTCTCGGGCTTGCCCCGCGGATCCACGCTAAATGCGGATCCACGCAGATCACTACAAAAGTTACGGTAAGCGCCTCTTGTTTACAAATACGATTATTCGGTGTGCGCTCAGCTGGTTTGTGTTCTCTAGGCTCCGACTACAGCGGCTGTCCTCGTCTCTCCTCCCTCATCGGAACTATAAGTCGTGCTCTTAAATGGTGAGTATGTTTGGTCCGCTTGTGAAGAGCTTGTACATTCTAACTATGTTTTTTTTCCTCCCATGTTATCTGTGCAGAAGCTGCCGCTTTGCTTTGCCCTACACCGCTTTGTTCTACGATGCTTTGCTTTGCCTAGGCTTTGCTCAATGCTTTGCCTGCTACGCTTTGTCCTACGCCGTTTTGTTCCACCCTCTGCTACTATGTTGTGTCGCCTGCTTTGACCTGTTTGACGACACTTTGCTCTACGCCGCTGTGCCCGGGCTTGTGTTGCCCGGCTGCTGTATCCGAGCCCGCTTTGGCACACCGCTGGCCGAGCTCTGTTCACGCGTCCTCATCCTACTTATCTGCGTTGTCTTTTTGTTTGTTTAGTTATTTTATTTTACTCCCCAGGTGAAATTCCTAGGGTGGCGTTGCTGGTTTCTGTTTACTTTTGTTATTTACAGCTAAGTTTAAGTTTCCATTTTAACATTATTCACATTTATTATCCTATTTGTTATAGGTTATTTTCCTACATTTATTCCAACCCCTCTTGCCACATACACATTAAAATTGTGATTGTTTCGGCCCTCTGAAAAGAAATATTAATCACCAAAGTCAGCCTGCGATGTTGTCATGCCTTTTGTGCCTCGACGTCTGTGCAGCCCTTGTGTTTACAACAGCTGCTAACATTGCTAACAGTAGCTGGCGCTTCTGGGCTTGTTCATGTTTATTGACTTTTTCAAATTGGAAAACTAATCCAGCGACTGAAAAGAGGTATAGGCATGTCCCTAAAGACCGTAATTTGGAGGTGGTTTTAGTTAAAAACCCTCCACAATGCTAAACATGGTGCTAAAATTTTGCACAGCGCGCACACGCAGCAAATTAGGATTAAAAAGACATCACACAACCATTGGCGTAACTTTACGTAGGACCGGTGTGGACATGTCCACACCAATCCTGAGCCAACAGGGACAGTCCCCACCAACTTTTCACAAAATCTCCGAGTGTCCTCCTACTGGTTCATGCATCTAACGTCAGCTGGGGGGGGTCTATAAACTATTATACTATAGCAGTAGGTCAGGATGCTATAGAGAGCATCCTGACCTACTGCTGCACTGTGTGGTTTTCAAGCTGCACAGAAAAAACAAGAGGCACCTGAAGCGTGTGGTCAGGGCTGCCGAGCGAACCATCGGAGCATCACTACCTCCTCTCCAGGAGATTTACAGGAGCCGCTTGGAGAAGAAGGCATTAAATATTTATAAAGATCCCTCGCACCCTGGACATGGACTGTTCACTGCTCTTCCTTCTGGCAAACGCTTCAGGCTGTTGAAGACAAGGACTAACAGACTGAAGAACAGCTTTTATCCACAGGCTGTGAAAGCAATTACTCCAATATGTAGCTTACTGTAATATTGTATCGCCTTACTATAGAGGAGCCAACTGTATTTCATTGTTTTTTCCTGACAATGACAAATAAAATTCTATTCTATTCTATTTCTGTCTTCCGCGCTCCTAATGTGCTCTTTGTGTGCGTTTTCTTCGAGCCTACCTGGCTCTCTCTCTCGCTTGCTCTCTTTCTCTCTCGCTCGCTCTCTCTCTCTCTCTCTCTTTCTCAATCGCTCGCTCGCGCTCTCTCTCTCTCAATCGCTCGCTCGCGCTCTCTCTCTCTCCTCCGACGGTCACATATCAGCTGTGCCCGCGCCTTGAAGCGCATGAATTATCCACCTCGAAGGCAGCGAGCTGTGCCCCCTTCGTAGCGTGTACGGTCAGACCGTTGTGCTGTGCCTGCGTCTGTATAGCGCTGACTGCCCGCTCCGGAGAACGCCGTGCGTTATTCTCCTCGAAGCACGCAGTTCTGCATTCTCCAAGCACAGACCTGGAGCGGACTTTCTGGACCAAAGACTCCGCCCATCACACACGTGCAAATACACTGATTTATTTTTAATTGTAAAGAATTGGCTGATAGTTATGTTTTTAGTCTACAAGTTAAATAAATAAATAACACTTGTTAATTGTCTTGTAGGGTTGGTGGGGACACTCGGGTGTGTGTGTGTGTATGTATATACAGCGCTGATCAAAATCTTAAGACCAGTTGAAAATTTGCTAAAATTCACATTTTGCACATTTGGATCCTAATGAGGTTTTAAGTAGAGCTAGATTATGCAAAAGCGAGAAGGGGGAGTGTGACAAAAAAAATGTTGAACTTGTCGTTTTAAAGAAAATAATAATAATCTGAAAAGGCTGTTTTTCAGCTGATCGAAATCTTAAGACCAAAGGCTATAAAAGCCAAAATCTGCTCAAAATTCGCCTTTTCTGTCAGGCTTTCAGACAGTTATGTCCTCCTGATGGTTAAAGCAAAGAAGTTTTCACTTCTTGAACATGGCCGGATCATCGAGCTGCATAAGCAAAGCCTCTCACAGCGACTCACTGCTGCTGAGGCTGGACACAGTCAGACACTCATTCTAAATGTTCAAAAACATTTTGAAAGATCCTGAGCATTATGAAACAACAAAGTCAAGTGGTAGACCCCAAAAAATGACACCTGCGCTGAGCCGGAGGATCCTAATGGGTGTTTGTCAAGACACAGGGCGCTCCTCGACCCACATTATGGCCCTCACTGGAGCCAACTGCAGCACAATAAACATCAGACGGATCTGTAGGAAAAGGGTTTCAAAATCAAAAATCACTTTAAAGACCTCGTCTCCTTCAACGCCACAAAAACAGCTCGTTTAGAGTTTGCCAGGAGCAGCAAACATGAGACACTGAAAGTGGGAACAAGTTTTATTCTCTGATGAGAAAAAAATGAACCTTGACGGTCCAGATGACTTCTAACGTTACTGACATGACAAGGAGATCCACCTGAGATGTTTTCTACCGGCACAGTGGAAGGAGCTCCATCATGGTGTGGGCTGCTTTTTCATTCAGTGGAACGCTGGAGCTTCAGGTGGTGCAGGTCAAACGCTGGAGCTTCAGGTGGAGCAGGTCAAACGCTGGAGCTTCAGGTGGTGCAGGTCAAACGCTGGAGCTTCAGGTGGTGCAGGTCAAACGCTGGAGCTTCAGGTGGTGCAGGGTGGTCAAACGGCGGCTGGTTAGGTGCAGATGTTGCAGGAGCATCCCCTCATGACTGAGGGCCCTGGTCTGATGTTTATTGTGCTGCAGTTGGCTCCAGTGAGGGCCATAATGTGGTGGAGGACTGCCCTGTGTCTTGACAAACACTCATTAGGATCCTCCGGCTCAGCGCAGGTTCATTTTTTGGGGTCTACCACTTGACTTTGTTGTTTCATAATGCTCAGGATCTTTCAAACATTTTTTTGAACATTTAGAATGACTGTCTGACTGCGTCCAGCCTCAGCAGCAGTGAGTCGCTGTGAGAGGCTTTGCTTATGCAGCTCGATGACCCGGCCACGTTCAAGAAGTGAAAACTTCTTTGCTTTACCATCAGGAGGACATAACTGTCTGAAGCCTGACAGAAAAGGCGAATTTTGAGCAGATTTTGTCTTTTATAGCCTTTGGTCTTAAGATTTCGATCAGCTGAAAAACAGCCTTTTTCAGTTTATTATTATTTTCTTTAAAATGACAAGTTCCAAATTTTTTTGTCACACTCCCCCTTCTTGCTTTTGCATAATCTAGCTCTACTTAAAACCTCATTAGGATCCAAATGTGCAAAATGTGAATTTTAGCAAATTTTCAACTGGTCTTAAGATTTTGATCAGCGCTGTATATATTATATATATATATATATATTATATATATATATATATATAATATATATATATATTATATATATATAATATATATATATATATATCACACACACACACCCGAGTGTCCCCACCAACCCTGATGCCAAAGTTAAAGTTACACCCTTGCACACAACACAGGTTTGAAGCATTCTGTTGATTAGCAAAATGAAATAACATAAATGGGTATAGGGATAAAGAAGCGCTGCAGTAGCTGACAGAGAGGGAGAGGGAGAGACAGAGAGGGCATGATTGGCTTTGGTCAAATCATGTTTCATTTTAGGCTACATTTTATGAAATAAATAAGTGTCAGTAACTGTCTTCTGGCTAATGCGTGTCTTATGTGAAGCAGTTAATATGCAAGTCTGAGACTTGAGTTTAGCTCACATGAGTTAGTGCACTGAAATATAAGTAAGCTTATTAGTAAAAAAATTAAATAAAGTAAAGATGTGAATAGCATTTTTTTTTCATTGCACTATACAAATTGTTTAAAAAGAACCTTATTCTATGTACACTCTAGGAAAAAAGAAACGCAACACTAGGGATGGGCCGATATGAAATTTTGGAGCCGATACCAATAACCGATATTTGGCCCTCTGCTCTGGCCGATAACCGATAACTGCCGATACCGATAGGTATATTTTAAAGCAGATCTAAGTGACATTTTGGCTTTGTTCAATGTCTTTGTTAGTTTGTGTGATGGTTACAAATGTATTTCCTTCACATTTTAAGCACACCTCTGCTCTCTGCTGCCTCCTGCTGGAACACCTGCACTTATAATTTGCAGCTCTTCTGAGAAACACTGGTGCTTTTATTTGTACATTTGACAGTGTGAAATATTTTAATGTACTTTTCTTTGTCTTGTTTGAAAAAATTAAAAACTGATTAAAAAAATTACATAAGGAAAAAAGTTCAGTTGTAGGTCTGATGCTGGTATTTGCAGAAGAGAACTGTAGGGGGAGCTCTACTGCTGAAGTTGCTTAGTTCTGCTTTAAAATCCACAGCACAACTCACAAGATCAAAAACTTACAAACAAATATAATTATCTGAGATAAAAAAATATTTGTGGATTTATTATGTAAATATAAAGAGCTTAATTGTTTGTTTATATACTTTGTATTCTTTAGTCTGTTAAAAATTGCAAATATGATGCTTTTAGGTCAAACTGAGGCTGGTATATGCCCACAGAGAGACTGGAGAACCTCCCCTAAATATATCGGCCGTCTTTTTGATATCGGACTGATACCGATATATAAAAAATAACGTTGCTATCGGCCGATACCGATATCAATACCGATATGTCGCCCATCCCTACGCAACACTCAGTTTTCGGAGTTTTTGGGGGCCAGAATAATTTTATTTTTGACATCCGCCTGTTTCATATGAACCCTACATCCATTTCTAATCCTCAGACCAACTCTTGAGGCGTTTACATATTTTCAGTTCAATAACACAACCAAACAATAGAACAACCCCCAAACCAAAAGTGACAGAGTTTCATCAGACTGTCAATAGTTCACTGACCCCCGTTGGCCCTGGACAGAGGTTATTCATCGCCTCATGGATCCATCAGCAGTAGTGTCTGAGTTGATCCTGTGGAATTGCCGCCCATTCTTCCACCAGAATGGATCAGCTGCTGCTGAGTTTCGGAGGATGCTCACGTCAGTGGACGCACACACTGAGCAGATCCCAGACATTTTCAATGGGATTTCCAGAATCATGGCTGGGGTCACATGGGGTTGTACATTGTTGTGCTGCAACAGAGCTCCCGCCCCAACTTGGTCCAGAAAAGGGAGCACCACAGGCCTCAGGATCTCATCCCGATAACAGAGACCATTGAGGTTTCCTTCAATGAAAACCAGGTCTGTCCGGTGATTTGCCGACATGGCTGCTCAAACCATGACACTGGGACCACCCCACCGGTTCACTTGGAGCACACAAGGTTCAGCATTCATCCTATACACCCAATGTCGGCCATCTGCTCTGAAGCACTGGAACATTTTTTTGTCACTGAACAGGATTTGGGACCAGCTCTGCAAAGTCCAACGACGATGTGCAGTGCACCATTCGACCCGAGCTCTAAGCACTGATCCGATACACTGACCATATTTGACTGGTCGATATATCGTCAGTACAGAGGCGATTACGAATGATTCTGGCCAACACTGGCCTGTGGTGTGTCCCAATGGTCTCGACTGCGGACCTGGTGGCGGCTGAACCTGTCAGGGAGATGTGCAGGGCGGTTGGCGCGGTCTTGTGCCACCAGTACGAGGGCGGTCGTTAGAGGAACCAGTGACCTGGTATCGCTCCACAAGACGACTAATGGTAGAGCGGTGGACTCCAAACACCCTGGGGACAGCAAAACAACACCGTCCAGCTTGGAGCAGCCAATAGCTCCATCCCTCTCTGGTTGTGACAATCGCGGCATCGTGAAGAAGTGTGTTTTTGGCTTCATTCTGGTGCCTTTTATAGAGAAGACTTGAGCACAGTTAACCAGCGGTAAAAGTCAACTCTGAGTTTCAAACATGAATTTGTGTGAATAAACGACCCTGTATTGCATTCTTTATTGTTCTCACAATCAGTCAAGCAAAACCAAGAAATGTATTCACCTGTGTTCAGCTTACTCTAGACTGAAATCAGGATGCTAACACATTTTTCCAGATGTACTCGTTTTCGAAGGAATTTTCGAAAACTAAAATGTTGCGTTTCTTTTTTCCTTGAGTGTATTTTGGGCTTGTTCTATGCACTTTTAATTCTTTTAAATGTTGAATCACAGCGCTAGAGCGGTGCTTAAGAAATGATATCTATTGCACCCAGCTATTTTAAAATTGTATGTAAAAAAAAAAATCGAAATCAAATCGAAAGTCGAATTTTTCTTTAAAAAATTGAAGATTTTTATTTTTGGCAAAATCGTCCAGCCCTACTACAGGTACAAAAGTCTTAAATAGTTGTATTTGCCTAGGGTCGAACTCACGCACCCGCGGGCTCTTCACACCAAAGTCCAATGCGCAGTCTTTAAACTACATTCTAATAGAGTCACAGATAGCGCGGCTGCAAGAATACGGCGTCGTTTGAAAGCTATAAGTTGGTCGCAAGTGAAACACGATCCAATTTCTAATGATCAAGCAGCTACTGCCACGCGTCAGGCGCGAATTGACGCGTCCAGTGTGTAAGCACCTTTAGACATGACTTCTCATATTCTCATATATTATTTTTTACACGGTAACCTGCTGTTGTGAATATGAATTGTATCTGTCTTGTTTCTGTGAGTCTATGTGCCCATGTGAATATGTCCTCATGGTCTAACCTAATCTGATTTTATTGCTTTATGAGCTCTAGTTTGGGCCTGATAGAGTCTGAGTTTGAAGCTAGGCTTAGGGAATGTGTAATAAAATGTATAATAAAATGTACACATTATAGGCTCAGGAGTGTGCAGTTAAGATGGGACTTGATTTAAATGCCCAGGATGACTGCAGTCACTTGTGTTTTTTTTGTTCTTTGTTTTTTACTTCTGTTCACTTGCCTTGTTGTTTGTGTAATTTCTGTGTTAAAGTATCTGTCTGACAATAAAGGAGCGTCTTATCTTATTATATCTGCTGGTACTTGGAGAGACAATTACTAATTTAAATAGTGCAGAAAAGTAGGACGACCACTGGAGTAGATAATTGTCACATTTGGTTTTGTTTTTTCTTTCTGTACCCTGTTCACAAAGATTTAAAAGTTTGAACATCCAAAGCCCAAAAGTTTTTCCAAAACAAAGTAGTAACTCTGAGATCCGCAGGTCCCTGAAGGCATCGTGAAGACTCATGTTGTTGTTGACCTCAGACACAGCCGTGAGGTCACTGGTTGAAGTGTTTTAAAGCAGTGCATTGTGGGAGCTCAGGCGGTCCTACACTGACTCCAGACCTGCTCCAGGACTCATGGTACTGTAACTGTGTGTTTAGTGCTTCTAGTGTTGATCAGAAAATATCAATATGTCATGTTTGTTTTTGTCCTTCGTGCTTTGTCTTTGCTGTTGTTTTGTTCACATTGAATCTGGTAAATGAGATGCTGGGATAATGTTGTTTTACCAGGGCACAATTATTCAAAAGTATTTAGCCACAAACTAAAGTCTTAAGCTCTATTCTCACAGATAATCTTTCCCTCAGGTGATGTGTAAAGTGTAAACTGTCCCAGGAAGTGTGAGTTTTTCACTCGAGGAGGATGGAGGCTGTAATGGTCTTGTTTTACAGACTTTACTCTGAAACAGAATGATCTGAATGTGGCTCTGATCTTGTTGTTTTGTTCGTCCATTTGAATCACATCCACACCATCACAATTCACTCTCTCTGTTTTAATCCATTTACTCTCAGAAAGTCTAATCATTCAAACTCTGCAGCTCTGCTCAAACACCTTTTGTCTTCTCCATCTTCTTTTAGCTTTTGACTTGTAGAAAAATGACAGTTTGATTGGAGAATGATCTGTGGTGAATAGTAATGATGGAGTTCACATCTGAAGGTAAAATAGTCATTGTAAAGTCATTTTGAATTTATCTCTAAACAGTTCCACACAGGACCAGAAACTCAGACGACAAACGGATTATTACAGTTTACATGATCCACAGGTTAATATTATAAGATGCACTGTGTTTTGTTTTTGTTGTTTTATCTGTGTCTTTGCTCTGTTTATAGAAAATATGTTATGTATCTGTATTTTTCTCAGAACACACCATTCTCATTGTTTACTGTTCCATGTTCAAACGATATTGTATTTCTGCAGAAACTTACATTACCATTTTTAAAGAAGTGTCTGTACTTTCTACTCCTACATTTTATCAGTTTAGTTACATTATGAGCACATAAATATTTGTTTTTTCTTTTAAAACCATATTTGTGACTAATAATGGTCTGCACTAACTCTTATATTTGTGAGTGACACAAACGTTTCCTTTTCAGACTTCTTCAGCCTGCAGATAAAGCTGTACATAAGAATGTGCATCCTCCACAGAATCAACAAGAAAAAGAAAGTGTCCGGATTTACAAAGTGAAAACACTCCACACAGACCCTTGGTCAGATTACTCAAAGTTTGTAGTTAAACATAAAGTTTCTTTGATATTTTTACACAGTCGACTGTTCACCCACATAATTTGTCGCGTTTGTTCTGGTAACAGTTTAATGCTTAACTCCTCGTGTCTTTTCCAGCTGCAGACGGACGGACTCTGACTCTAACGCCAGGCTCACACTACATCCAGTCCAACTCCGGTGCAGCCACTAGAGCATTTTACTTTACTTGAAAAGTCAGAGTGACTCACACCCGTACAGTCGAGTCCGGTACAGCCAATCCGGTAATTTTCTAAATAAAATCATTACGTTTCCTCTAATAATACAAAATACGTCACTTACACGATTATGTAACACACAGGATGTAAATAAACCTCCTGTGCTTATCCATTGTGCAGCGAAAAATCAAACAGAAAATCAAGTGACTGCCCAAAACTCAGTGCACCTCCGTAATTAATGTGAGTCACCCACCGTAGCAACACCGCTCCGACGACTGCACCGGAGTTGGACTGGATGTAGTGTGAGCCCAGGGTAACTCCTCCCGTCTTTTCCTGCTGCAAACGGACTAATTCAAACGGGCTTATCCCACTACACGCATCTCCGCTCCGCTCCGCTCCGTTCCGACTGCCGGATCAACTGCGCAGCTGTTTTAATGAATGAAGACCGTTCCACATCCTCCGTGTGCGCTGCGCAGGGCTCCGCCTCAGCTCCGTCGCCGTACGACCAAAATACGCATCAAGGCTATTTTCTTCTCCGCCCGAGTCCGGCCAAGTCAATCTCCGCCAATCAAAACGCACCAAACAGGAAAAAGAAAGTGAACTATGTCCGGATTTACAAAGTAAAATCACTCCGCACGTACTTTGTATTGATCCGATTACGAAAAGTTCGTAGTTTTACATAAAGTTTCTTTGATATTTGGACACACATGTCACTGATACATAAACAGGACAACGTTATTGAGTTTGTGCTCGTAACAGCCTCTTTGCCCTCAGCGGAGGAGGAAAGCACGTCCTTCTGTTGTGATCACGTGAAACACATGAGTCGTCTGTGCTCCTGATATAGTTATTTGACCTTCAACGAGGACTTTTATTTCACAAACTCGTGTTTTTGGCGCATGCTCTTCTTGAGCTCCTCGGGGCAACGCAGCCCTGCGGAGCGGACTGGAGCGGAGACAGTGGGCGAGGGGTCTGCGGCAACTTTCGGAGGCGGACCGGGGCGGAGCGGAGCGCAGATGCATGTAGTGGGATCCCCGCGTAACTCTAACTCTTTGTGTCTTTTCTATCTGCAGACGGATGGACTCTGGCTCTAACTCATCGTCTGTCTCCTCGTACAATGTTTTTACGGTTCGTCTCCTGGCGACCGTGACCTCTTCTTTATGCTGCTTGTTCCTCGTCATCAACATCACCATCCTCTTCACTCTGCGCAGTAAAGCTGCGTTTTCCCAGTGTCCACGTTACGTCCTGCTCTTTAACCTGGTGCTGGCCGACACCGTGCTCATGGCTCAGGGACAAACACTTTACCTGCTCGCTAACCTCAGGATTTATATTTCTTACTCACTGTGTATCAGCCTCTGTCTGCTTTCATACTTGACCAGCAATATCTCTCCTTACACATTAATACTCATGTCTTTAGAGCGCTGGATAGCTGTGACTTTCCCCTTCAGACACCCCACTATTGTTTCTCTCAGGAACACATACTTGCTCATTCTTTTGTTTGGACTGTGAGCTGTTTGATCGTTTTAATCCGAGTCCTGTTTGTGCTTGAATTACCATTTCACAAGCTTGTGAACCTGCAGATGACACAGTTCTGCAGTGTCGCCATCATCCAGATTAGCCCCAAAAATATAGTCTACGACAGAATGTACATATCCGTCTTGTTCACCTCATCGGCGCTGATCATCTTGTCTTCGTTCGTGGCCGTGATGGTGGTGGCGTGTTTGGCTTCAGGAAACAAAGAACAGGCGAAGAAGACTCGAACCACGCTGCTTCTTCACCTGTTCCAGCTCAGTCTGAATCTTCTGTCAGTCATGTCGCCCCAGCTGTTTGTTGCAATGGCTAAGTGCTGTGTTGGGACGTATCTGTTTGTTGTGACGTATGTGCTGGTGATTCTTTTGCCGCGCTGCCTCAGCGCTCTGGCGTACGGCCTCCGAGACCCTGCCCTCAGACCTCTGCTGAGGACTCATCTGTGCTGCAGGCTCAAAAAAATCAAATCAAATCAAATCAAACTTTATTTATAAAGCGCTTTTTGTACAGAAAATGTAGCACAAAGTGCTTTACATTGCAATAAAAACAATCCCGCATTCCCCTGCTCACCACCCCCCCGAGACCATATCAAATCAAATCAAATCAATTTATTTTTTGTATAGCCCAAAATCACAACAACAGTCGTCTCTGAGGACTTCCCAAGATTATTAATTTTAGCAAATATGAATAATAGGAAATCAAAATAAAACAATACATATTCAATAAAACAATACACATTCAATGAAACATTTGATCAAGCAGATTATTAGTAGAGCAGATGAATGATTGTCCAGAACATCCCCTGTCCTTAGACCCTCCTTCTCGGCAAGGAAAAACTCAAAAAAACCCTAAGGGAAAAAGAGAAACCTCGAGGAGAACCACAGTGAAGAAGGGTTCCACTCCCATGGACGGACAGGCTGTAGATGTAACTAAGGCAAAGTTATAGAGTTTATGTTTGTGGAGCCAGAGTCCGTAAGCAGAGGGAAACGACTCGTCTAGCAGGATCAGGACAGGCCAATCCTGGAGAGGAAGGTGGGGCGGAGGTCCAAGCATCAGTGGTCCGGCCCACGTCACTGGAACAGCAACGATCTGAAACAGTTACACTCCCCGAGAGGGGAGTGGGACAGGGGACAACGAGTGAATAGCAAAGAACAGACTGGAGATGAACTGTAGTTTATTATTCTTTACAAGAAAGGCAGAAGTGAGAGGATAGTGCTCAAGTTGCCATACTTTCCCCAGTATAATTGCTCCTAGGGCAGCCTGACTAGAACTATGGGTTTAGAGTCTGTTCCTAACTGACCTGATCATAAGCTAATCCGAAGAGGAACGTTTTGAGCCTAATCTTAAATGTAGAGACTGTGTCAGCGTCTTTGACATGAGCAGGGAGCTGATTCCATAGCCAGGGGCTTGATAGCTAAAAGCTCTGCCTCCTATTGTGCTTTTAGAGACTCTAGGAACCACCAGAAGTCCAGCATCTTGAGAGCGAAGTGAACGGTTAGGATGATAAGGAATTATTTCATCTTTGATATAAGAAGGGGCCAAGTCATTTAAAGCTTTATAGGTTAGAAGAAGAATTTTAAATTTGACTCTAGACTCAACAGGAAGCCAGTGAAGATCTTTTAGTACTGGGGTAATGTGTTCTCGTTTTTTAGTACCTGTTAGTACTCTTGCTGCTGCATTTTGAACTAATTGAAAACTTTTTGTTGAGCTTTTAGGACACGCTGCAAGCAGGGAGTTACAGTAGTCTAACCTCGACGTGACAAAGGCATGGATTAGTTTTTCAGCATCATTTTTAGGCAGTAGATTTCTAATTTTGGCAATATTTCGCAAGTGAAAATAGGCAGTTTTGCACGCTTGGCTAATATGTGCTTTGAATGAGAGCTCTTGGTCAAATAAGACTCCAAGGTTTCTTACAGTCGAGCTGGAGGCTACACTGACATTGTCCAGTGTGATTATCTGCTCAGTTAGAGAGTCGCGCAGATGTTTAGGGCCGAGTAAAATCACTTCTGTTTTATCAGGATTAAGGAGTAGGTAGTTAAGGCTCATCCAGGTTTTTATATCCTTCACACAGGCACTGAGTCTTTCTATTTGACCAGTCTGATCTGGTTTCATTGATAAGTACAGCTGAGTGTCATCTGCATAACAGTGGAAGTCAATGCCATGCTTTTTGATAATGTTACCTAGCGGCAGCATATAGAGAGTAAAAAGAATTGGACCAAGTACAGAGCCCTGTGGCACACCGCAGGTTAATTTAGAACATTGTGAGGAGCTTTGGTTTACATTAACAAACTGATACCTATCGGTTAAATAGGATTTAAACCAGCTCAGAGCAGTTCCTCTGACACCTACATCACATTCTAATCTCTGCAGTAAAATATTGTGATCAATCGTATCAAACGCTGCGCTGAGATCCAGCAGAACCAGGATTGAGATCAGTCCGTTGTCAGCAGCTAATAACAAATCATTTGTGACTTTAAGGAGAGCTGTTTCCGTACTATGATGAGCTCTAAAACCAGACTGGAATGTTTCAAATAAATTATTCTCCTGTAGGTGGCGACAGAGCTGTTTGACTACAACTCTCTCAAGTATTTTGGAAATAAAGGGAAGATTTGAAATAGGTCTATAATTGGCTAAAACTTCAGGATCAAGGTTTGTTTTTTTCAAAAGAGGTTTAATTACAGCATATTTAAAAGACTGTGGAACATATCCACTAGTCAATGAGGTATTTATTATACTAAGAATAGGATCTAACATCAGAGGGAGAATGTCTTTGAGAAGCCTACTTGGGATTGGGTCTAAAATACAAGTTGAGGTTTTAGAAGACTTAAAAGCTGAAATTAAATCTGCTTTACTAAGAGAAACAAAGTTGTCTAATATTACAGGTTGGTTTAAATGAGACCCTACTTTTACAGCTTGATTTGTTCAGTGCTAATAGCAGGAGTGATTTCATCTATTTTATCTCTAATATTGATTATTTTATTATTAAAAAATGTCAAAAAATCATCAGAACTGAGAGTAACTGGGATTGATGGTTCTACTGCACTGTGGCAGTTGGTCAGCCTGGCTACAGTGTTAAATAGAAACCTAGGATTATTTTTATTTACTTCTATTAGATTTGAATAGTATCTGGTTTGGGCCATACGCAAAGCCTGTTTATAGGACAAGAGGCAGGTTTTCCATGCTTCTAGAGACTGCTCAGTGTGCGATCTGCGGTACGGTCGTTCTAATTTCCTAACCTTTTGTTTAAGTGCACGCAGTTCTTCATTATACCATGGAGAAGATTGTCTTGGCCTAACAGACTTATGTTTTAAGGGAGCTACAGTGTCTAGAGCAGTTTTCAAGGAGTCCATGGTTTTGTCAACAAATTGGTCACTTATATTGGGATTAAGCTTATCCTCATCTGGGTCACATGACATGTCACTGAATATTGGCCCTATTATTTCTTTAAATTTTATAACTGTTTTTTCAGATATTGTTCTTTTTGTTATTATTTTATTCTGAGGAGCAGAGAAATCTTTTAGAGTAAACTGAAAAGTAATTAGAAAATTATCTGATAGTACTGGGTTTTCAGGGAGGACATTTAGATCACTGATCTCTAAACCATATGTGAGTACAAGATCTAAAGTGTGCTTGTGACAGTGTGTTGGTTTATTTACATTACATATTTATATGTATATACCCTCCACCCCTCCTCCCCACCATACCCCACCCCCCTTCCCAACACGCACACACACATCCACACACACACACTCCCAAACACTAAAATACATTCACATACATTAGGCCGGGTACAGATGGACCAAAGAAAGCATCATCAGAGGACCTGTCTGCACCAGGAGCAGAATCAACTGCAGCCACAGGACACCAGCCCAGGGCCCAGAGAAGAGATGAAGTCATTTAAAGAAATTATTTCAAATAAGCATCAGTGTTTCCCCCGAAAACATTAATCCTTTTTTATTATAATTGACACTGCATTATGAAAACTGTTGGTAAAACAGGCTACACCCCCTGTCGAAGTGTAATTGTCGATGTTGCGGCATTAGCATATTTTCTCTCCCATCCCGGTACTCCGACACCTAACATTTTTTGTCGATGTAGTGGTGTCGATGTAGTTCTATTGTTCTCAGAAATGCCGCTTCTCCGACAAACTTTTGTGGGTGCTTCTATTAAATAATTATTTAAAAAATATATACATAGCGTTTTCTCGCGACTGTTTACTGATCCAAACATGACACTAAATAAAAAAACAGCGTGTTTCTTCTTTCTGTTTATTCTTATTTCCGTTTTGTCAAACTCTGCTTCTAAGGCCCTTGTCCCGGCTTCTGTCCATGGTGCTGAAGTTAAACGCAGGAGATCGATCAATAACTAGATAAATAAGTAAATGGATAGATTGAAAGGATGATGTTTGAATTATTCATACAAAATCCTAAAATATCCTTCTTTTAGAGCCGCAGTCAGGCTGAGCTTTTTACACTCAACAATCCCCGGCACGTTGTTGTGCGCCTTTCACGTTCCAGAGGAAACAATTAAAGTTCCCTACAACAAACTGTCAGAATGTTATAAAAAAACGCCCTTCTATCATCTTTCTGACTGCTTATTCACCGCGCACACAGTGCGTAGTCCGCTTTGAGAGCAGCCTGCAGCGGCCTCGCTCAGCCTCACGCTGCTGCTCTGGCCCTCTTTTACAAATGTACATATTTAGGCGCTGTGGCATCTAAACCACGAGAGTCTTAAACACTGTCTTTATTCAGGCCTATATTTTAAAACAAACGTTTGTAAGAGAATGTTGTGAATGTGGTCTGGACTTTTACTGGGGTGAAATGATGTTTAACTTAATCTATTCTGAATATTGTTCATTAAAATGCATTATCCTACTGGTTTATATCCACATTTCACACATGAAATTTCTCAGTTACGACTGTAACCTTCATGCATCATACAACGTGAAACGTTTGGTCTCTTTAATAAAACAAACAGTTGTTTTTAAAGCAAGAGACATAAAAAACACCAAGGCCTACCTTTCTCTTGATTCTCGTCGTTCCCATGGAGCCTTCACATGACAATGTTCACAAAAATCTATGGTCATAAATCACAAAGTCTTCAAAGTGTAAAACATGATCTATAATCATGTGCAGAGGCTTCTGTCCATGTGACTCCGCACATCCTTGTGCAATACGTCCCGTTAAAGCGCGTAGCGTTATGGAGAGGTTTATTACAGTCTGCCAGCTCAAAACCACAACGTATAAGGCCAAAACACACGGAGCCTTTGAGGCTGTCTTCGTAGGCGGACTGAGGTGGAGCAGAGCTGCGTGTCGTGGGATCAGGCGCGTTATGTTCGTCGCAGCAGCGGCAGCTCTGGTTCATATGGGCAAAGTCTACAGCTTTATTCAAGTCAGAAAAGCAAAAAATGTTTAGAAAAAAAGTGCTGCCAGTAGATAGAAGAAAAAAGACGCCGTCAATACGTGGAAGCTTGGAACATAATGTTAATTCCGAAATGAAATTCCGCCAGACTTTGGCTTAAGCGAGCGAGTCCAAGTCCAGACTCGAGATTCAGTCCGAGTCCCGGTCTGGGACCAGGTCTGCACGAACAATCGCATTGCTCTGGCCGTTTGGAGAGTGTTAAAGCAGAGGATAAAGTTTTAAAAGTATTCTGTCTCTACGTCTGTCCAAAAAATACTTCTCTGTCTTACCGGGGGCAGCCTGTCAGAAAAGCCACGTGAATGAAGGACGCTTTGTAACCGAGAAATAAAAGTATAATTTTTAGCCTACTTAATGCGACAATAAAGTTGGCCACCACACATAGGCCTATTGGTCATTATGACGTTCGCTGTCTGAGTGTGCGTCGGAGGAGCGGCACCAATACATTCGGAGGACAGGGATGTCGTAACAGTGGGATTTAAAAATAAAGACTTTCGGAATAACGGCATGTCGATAGAAAGGCCTGTCGACAGAGAGGGCTGACCCCGGTAAAACACTGCAGCTGGGCCTCTTTCCTCTCACATTTGATCTTCAACACTGTGGCAGAACTCTTTTATTTAATGTGCTTTAATAATGAACCTCATAGGGATGTCCTCGTAGGGACATGTGTTCTCTGCATTTGACCCTCCTTCAACCTCAGGAGCTTCTCACCCCGGGCTCACACTACATCCAGTCCAACTCCGGTGCAGTCACTGGAGGGATCTTGCTACGGTGGGTGACTCATATTAGCTGCGGAGGTCTGCAGTCCTGCTGCAGCCACAGGCTCTGCTGCTGACCTCGCAAAACCCAAACTCACGGAAGTTCACGCTCAACATTGGAGATTATGCGATTGCTGACACATGTAATCAAAGAGCACATGCACCAAATTTTGGGCTGATTCAGTTCATTTTCTGTTTGATTTTTCACCATTCAATGGATAAGCACGGGAGGTTTAATTCCATCCTGTTATATAATCGTGTAAATGACGTATTTTTCCGCATTTTGTATCATTAGTAGAAACGTAATGATTTTATTTTGAAAATCACCGGATTCACTTCACCAGCGCTTGCTTGGTTTCCTGTTTATCGTGTCTTGTTTTCACAACTTCACTAAAAAGGCTCCGGTGTGCTCTGGCGTCCGGCCAAAATTTGAAATCAATGAAACGTTTTTGGAGCACCGGATTGGCCGTACCGGAGACACCAGACTGGACTGTACAAGTGTGAGTCACTCTTGAACTTTTCAAGTTAAGTAAAGGCTCCGGTGGCTGCACCAGAGTTGGACTGGATGCAGTAGAGCCTGGGGTGTGAGTGCTGCATCATTCGTGGACACATCTCTCCAGGTGTGCTGGAGAATATCACCAATGTGCATGTTTTGGTTAAAGGAGCAAACCCACACAGACACAGGGTGACACTCCTGCGTCATGTTCCAGCTCTCATTCCATCCAGTCATCATTAATAAAGATTTGATTTGCATTTTTTGTTGTGGTCATTGCTAGTGAGAAGTACCGAGGAAAATGTATTTATTTTGATTTTTTTAAAGTGTAAAATATCAAATTTTATAAAGGAGAGAACTCTGTGGTGATACCTCCAGAGCCCTGTACTATGAAGCTAGATTCGGGGTTTAGCGAGGTAAGTCTGGGTTAAACCTGGTCTGGTCCTACCAAACTGGATCACTTCCTATCAGGACAGATCTCTATGGCAACATGAGACACACTCATAACCTGCTCTGGACCAGGATAAGTTCCCGAATAAGATAAAAAGACGATGTGCTGGCCAATCGAAGATGAGAATTTAGGCGTTTGGGAAGAGAGAGAGAGCGCAGCGGTGAACTGAGAAAATGCAAAAGCCACGGCATATTCTTTTATATCAAAGCGATGTGCACATAACCTATCATAAAGAGGAGCCATGAGATCTTATGTAACCGTGTGACGAGTCAGACAAAGTGCAGTTCAAGAAGCCCTATGAAGACAAAAAAGCTTGATACGTCGCCCGGGTTGGCGTCATTGGGGCCCCACCCTGGAGCCAGGCCTGGGGTGAGAGCCTGCAGGCGAGCGCCTGGTGGCCGGGTCCGAGCTACAGTTTGTCCATAACGAACACCGTGTTTCAGCACAAGGGTGTCCATCAATGGTGTCCTGGTGCCAAGTGCACCAGGTCACCTAGATGATCGACTTTGTCGTTGTGTCATCCGACCTTCAGCCGCGTGCTTTGGACACTCGGGTTAAGAGAGGAGCAGAACTGTCAACCGATCATCACCTGGTGGTGAGTTGGATCCGCTGGCAGAGGACGAAGCCTGACAGATTTGGCAGACCCACACGTATCATAAGGGTCTGTTGGGAACGTCTTGCGGAGTCCTCTGTCATCAGGGTCTTCAACTCACACCTCTGGGAGGGCTTTTCCCAGCTCCCGGGGGAGACTGAGGACATTGAGTCTAAGTGGACCATGTTCTCTGCCTCTATTGTCAATGCGGCCGCGCAGAACTGTGGATGCAAGGTCTCAGGTGCCTGTCGAGCGGCAATCCCGGAACCCGGTGGTGGACACTGGAAGTAAGGGATGCCGTCAGGCTGAAGAAGGAGTGCTACAAAGCCCTGTTGGCTTGTAGTACTCCTGAGGCAGTGACAGGTATCTGCAGGCCAAGCGTACCGCAGCTCTTGCAGTCGCAGAGGGAAAAACTGAGGACTGGCAGAGGTTCGGGGAGACCATGGAGGAGACTATCGGTCGGCCTCAAAGAAATTCTCAAGTATGTCTGATTGCAGCCCGCAGTACTCACGACGCGCCTACTTCTAACGACACGCCCCCTCACGACACGCCTACTTCTAACGACACGCCCCCTTATGACAGTAATGACGTTATTTTGGTGAGTATACAAACCATATTCATACAAAAAATGTCCAAACCTATTGTGATCTAGCACAGATTTTGGGGATTTTAGAGTGTTTTTAGTGGTTTTTATTTGTGTGGTGTTTTATTCAAAGTTTTATTGATTGCTGTGCCTTTTTTTTATTGCATGATTTTAACCTCGCCCCTTTTATCTGTTGCCGGGACAACCCGAAGCACATGACTCTTTTTAGCCCAATGTTTTTAGCTCTAATCAGTGGCACCTGTAGCGCGGCGGGAGGAAGGGAGGACAAATAGGACAAACATTTTACACGAGGACGAGAGAGAGCCGGAGACACAAGCGAGACGGGAGAAAGACTGGGGCTACACGGAGCACGGGACAAACGAGGAAGAGCCAGCCACCAAACCACGGCACAGCGCAGGACACGAGACCGGACCTCCACGAGCCATCAGAGAACACCACGAAGCGACATACACGCCGGGGCAGAGGAAACTCTGCCTCCGAAGTAAGTTTCCAACCGTGTAGTAGTGGTGTTCACCCGTTGGCCTCTGGCTGTGGGCTCGTGGGGGATTGTTTGCTTTGTCTCTGCCGTGTTCTGTGTCTGTGCCCAGGAGCGGAGCCACACCTGGAGCGGACAGAAGACAGAGCACCGTGAAGTGAAATCTGGGCAGCGGCAGGGCGTAAAAGCTCTGCCTCGCCGGTGAGTTTTGTTGAAAAGTAGCGGTGCTCTTGAAGAGGCGGGCCTTCGGCCGTGACCCTCCAGTGTGTGTGCGTGGTGTGCTGGCTCTGTGTTTTTACTGTGGTGCAGGGACCGGCGGAGAGGAAACCAGAGGACGGGAGGACGGGGAGGATCCCAGGAGCTGAGCACCGTGACGCTATACAACAGCAGAGGCAGGGGAAACCCTGCCTTGTCTGTAAGTTTCATTTTGTAGCGGTGCTCTTACAACGACATTTTGTGTTTGTGCCTCTCTGCTGGTCCTGTGTTTTTATGTGCAGGTGATGGTGGACGTGTGGACCTGATCCCGTGCCCGTGTTTTTAATCAGCGGCCTTTTATTCATTTTAACCCGGTTTTATTGTTGCCCCACTATATTGATTTTAGCTAGCTTTTTATTTTATTGTGGGGATTTTTTAAATGGAAACATTTTAACATTGTAATAAATTTTATTCTGGCATCCTTTTATCATTGTTTTTATTGATGACAGCTGCTCTCTTCACTGGTTTTTATTCAATATTTATTATTTATTCGGCCATTTTAATCCACTGCATTTTAGCAATAACCCACAAACTCCCTTACATAATCTGGCGTTGTTGGACAGGATTCATTTTGAGAGCACTGTTTTATCAATAGAAAAAAATGATGATGCCTGTGTATCCCGGTGCACCTTGGCTGCCCAAATTTAAAGGACCGGGTGACGACCTCAGATACGCAGATTGGAAGGAGCAAATTAAAGGGCTCCTGGGCAGCCAAGATGTACCTGAAGCAAGAAAGGTGGCAATTGTGTTGGGAGCGCTTGCAGGTGAGGCAAAACTCCAAATTTCAGTACTGGAATCAAGTGAGCGTGATAGAACCCAAAAAATATTCACTTATTTGGATTCTTTATATGGCGATCAAACCCCTGCACCTGTTTTAAGAACACAATTTTTTAGCTGTACACAAAAACCAGACGAAAATTTGCAATCTTTTATTTTGAGGCTCCGTGAGTTGCAGTGCAGACTTAAAAAATGTGACCGCGAGAACTCCCCCTCCGACAGTGCCCTACGGGACCAGCTGCTCCTCGGGCTCCGAGACGGGCCTCTAGCCCAAGCACTTAAAGTGTACGCACGACGCAACCCAGACCAGGATTTCGCTGCTCTCCGCCAAGAAGCCCTTCTGTTGGACTCTGAATATGGCCCTTCAACCTCCGAGGTAACCTGTTTTGCTGTCAATAAACAATATGCTTCTCCTAGGACACCACAGGAAGAACACTGGAAAGAGCAGCTGAAACGAGAAATCATGGAGGACGTTAAAGCGCAGATGAAAGGACTCACACAGGAAATCGTCGCGGAACTGAGGCCAATGATGCAGCCACCTCCAGTCCACTCTGCCACACCAACTCCACCCCCAACGTATCCGAGGAGAAATGCGCCCTACAGCGATCGTGATGAGAGAGGTAGGCCTATCTGTCACAATTGCAGGAGAGCAGGTCACATAGCCAGATATTGCAGGGCTGCAGCCACCCATGAGCAGGCTTTAAACTAGACCCCCCTGCTGCTGAGGTCCGAGTAGCAGGGCTTGCCGATCCACCGAGACAATCCAGGGCCACAGAAACATTCATAGGTCATTGTCCCACCATACAAGTGACCGCAGAAGGAACTACTCTAAAAGGGCTTTTAGACACGGGGTCGCAAGTGACATTAATGTCAGAAAGCTTATTTAATGCACACTTTACTGAAGCTAAGCTCGGTAAAACCCCTACTTTATTTCGCTTGAGGGCAGCTAATGGGCTGGAAATCCCCTATATCGGCTATGCCGTACTTGATTTTGAAGTAGAAGGTGTTAAAGTCCCTGAAAAAGGAGTAGTAATTGTTGAAGACCAAAACTGTACGCACCCATTTATAATTGGCATGAATGTAATTGTGGCCTGTTGGGATGCAGTGTTTAAATGCCCTCAGACATCAAATCTCTCTCAGCATTTTAAGCAGCAGAAGGCATGGAGGGATGCTTTCGCCACATGCTCCAGAATAGAGGCTGTACCTGCGGAAGATGGGCTGCTAGGTCATGTGAGACTAGCCTCCAAGAAAAATGTCACTGTTCCTCCCAAAAGTGAGCAAATGGTGTGGGGGCGTGCCAAGGTGGGAACTCGTGGTGCAAACTATTGTGCCTTGGTGGAGCCCTTGCCTGGTGCTGGTGGTGTAGGCGTGGCTAAGTCTCTGGTCATGGTGAAGGGAGGTAGGCTGCCCGTCCGTGTTTGCAATCCTCACCCCTACAGCGTCTCCATAGGACGTTTTGAGAAGATAGGACAGCTATGCTGTGTTGACGCTGCTGACGTGCATGGTGCCGATGACGTGTCCCTGTCTCTGGTGGAGGATGATATCGTCGAAGTGGCTTTAGTCAAAGCAGCAGATACCCAAGTGAGCCCAGAGGTGAGAGACTTGAGTAACAGATCTGATTTGTCTGAGCAGCAACAGGAGCAGCTAAGCGCCCTGCTGGTCAAATGGGAGAAGGTGTTTGCACAACATGATGAGGACTTTGGAAGAACAAACCTGGTGCAACACAGGATTCCAACTGGAGATGCCGCCCCTGTCCGGGAGAGGTACCGGCCCATCCCACCTCTGTTATACAAGGAAGTGAAGTCGCTGCTTTCAGGTATGCTAGAACAGGGGGTGATAAAGGAAAGCTGTAGTCCCTGGGCAGCGCCCATTGTTTTGGTACGTAAGAAGGACGGCAGTTGGCGATTTTGTGTCGATTATCGAAAGCTAAATGCAGTCACACATAAAGACGCCTTTCCATTGCCCAGAATTGAAGAGACTTTAACAAGCTTGAGTAAATCTGAGTGGTTTTCGACCTTAGATCTCGCTAGCGGATACTGGCAAGTTGAAATGCACCCCGATGACCGTGAAAAAACAGCTTTCACAACCCCCCTTGGACTTTTTGAATTCGAGCGTATGCCGTTTGGTTTATGCAATGCACCGGCCACTTTTCAACGGCTTATGCAACAATGTCTGAATGGTCAAATAGCAGAGTCCTTATTAGTTTATTTGGATGACATAATCATATACTCTGCTGACTTCTCCTCTCATCTACAGCACTTGGACCAGGTATTCGAACGGCTGTGGCAACATGGGCTAAAACTTAAGCCGGACAAGTGTAAGCTCCTGCAACGCGAGGTGACCTTTCTGGGACACGTAGTGGACCGCAATGGGGTGAGACCGGACCCAGGTAAAATTAAAGCGGTGCAGGACTGGTCAGCTCCAACTACCGTCAAGGAAGTGAGGGCTTTCCTTGGACTGGCAGGCTACTATAGGCGCTTTGTGGCTGGTTTCGCCAAAATAGCTCGCCCCTTAAACAGACTTTTAACTGGCATCCCTGCTAATAAAAGAACACAGGCACGTAAAGTACATTGGACACCCGAATGTCAACATTCATTTGATGCATTGAAGGCTGCTTTAACTTCAGCACCCATTCTTGCATATGCTCACTATGAACAGCCCTTCATAGTCTACACTGATGCAAGTAACCAGGGACTTGGAGCAGTCTTGTCTCAAGTCCAAGATGGCCACGAACGTGTCATAGCCTATGCTAGTAGGAGCCTGCACCCCACAGAGCAAAATGACGCCAACTATAGTTCTTTTAAGCTCGAACTCTTGGCACTAAAATGGGCTGTGACAGAAAAATTTAAAGACTATTTGACTGGGGCACAGTTCACGATCTACACAGACAATAATCCTTTGGCTCATTTACAAACCGCTAATCTGGGTGCAGTGGAACAACGCTGGGTGGCTCAACTAGCGTCCTTTGACTACACTGTAAAGTATCGCTCTGGAAAAACAAATGTTAATGCTGATGTGCTGTCCAGGTTCCCTGTCCCTACAGAGAGAGACAGGATGCCAGAGGATCCTGGGCCCATGGTCGCAGCAGTAGAGATGACCCCGAATGGAGAGGAGTGGAAGGAAGCCCAAGCTTTGGACCCGGACATTCAAACTGTGAGGAGGTATGTGGAGTGGAAAAGATTTCCTAAACGTGCGGAACGCTTGTCTCTGTCCCAGACTGCCCAAAAGCTGCTGCAACACTGGAGGAGGTTGGAGGTGAGGAATGATGTGCTCTACCGTGTCGTAGCTGATAAGGACACCCTGGAAGAACGTCCCCAGATCGTGTGTCCCAATACGAGGCGTGAAGAAGTGTGGAGGAGCGTCCATGAGGCTGGAGCCCACTTTGGACCTGAGAAGACCCTATCCCGGCTCAGACAGCAGTTTTACTGGCCTGGTATGGAGGGGGAGGTACGCACTTTCCATCAGCGTTGTCTCGCGTGTAGCCTACAGAAAAGCCGCGTCGAGCCCAAAGCCCCACTCCATCCTTTTACTGCCACATTCCCCTTAGAGGTAATTGGGCTAGACTTTTTGTCTTTAGGACGCCCCAGTGACCCTTGGCAAAACATTTTGGTAGCCACAGACTTGTTTACTCGTTTTGCTTGGGCCATACCCACACGTGACCAGACGGCGCAAACCACTGTAAAAATTCTTTGGAAATTCATAATACAACAATTTGGCTGTCCCGCCCGGTTCCATTCTGATCGTGGTCCCAATTTCGAGTCCGCTTTAATGCAGCAGCTTTGCGAAATGTATGGTATAGCAAAAAGTCGCACGACGTCCTACCATCCAGCAGGCAATGGCAGTGTAGAGCGTTTTAATCAGACATTACTGAATATGCTTCGGTCTCTAGAAGAAGAGAAACAAACCGCTGGCCAGAGTATTTACCTGAATTAGTCCACGCTTACAACAATACAGAACACAGTGCCACAGGCTATGCTCCATCGTTTCTTATGTTCGGTCGACACTTACGGCTCCCGGTTGATGTGGGTTTGGGTGTAAATCCGCGACAAGCACCGTTTGACGTCCCAGGGTGGGTTAAAGATCACCAGAATAGACTAACCTTTGCTTATAGCCTTGCCCAACAAAAAGCAGCCAATGCAGCCTCCCAACACAAGCGTCAGTTTGATAAGAGGGCACATGCCTTACCTTTGGTACCAGGGGAGCGTGTTTGGGTACGAAACAGACACAGACAAGGGAAAGGCAAATTAAGCACCTGGTGGGACCCTGAGCCCCATGTGATTTTGGACACAGTGGGAGAAACGGGGGTGGTTTACAAGGTGCGTCCCGAAAAGGGTGGGAGAGAGCAAACCATTCACCGGAACTCTTTAAAAGTGTGCACTGTCCCTCCTGTTGACCCTTTGCCGCCTAGAGCGCCCGCCCCAGAGACTCCTCATTGTGAACTGCCTTTGTTTTATGGATTTTTGCCTGAGCCTCAGGTACAAGCTCAGGATTATCGAGAGCAACCTAGGCGCTCCAATCGGACGAACTTTGGACAAATGCCAGCCCGCTATAGACACTGATCAACTCGTTGCAGGGACTGACAACGTCAAGGTGTGGGGGGGGGTGATCTAGCACAGATTTTGGGGATTTTAGAGTGTTTTTAGTGGTTTTTATTTGTGTGGTGTTTTATTCAAAGTTTTATTGATTGCTGTGCCTTTTTTTTATTGCATGATTTTAACCTCGCCCCTTTTATCTGTTGCCGGGACAACCCGAAGCACATGACTCTTTTTAGCCCAATGTTTTTAGCTCTAATCAGTGGCACCTGTAGCGCGGCGGGAGGAAGGGAGGACAAATAGGACAAACATTTTACACGAGGGACGAGAGAGAGCCGGAGACACAAGCGAGACGGGAGAAAGACTGGGGCTACACGGAGCACGGGACAAACGAGGAAGAGCCAGCCACCAAACCACGGCACAGCGCAGGACACGAGACCGGACCTCCACGAGCCATCAGAGAACACCACGAAGCGACATACACGCCGGGGCAGAGGAAACTCTGCCTCCGAAGTAAGTTTCCAACCGTGTAGTAGTGGTGTTCACCCGTTGGCCTCTGGCTGTGGGCTCGTGGGGGATTGTTTGCTTTGTCTCTGCCGTGTTCTGTGTCTGTGCCCAGGAGCGGAGCCACACCTGGAGCGGACAGAAGACAGAGCACCGTGAAGTGAAATCTGGGCAGCGGCAGGGCGTAAAAGCTCTGCCTCGCCGGTGAGTTTTGTTGAAAAGTAGCGGTGCTCTTGAAGAGGCGGGCCTTCGGCCGTGACCCTCCAGTGTGTGTGCGTGGTGTGCTGGCTCTGTGTTTTTACTGTGGTGCAGGGACCGGCGGAGAGGAAACCAGAGGACGGGAGGACGGGGAGGATCCCAGGAGCTGAGCACCGTGACGCTATACAACAGCAGAGGCAGGGGAAACCCTGCCTTGTCTGTAAGTTTCATTTTGTAGCGGTGCTCTTACAACGACATTTTGTGTTTGTGCCTCTCTGCTGGTCCTGTGTTTTTATGTGCAGGTGATGGTGGACGTGTGGACCTGATCCCGTGCCCGTGTTTTTAATCAGCGGCCTTTTATTCATTTTAACCCGGTTTTATTGTTGCCCCACTATATTGATTTTAGCTAGCTTTTTATTTTATTGTGGGGATTTTTTAAATGGAAACATTTTAACATTGTAATAAATTTTATTCTGGCATCCTTTTATCATTGTTTTTATTGATGACAGCTGCTCTCTTCACTGGTTTTTATTCAATATTTATTATTTATTCGGCCATTTTAATCCACTGCATTTTTAGCAATAACCCACAAACTCCCTTACACTATGGTAAAAGACATATAAGCCGGGGGTGTAATTTAAAATAAGCATTTAAAAAAATCTATTTTAAAAGCCGACGCGGAGTGGAGCTCGACCGGAAGTGGAGCTGCTCCATTTCCGGTGCTAGAAAAACGTTGTAGTTGGGACCAGAGGGACGAGGATTAAGTTTAGGAGAACGAGTAAGTTTAGAAGAAGGATTTGGGTGATAGCTAAGGTTAGGAAAAAGGTTTGGGTGACGGTTAAGATAAAAAAATATAACAGTTTAGGCCCATTTAGCAACAGTTATAAACTCATTACCATGTCAACCACCTTGCTTCTGTCTCTCTGGACCTGACTATCAGCACTAACCAATGGAAAACACGTAAAATCAGACAAAATAAAAAGTATGTAATTAATAAAACAACTATAAACAAAGACATGTATTTATTGAGTCAAATATTAATAATTCCATCATTATTATTAAATAATACTAAACGTAATTTGGGTGAAAATGCCCCGAAAGTACAAATAATAATTAAATTATTCAACTTTCCATCTGTAGAGTTTGTATATTCACCGAGGTTTCAAATTTTACATCGTCTCTGGCGTCTTTATCGTGAAGGGTTGATGTGAATATCGCCACCTAGTGCAAAAACTGTTCACGACACTATTTCTAACGACACGCCTCCATATTGCAGTCTGCAGCCGGACCCTTCTCGAAATTCTGGCAAACCGTCCGACGCCTCAGGAGAGGGAAACAGTGCTTCACCAACATTGTTTACAGTGAAGGTGGAGAGCTGTGACCTCGACTGGGGATGTTGGACGGTGGAAGGAATACTTTGAGGGTCTCCTCAATCCCACCGCCAAGTCTTCCGATGAGGAAGCAAAGACTGAGGACTCGGAGTAGGCTCATCCATCACTATAGCTGAAGTCACAGAGGTTGTCAATAAGCTGCTTGGTGACAAGGCTCCGGGTGTGGATGAGATCCGTCTTGAGTCTCTGGATGTTGTGGTTCATGGGAGTTTGCCCAACCAGTCCACATGTGCTTTGCGGATTTGGAGAAGGCGTTCGACCGTGTCCCTTGTGGTGTCCTGTGGGGAGCACTCAAAGAGTCTGGGGTCCCTGGCTCTTTGATCAGGGAGGTTTGGTCTCTGTATGACTGGAGCAGGAGCTGTGTTCGCATTGCCGGCAGTAAGTCAGTCGGTTTGCAGCCGAGTGTGAAGCGGCTGGGATGAAGATCAGCTCCTCTAAAGAAGTTCAAGTATCTCGGATTCTTGTTCACGAGTGAGGGAAGAATGGAGGTGAGATTTACAGGCGGATCAGTGCAGCGTCTGCAGTGATGCAGTCGCTGTATCAAACCATTGTGGTGAAGAAGGAGCTGAGTCGAAAGGCAAAGCTCTCGATTTACCGGTCAATCTACGTTCAACCCTCACCTATGGTCATGAGCTTTGGGTAACGACCGAAAGGACAAGATCACAGATACAAGGGTCGAAATGAGTTTCCTCCGCAGGGTGGCTGGGCGCTCCCTTAGAGATAGGGTGAGAAGCTCAGTCATCAGTCATAGGGAAGGAACTCGGAGTAGAGCTGCTGCTCCTCCACATCGAGAGGGGCCAGCTGAGGTGGCTCGGGCATCTGTACCGGATGCCTCCTGGACGCCTCCCTGGCGAGGTGTTCCGGGTATGTCCCACTGGGAGGAGGCCAAGGGGAAAACCAAGGACACGCTGGAGAGACTATGTCTCTGGACTGTCCTGGGAACGTCTCGGGATCCTCCCGGAAGAGCTGGAGGAGGTGTGTGTGGACAGGGTAGTCTGTCCTTGCTCAGACTGCTGCCCCCACGACCCGACCCCGGATAAAGCGAAAGAAAATGGATGGTTAAACATATTTGCATGATCCTGAAACATAAATAAAGCAAAAAATGACTGTGTCCTAGTGTTTTTATGTCTCATGGAGTAAAAGGCCAAACAACAACAAAAACTTGTAGTTCTCTTTCACACCTTTAACAGCCTCTGTCACTGCAAATGTCCTGAGCAGTTGTAACTCTGTCCTTTACTTCAGTCCACTTGCCACTTTGACTTCTTTACTTGCAAATGAGCAATAATAAATGTTGAATCTAAATAAATAAATTAAATAATAATAGGACGAAATAAGAGACACAGCACAATAAAGTGCACATTTGCATAACACTTAAGGAACAACGATCAAAGCAACAGGACTCACGTTTTCTTTTTTTGTGTTGTGGACAGTTTTTATGCTCTGAAATTGTTTAAGAAATCCGAAAAGTTGACGAGAGTGAGTGACAACCTTTTAATGATGCACTTTTCACCCCCTTCTGGACGGTTAATGCTTCAATGAGTAAAAATGAAAGCATTAATTAGTGGATAAATAAACTATGCAAAGGTGTGAATGAAGCGGATTGTTCATAATAAGCTAAAACTAAGTGTTTGCCTTCCTGTGGAATGTGCAGTGACTTATAATCAACCATCACATTTACATTTAATACAATTTAACAATAAATCCCAAACTTGCTAGGACACCCCCAAAGTGCACCAAATTAAAGGAAATGTGGTCTGCTTTGTTAAAAATTTTCTGGGGGAGGGCCCCCAGACCCCCCCCCCCGCCATCCCGGACTCACCACCCCAATATCATAGAGTCATTAATTGGGAAAATTTACATAAAAAAATTTGTTAAAAAAACTAAAACTAATAGGCTCTGTGCAGTTAACTTGTTTTTGTTCAAAATAGTACATCCTGTACTATTTTGAACAATCCTGATCCTCTTTAGATCAGACAGTTGTGGAGAATGTTACAGAAAACATGTTAAAGACTTTACATATTTAATTAATTAATTTAAGTCCCACTGAGATTAAGAATCTCTTTTGAAGGGGAGCCCTGGGGACGGGTCCGGGGAGGCAATTAATGGACATGTTTTTAGTTGTAGGAGGAAACTGGAGTGCCCGGAGGAAACCTACGCAGACACGGGGAGAACATGCAAACTCCACATAGAAAGGCCCCGGGTCGACTGGGATTCGAACCCAGGACCTTTTTACTATGAGGCCAGAGCGCTAACCGCTGCGCCACCGTGTCGCCATATCAGAGGAATATTTCACCAGAGACACTTGTGTGTTTAAAAAGAAACATGATTAGCCTATATCTAAATGCTAACAGGAACTGCTCGTATGTTCAAGTTAGCTATTTTAAACGTACACAAGCCAACTGAAGTTCTGTGCATAGAGTCAATTGATGAGCCCTGCCACACCCACTTGTAAAAGCCTGATCCCGTCAGATCTCAGAAGCTAAGCAAGTTAGGGCCTGGTTAGTACTTGGATGGGAGACCGCTGGAACATCAGGTGCCACAGTGGGGCAACAAAAGTAGAAATTGTCGATGTGTCCTTGGGCAAGACACTTAACCCACATTGCCTCAGTGTCTGTTACACTGGGTGAGTGGAGACTAGATTGTAAACCGCTTTGAGTGCACTCTTACAGCGCACGTCTATAGGACCAAAGCACTGTAAAAAAAAACATATGCAAAATTGCACACAAAAAATTTTGTGAAACAGCGAAGCCATGGAAAGTGAACCGCGATAGAGCGAGGGACCACTGTAGATAAAATGTCACATTTGGTTTTGATTTTCTTTCTGTAAAGTGCTCACAAAGAGTTTAAAGTTCGAACATCCAAAGTCCAAAAGTTTCTCCAAAACAAAGTAGTAACTCTGAGATCCGCAGGTCCCTGAAGGCATCATTAAGACTCATGTTGTTGTTGACCTCAGACACAGCCGTGAGGTCACTGGTGGTGAAGTGTTTTAAAGCAGTGCATTGTGGGAGCTCAGGTGGTCCTACACTGACTCCAGACCTGCTCCAGGACTCATGGTACTGTAACTGTGCTTCTGCTGTTCGCTGTGTGTCTAGTGCTTCTAGTGTTGATCAGAAAATATCAATATGTCATGTTTGTGTTTTGTCCTTCGTGCTTTTGTCTTTTGTTGTTGTTTTGTTCACATTGAATCTGGTAAATGAGATGCTGGGATAATGTTGTTTTACCAGGGCACAATTATTCAAAAGTATTTAGCCACAAACTAAAGTCTTAAGCTCTATTCTCACAGATAATCTTTTCCTCAGGTGCTGTGTAAAGGAGAATGGAGGCTGTAATTGTCTTGTTTTCACAGACTTTCTTCTGAAACCTTTTACTTCATTCATGACTCTTCACTTTTCCAGTGTTTTGGGTTTGTTTTCTCATGAAAATCGTCCATCAGAATCCACACCATCACAGTTCACTCTCTTTTAATCCATTTACACTGAGAAAGTCTAAACATCCAAACTCTGCAGCTCTGCCCAAACACCTTTTGTCTTCTGCATCTTCCTTTTAGCTTTTTACTTGTATTAAAAAGCTACAAGTAAAAAGCTTTTTACAGTTTGATTGGAGAATGACCTGTGGTGAATAGTAATAATTGAGTTCACATCTGAAGGTAAAATAGTCATTGTAAAGTCATTTTGAATTCATTTCTAAACAGTTCCACACAGGACCAGAAACTCAGACGACAAACGGGATTATTACATTTACATGATCCATGTTAATATTTTAAGATGCACTGTGTAACTGTCTTTGCTCTGACTGAGCTCACATGAGCACAAAAGTGCATCTGTTTATAGAAAAGATGTTATTTATCTGTATTTTCTCATAACACACTATTAACATTATTAAATGTTCCAAACGATGTTGTATTTCTGCAGAATTGCAGTAACTAAGTATACTTAAGTACTGTAGTTTTCTTGTGACTTTTTACTTTTACTTCTTATATTTTTCCAGAAGTGTCTGTACTTTCTACTCCCTGCTTTTTACAATCAGGTGAGTTACTTGAGCCCACAAACATTTGTTATTCCTTTTAAATAATCAGGTCAAACCTGCTGCTGTCGTGTATCAGAACTTTGTGAACAAATTAACAAGTGAAAATTGCTAAAAAAAAAAAAACTTTATAATTTCTAACAAAAAGTACATGCTTATCACACGATAAAAACATGATTAATTATATTTAATTTACTGTAAAGCCTCACACACCACAAGATCACAAACCAACTTTATGCTTTTGCAAAAATGCATTTGGAGATTTGTTAAAATGTCTTAAATCCTGCATTTTGGGTATTTTTCTGGTTCAGATGGTTTTTATTTGATGTACATAGATTATATTACTTGTTTCAATGTGTTTTATGTCTTGTTTCAACAAAATATTTCTTCTTGTTTCAAGTCAAATACTTTCTAATGAAGTAAAACATTTTTACTCACGTCATTGGCAAATTGATTCAAGCTCAAACTCTTGAAAACATCAGAAATGTGTTGAAACAAGTGAAATAAGCCACACATTTATTGTAACCTAGTAGAATAACTTTTGTATTTATCTTTTTTTTTTACTGAAGTAAATTCACACACGTTTACTTTTATACTTTTACTCAAGTAAAGCAGTTTCAGCAGGACTTTCACTTTTATCAGTCGTTTTTTACACAAGTAACTGAACTTTAACTTGAGTTGAGCACTGAACATTTGACCTCCAGAAAGTTACACAGTGCAGCTTTAAACCGATGTTGACTCTTTATTTTTCAGATGCTGGTTATTTAGGTTCATTATTAGAAGTGTTACATTGACAATCCACCTCTGGTCTTTTTTTTTTTTTTTTTTTTTTTTTTACAGAAGATGCAAACAAACACAACATTTGACACAGGAGACAGAGAACCATTGCAGGTTTGACATCAGCAGCATCGTGTGAGGACCAGACTGAACCTGAGACCCAGACTGAACCTGAGGCCCAGACTGAACCTGAGACCCAGACTGAACCTGAGGCCCAGACTGAACCTGAGGCCCAGACTGAACCTGAGGCCCAGACTGAACCTGAGGACCAGACTGAACCTGAGGCCCAGACTGAACCTGAGGACCAGACTGAACCTGAGGACTGGAGCTGGACCCAGTGTGAGCCGAGGTAAAGTGTCTGCAGTAGGAGGACTCACGCTGATACACCACATGCAGCTCCGCTCTGCTCCGCTTGTGCAGATGCTGCTTCAAAGACGACCCTTCCACATCAGTTCAGTTCATTCAGTTCATCTTTATTCCAGGCTCAAGGGCCAAGAAGACAGCCATACCAGTGTTACCACATTTGTGACTAATTATGGTCTGTACTAACACTTATATTTGACTTATATCAGACTTATTCAGCCTGCAGATAAAGCTGTACATAAGAGAGTGCATCCTCCATAGATCAGAACCAAACAAGAAAAAGAAAGTGAACTATGTCCAGATTTACAAAGTGAAAACTCTCCACGTAGACTTTTGATCAGATTACAAAGTTTGTAGTTTGACATAAAGCTTCTTTGTTATTTGGACACAGTCCACTGTTCACTCACATAATTTGTCACTGACACACGCACAGGTAAAACTTAGCTTGTTTTTGTAACAGTTTCATGCTTAACTCCTCGTCCAGCTTTTCCAGCTGCAGACGGACGGGGTTCGCCTTCTCTGCCGACAGCCCTTTCTGCCGAAATGCCGTAACTCCGAAAGCCCTTATTTTCGAAATGCCACAGTTCCGGCATCCCTGTTCTCCGAATTTGTCAGTCCCGCAACTCCAACACACGCTCAGACAACGAACGTGATAATGACCAATAGGCCTATGTGTAGTTGCCAACTTTATTGTCTTATTAAGTAGGCTTAAAATTATACTTTTGTTTCTCCGTTTCAAAGCGTCCTTCATTCACGTTGCTTTTCTGACAGGCTGCTCCCGGTAAGACAGAGAAGTATTTTTTGGACAAGCGTAGAGACGGAATACTTTTAAAACTTTATTCTCTGCTTTAACACTCTCCAAACGGCCAGAGCAATGCGATTGTTCGTGCAGACCTGGTCTCAGACCGGGACTTGGACTGAATCTCGGTCTGGACTTGGACTCGCTCGCTTACAAGCCAACGTCTGTCAGAATTTCAGCATTAACATTATTTTCCAAGCTTGACGGCGTCTTTTTTCTTCTATCTACTGGCAGCACTTTTTTCTAAACATTTTTGCCTTTCCAACTTGAATAAAGACTCTAGACTTTGCCCATATTGTCCTGCTGACCCAGAGCTGCTGCTCCTGCGACGAGGAAACCCACGGCTCCGTGTTTTTGCCTCTTACGTTGTGGTTTTAAGCTGGCAGACTGTAATAAACCTCTCCATAACACTACGTGCTTTAGCGGGACGTCCTGCACAAGGATGTGGAGAGTCGCACGGACAGAAGCCTCTGCACATGATTATGGATTATGTATTTACACTTTGAAGCCTTTATGATTCATGACCATAGATTTTTGTGAACATTATGAGGACGCTCCGTGGGAACAACAAGAATCAAGAGAAAAAGGTGGGCCATAGTGTTTTTTGAGGGGCCGCAGTTTCCTGCTTTAGCTTTCCCCCTTCCCTCTAGCTTTTTGGACATTGAAGTGTAAGAAAAAGCATGATTTAAAGGATGACAAGTGGCAAACTGTGCATAGAACGCTCGCTATGGGCACAGCTTTACGCACTGGCACAGCGTATTTGGGGACCTCATCACTATGACGCGTAAGACTGAATAAGACAAAAGATACAATTCTTTATGTAGACTACTAGACTATCGGCACAAACAGGAGTAAAAGTAGGCTACATCAGTGAGCGTCTACTAAATTCTCTCTCTCTCTCTCTCTCTTTCTCTCTCCCTCCCTCTCCATTTTTATTTCTCCCAGCTCACACAGACGCATCGTGTACAGGGAAATTGTGGCAAGTATACAATAATGCTCTCTGTGTTTTAAGCAACAAAATGAGGCGTCTTTTGTTACGATCTGATTTAAATTCACTGAGAAATGAGCAAAACAAGATTCTAGATAATCCGCGACGCGCTCAGCTTTTCTTATTTTCTCCACAAACTGCATTAAAGGATCGTTTCAACCTGTTCCAGCCTGGCCCAGCACAGCCTTATATAGGTTATATTATGTGTGGCAGGCCCGATCTGAAAGCCTGACGCGTCCAGGCACGTGACGCGCGGCCTTCGTCAATACGGCCAACTTTTGAATTTTTTAAATTTCTGTGGCTTCTAGGTTGAATTCGTTTGTAATTTTTTTGTATTTCATTAGGACAATTTATAAAGTTTTTTATTGTAAACTGTAAGTTTAGATTGGTCCCTCCTATTTTGTCTGGTAAATAAATATATTTTATTAATGGTCTTATGATAGGCACAGAGGGCTATTTGACACCCTTTGTATCAGTTTTAATTTAATATTATTTTTTTAATGATAGCCTCACCTCAGAACCAAGCAGGCGCTGTTCCCGTGGGACACGTCACACTCAAATCTAGCTTTTATAAATGATGTGGCCAAGCAGACGAAGACACCCGGAGCTTGTAAGAAGTTGGACTGTTTTGAGAATGAGCAGGAGAAGACGTGAACGCACGAGGACGCGCTGTGGAGATCCGTGAGAAATCTGGTTACAAACGCACAGGCAGAAAGCGCATTTTTATGACTGAAAACTATTGGAACACAGGGTCAGACTGGAGCAGGACGAATAACCGACACAAGGACCTAGAAATATGTTTGAGAAGAGGCAAAAGTGGCCCATATAAGCTGGTCGCATAACAGGACGTCAGTAGTCCCTGCTGTCTCTGCGGTTCAAAAAGCGCATAGTTACGCACTGAGTGAAATGCTTAAATCATAAACACGTATTATGAACAAATTTCTCTACAATTTGTTCTGAGGGCTACGTTTTTAAGACAAAACCGCATTAGTTTGGGCATAATTGTGGTACAAAGGCTCCCTGGCCAGTGTGCGTCGTTCTTTGAGCATAATGGACAAGTTGTCTGTATCTCCCTTGTGTGCCATTGATGTTGTGTAGAGATTTTCTTTACGCAATGACGGGGGAACATCCAAACATGACACTTAGCGTCATGTTGGATCAGTAAACAGTCGCGAGAAAACACTTTTTTTTTTTTTTTTATAATGATTTAATAGAAACACCCACAAAATAGTGTCGGAGAAGCAGCATTTTTGAAAAAAAAAAAAATAGAAAATACCATTACATCGACAAAAAAATGTTAGATGTTGGAGTATGGGGATGTGTGAAAAATATGCTAATGCCACAACATCGACAATTAGACTTCAATGTCGATATTCCAGGAGGTCGGTAGAGAGGGGTGTAGCCCAGACGGACGGTCTCTGACTCTAACTCCTCGTGTCTTTTCTATCTGCAGACGGATGGACTCTGGCTCTAACTCATCGTCTGTCTCCTCGTACAATGTTTTGACGATTCGTCTCCTGGTGACCGTGACCTCTTCTTTCTGCTGCTTGTTCCTCGTCATCAACATCACCATCCTCTTCACTCTGCGCAGTAAAGCCGCGTTTTCCCAGTGTCCACGCTACGTCCTGCTCTTTAACCTGGTACTGGCCGACACCGTGCTCATGGCTCAGGCACAAACACTTTACCTGCTCGCTTACCTCAGGATTTATATTTCTTACCCTCTGTGCATCAGCTTCAGTCTGGTTTCGTTCTTGACCAACTATATGTCTCCTTACACATTAATACTCATGTCTTTAGAGCGCTGGATAGCTGTGACTTTCCCCTTCAGACACCCCACTATTGTTTCTCTCAGGAACACATACTTGCTCATTCTTTTTTTTGGACTGTGAGCTGTGTGGACGTTTTATCCGAGTCCTGTTTTTGCTTGAATTTCCATTTTACAAGCTTGCAAACCTGCAGATGACACAGTTCTGCAGTGCCGTGGTCATCCAGATTGGCCCTAAAAACATAGTTTACGACAGAATCTACACATACGTCTTGTTCACCTCATCGGCGCTGATCATCTTGTCTTCGTTCGTGGCCGTGATGGTGGTGGCGTGTTCGGCTTCAGGAAACAAAGAACAGGCGAAGAAGACTCGAACCACGCTGCTTCTTCACCTGTTCCAGCTCAGTCTGAATCTTCTGTCCGTCATGTCGCACCAGCTGTATGTTGTAATAGCTAAGTGCTGTGCTAGAACATATCTGTTTGATGTGTCGTATGTGCTGGTGATTCTTTTGCCGCGCTGCCTCAGCGCTCTGGCGTACGGTCTCCGAGACCCTGCCCTCAGACCTCTGCTGGGGACTCATCTGTGCTGCAGGCTGCAAGTCTTTTCAAAGTAATGAATCCAAACAACATCAGTGTTTTCCCTGCCCGCCAATGGAACCACCTTCTTTTTTCTTTTCACATCAAATGGAGGAAAACATAAATATTCTTTTTTATTTCAAATGACACTGCATTGTCAAAACTGTAGGTACAGCATTGTAGCAGGGCCTCTTTCCTCTCACATTTGATCTTCAACACTGTGGCAGAACTCTTTATTTTGATGGGTTTATTAATAAAGCATGATGAGGATGGCTGTTTAAATAAAAAACTGTAGACTTTTGTTGGTTAAGGTTAAGATAAGGGAAAGGTCCCTTTCTTGTCCTCGTAGAGCAGAGGTTCTCAAATGGGGTGCCGCAGCACCCTGGGGTGTCGTCACGTGAGTCCAGGGTGCCGCGGGAAATTGTTGAGTCTGATCAAATTTTTCTAAATAAAAACTTTTGAATAGACCGCAGTTGCGAACACCCTTTTTGCCTCACTCAGAAACATTTGTGTCCCGACAGCTTTTCTTTTTTCCTCTCTCCACTCTCACTTTGGAGAGGCTGCGTGTGTCTGTGTCATGTAAAACTCATTGTGTCTTTAAAGATATTCTACGAGACTGGAGCTTCGTATTGATGCTTAATTTGTGCAGATCTGCCTTATATCTGCCTAGAAAAGGTCCAAAACACATAGTGAAATAAAACATACGGGATGCGGCCGTAACGGCACAAGGCGGAAATCGTCAAAAGTGATCTTTGGAGCTTTTGCATTTGCAACAATGTAACATGAAACAGAAGTCCTGTCCTGACAAAGTTTGTGGAACAGCAGCGTTTTCTCTGCTCTGAGATCACGCTGGACAGCCTCGTCATGCTGAAGCTTCAATCTGAACTCCGGGTTTACAGGGGCGGACCTACATACATAGATTGGGGTTGGGGCCCATGAGAGTATTTAATTTTAAAATGATTTTAAACCATGCTTTATACCTTTTCAATAATAATACATTTATATCATGTATTAAAATATTTCAGAATACAGCATATCACATTGAATTTAAGAAAAGTTCCTGTGGTGTGGAAGTTTTTATTGCAAATTTCAATGAAATCTAAAAAGGCTGTTTTACACAGATTTTTTTTTTTACCCCCCTTCTATTAGAAAACCTTTTGTCATTTTTTGCCTAAAATTTACTCATAGCATTAACAACATTTTTACATTTTAAAACTATTTGCTTTTTACACAATTTAAAAAGGGATTTCCTAATAGCTCTACATACATTTTTAGCCTTGATTTACTAGGTTATTGGTTGTTGACTTAATTAGATTTTTCTAATTGGGTCTTCACTTTATGTTGTTGGACCAATTAGATTTTTCATATTTTGTATTTTCTTATTCATATTAGTTGAATTAGATTTTTCTAATTACTAATTAGAAAAAATCGAATTAAGTCAACAACCATTAATATAGATTAAATATTTAAAATGTAAAAATGTTGTTAATGCTATGAGAAAATGTATGCAAAAAATGACAAAAGGTTTTTCTAATAGATCTAAGTATTAGGTATTCACTTTATGTTGTCAGACCAATTAGATTTTTTAAATTTGCATTTACTCATCTATTACTACCATTATTTTACATACATTACAACATTTCAATTAAAATTCATTTACATTTATTTGTACAGCTCAAAATCACAGCAGTTATCTTAGATGACTTCACATGACTGTTGATTTAACAAACAGAATTGTCAGACAATCAAACAATAAAACTTTTGGTCAACACCAACAGAAGCATTAGAAAATCAGAAAGTCATCCAAAAATACAGAAGCAAATTGTCCAACATCAAACACGCAGCACAGCAGGCTCCAGTTTTCATGAGCATTGTCTCCTACAGATCTTTGGGTAGCAAAGGCTGTTGGAATAGACCAGGGGTCACCAATAAGATTTCATCGAGGTCCAGTTGGGGGGAAAATTTCCAAGCCAAGGTCCGGAAGTTCACGGCGAAGTTTCTTTTAAGACATTTTTAAATTTGACTTTATAATTAAAAACAATTACAAAGATGTATATTATACATATATATTTTCACAATATCCCACATAATTCTATTTTACAATAAAAGCTTTATTTTTAATGAATTATTCTAGGCTACTTCCCTTTTAAAAATGTATTTGATGGTTAAATCTTGATGGAGAACAGTGTTTTTACATTGATCAGAGCTGATCACTGACTGAGTCTGTGATGGAGTTATTCTAAGTCTGTTCTGACTCGACCCTGTTCTGTCCTGTCGCACGTCTGTGTCTCTCTGTGTCTCACTGGTCAAAGTAGTCACTGAATGAAGCCATGTGATTGGCTGATTGGCGATAGGACACATGCTATAACCCTCTCCAACTTTACACATGAGGAATCACACAAACAGCGCTCTGAATCGTGTCCATTACACGCACACACAAACGCGTTCTCTAAATACAATGAACCTGCAGACCCAGAGCAGCACTGCATCGTAACGAACCACGTTTCTGTCTTTAGCGCCGTGCCAAGTCTGAGATGAACGAGTCACAGCGGCAATGTTGTACCGCGTACATTACACGGACACTCAACCGCGTTCTTTAAATACACTCTGCAGACCCAGACTGTACCGCACCGATGTGAACCGCGTCTTTCTGGCTCTGGCGCTGTGCCAAAAGTGAGAAAGACGATATCGCAATACCAAAAAGATCTTATAATCGATATATTACAGATTCTGAATGGTAAAAAAAAATTATATCTGGAAAATGTTGCCTTAATGTTTACTATTGTTAGTATAATCTCAATATGATAGATCCTCTATAATATTGTGATAAATATTCTACATTGTACTGTGGCATTTGTATATTGTTACATCCCTAATAGACCCTGCGTTTTGATAACTTTAAGATTGCATCATTTTTTAGTAACCTTTGTACTTTCCACTAAAGTAGATGATCTATGCAGCACTTAATGAAAAAAAACAAACGAGATCACTAAACTAAATAATAAAGGATTTTAGTTCTAACCAAAAACTAAATGCTGCGCTCTGATTGGCTGTGCATGGGGTGGTCACAACAGTTTCACTTTGCGGTTTATAAGCCATAAAGGCAACCAAAATGAACACTTGTCAATATCAAACATGTGTGGAAGGATTTAAGAGACAAAGTTGTCACATTTAATACCTCAATATCTATCTTGTGATTTTTTTTTTTTTTTTTTGACTAGTTTTGCAATTTACATTTTAGCACTTAAATACTGTTCAACTTTCATATTTTAAATGTCTAAGAACAGGAGAACAAAACCTCTTCAAACATAATAGTTTGTCTTTGAGCTGACAAACTATTATGTTTGAAGAGATCTATAAGCTACACGGGGCAGAAATCACAGAATGTATATACAGTAGTTTATACATAATAGTTTTTGGAGCTAAAATTATTCAATTAAAAATAAAATGAATAAAAGTAAATAAAAATAAGTAAATGCAAAAATAAATACATACATTTCATTTGTAAAATTATGTATGTACACCTTTAATCTGTAAATGATGTAACTATATTTTGTACTTGTCATTTTGTCGATGGTAGTAATAGTATACAGTATACATTTTTACATTTATTTGTCTTTTGGTTAAAATGTTCTATTTTTTAAATTCTGTTACGTAAAAATAAATATACATTTATATTTACCATCAGAGAATAATCTATATTTCCATGATTTGTAAATTAAAATGGTACATGTTTGTGTATAAAAATTATTTCATAAAACTCTACTTGTTTTTCTCTTTATTTGGGTATTTATGCATTAGTTCTTTTAGTTACATATTTTTATTACGTTTTGATATTATATTTATTTATTTAAAAAATATATATACTTTAACATTTTTAGTCCTCCATAATAGTTTGTAAAAAAAAAAAAAAAAAAAAAAAGGAAATTTCAATCTATTGCATCCATTAAAATTGACTTTTCAATTTAATTTTGATTATTTGGGCTGTAAGTTGGTAGACGCTGTCAAACAATGGCTATAGTGGGTGAAAAAGAAAGCTCCTGACTGTGGCGCTGCTCTGGTCGGAGAAGAAAGTGGCGCCAGGAATAAAACTGCACAAATCCAACAGTCTCGTCACCTCCAGTCCCTGCGCGGGTCCCGGATCTCTAATATGACCCGTTTCACTCTCCCTTGCACAACTGCACAGTGGCCGTATGTGTGAGCACCAGTGACGTGCGGTGGGATTTCCAACTGGTGAGGCACTGTGAACCACACAGGTCTAGTTGCTTATTTTCACTTCAGGATGCCTTTTTATTTACTTTGCAGACATGTATATCAAATAGAAGCATGTAATGTCATGTGACTATTTTGTCTCTACACGCAAAATTAAGGATGAGAAAAAAATTATTTTGCCGCGAGTTTCGATCCCCAGACCCTTCGCACCGCGGATCACTCTCTCATCCATCTGAGCTAAACAGCTGATGACGTTACCGCGGTGCGGGAGTCTTAATGACTGCCACTGTTCAATAGTTGGGGACAGATTATTACGATTTTTTAGACCTTTGCTGTTAAATATTTGTTCATGAGGATTTATATAGTTGCTTAAGGCTTTGTTTAACCGCACAATGACGTTTAACACAGACACATTTAATCGTATTAATCGTATTTTGGCCGTAGAAAGCCGCCAGATTTCCCTCGTAAGCAGAGCTGGAGCGTGAGGCGTGCCTCATCTGGGCTTTGTATAAACTCCGTTTACTATCAAATTAAGTCACTAAAAGCGCTCACTTTCACATAATATTCTCTTTCTTGACAATTAGAAGACAAAGCACTCGAAAAAAGTACATCTACAAACATATTTTATCGCTTTTGGTGGAGAAACAGTGAGTGAACGCGCTGCATGAACGCGCCCTGTTCATTGTGTATGTGGCTGCTCAGGTCTGAGTGAGGCGAGCCTCAGCGCCGTAGACCTGCGTTATATTGGCAAGTCCTGGAGATTTTGGGGGTTTTAACCACAAAACTCAGTGAAAATCACACGAAATCAACTAAATCTGACAAATACGAAACATTTTACATACAAAAATATAATATTTAGTCTTATTGACATCAAGTATTTTTTCCCCATTTGGACTGGTGAGGCACTGCCTCACTGCCTCCCCTGACCGCACGTCGCTGGTGAGCACGGATGCGGGAACAGCCTTCACTGGCCGCGGTGAGCAGCGGGGGCAGTTAGCGGGATGATGTATCCAACATGAAACTTCCCCGCTCCTCACCGCGGCCAGTGAAGGTGTTTCCCCGGGATCCATGCTCACACATACGGCCATAACGGCTCTCGGTAAGGCTTTCATTCTCCCTCCGAGTCTCAAGACTGAACCCGCTTTTGTCTCGTCGTCGTGGAAGCGCTAGGCTCGACTATTCTCGAGCTCGTTCCCCGGAGCTCGGAGCGTAGACTGGCCGCGACTACACGGACCGTTAGCACGCACCGAGTTAATGTTACCCTGCGTGAGGGTCGGGGGAAACGATCAATGGCGGTTACAATGATAATCACTTGGGCCGAATAAAGCATCTTTCCAACGGATCTGAAATGACCGGGCTTGCTGTACATTCACGTGACAAACATAAAATAAAATAAAACTTACCTTCCATTCGTGGAGCAGAGAAGTCTGTCTGCTGTTACTGTTGACCATCACCGAAGTGTGCGCACGTGCAGTAGAAGAATTTACCCACAATCCAACATGCAAATTCAAAAAGTGGCGCCAGATGAGTACTTTTGCAAATAAATATTAAGTTTTCATATTTAGATAAAAGTAATATGTCATATCTCATTAAAAATACATATTTTATTTTTTTTAAATAACTTTTAAGGTAGTTACTGGTGTTTTTAAAAGCAAAATCTTTAATCTAAACGTAAGCCCCGCCCATTTTGAATAATTGCTTAAGTCTCATCGTTTCAATGAGCTTTTTTGAAGTGAAAAAATACACTAGAAAAAAACTACAAACTTTTTCATTGTTTATTGAATAATTCACAATACACTGTTATTTTAACTAAATAAAGTTAAAATGTAATTACTTTTTGTTTTTAAAATGAGCAAAGGAAACCCACCCAGACACGGGGGGAAACATGAGACTTCTGAGTTATTCCATCCATTGATCATTAATAAAGATTTGAATTGCATTGTTTTGTTGTGGTCATTGCTAGTGAGAAGTACCGAGGAAAATGTATTTATTTAGATTTTATTAAAGTGTAAAACATTTTATAAAGGAGAGAACTCTGTGGTGATGCCTCAGGTGTGTCACACTTAGACCTGACTGTGCCGACTCTATCATTTACTTTTAGACCACAATAATAACAAAACTGGTCGAATTATGTGCCCTGTGTCATAACTACATGTGTAACGTGTGCAACAAAAAAATCCGTGTGAAAATCCGTTTTGTTTTCACAGAGTTATGGTTGTTTAAACACGCGGTACTGCAGCGGGAAAATTCCTTGACTGGCTAGAAAGGATTTTTTCTCTAGAGCGCAATGCAAACACAAACCGCCCGTGTTCGGCAGAAACAGCATCTACAGCTTTAAGAGCTCTCGGACTTTGCGGCGATTCTTACCTAGATTCACATCATAAACTTTTTTCCGGTTCAAAAGATTTAGTTTCGTATAAGACGGCTTTTTAAGCTTTAGCTTCGGCTACCGCTGCTAACACTGTAACTGCCGCTGATTGGTCAGAACGGTCACGTTTGAGCTTTCGGCTTCTTTCGGATTCACTCGGCTCGAGCTCGTCCTCGCGGGGGGAGTTACGGAGGAACACAACTGCATATGTTCCATAGCCTGTAGCGCACCTAGCTAAAGGCTAAAGCTAACGGCCATATTGGCAACAAACGCCAGTGAGCAAAAGTCATTAACGCACAGCGCCGCCATCTTTGATCACCGGGGCTTGGTGCCCAGAGGATTTAGCGGGGATGCTGTATACTATCTACTCATTATATACTGTATCTATGGTTATAACTCATTGGTACAGAAGTTAGAAGCTATTTTGAACGTACACAAGCCAACTGTAGTTCTGTGGACAAAGCCCTGCCAAACCTGTTTGTTAAAGCCTGATCCCGTCAGATCTCAGAAGCTAAGCAAGTTAGGGCCTGGTTAGTACTTGGATGGGAGACCGCTGGAGCATTAGGTGACACAGTGGAGCAACAAAAGTAGAAATTGTCGATGTGTCTTTGGGCAAGACACTTAACCCACACTGCCTCAGTGTCTGTTACACTGGGTGAGTGGAGACTAAATTGTAAGGTAGAAAAGCACTATATAAATAGACCATTTACTGCAATCACTTGTGTTTTTCTGTTCACTTGTCATGTTGTTTGTGTAATTTCTGTGTTAATGTCTCTGTCTGACCAAAAGACAATAAAGGAGCATCTTTTCTTATTATATCTGGTGGTACTTGAAGAGACAATTATTATTTTAAACAGTGTAGACAAGTCCGATAAGCACTGGAGTAGATAAAATGTCACATTTGGTTTTGATTTTCTTTCTGTAAAGTGCTCACAAAGAGTTTAAAGTTCGAACATCCAAAGTCCAAAAGTTTCTCCAAAACAAAGTAGTAACTCTGAGATCCGCTGGTCCCTGAAGGCCTCATTAAGACTCATGTTGTTGTTGACCTCAGACACAGCCGTGAGGTCACTGGTGGTGAAGTGTTTTAAAGCAGTGCATTGTGGGAGCTCAGGTGGTCCTACACTGACTCCAGACCTGCTCCAGGACTCATGGTACTGTAACTGTGTGTTTAGTGCTTCTCAAACTGCAGGACGTACGCTGTGTTTGGTTTGTGTTTAGACCTGCTTTATCTTGAGCTCTGTCCTGCTTTCGACGTCCTGTTTGTGAAACAAAAGAACTGAACAGTTTTACAGTGGTGCTGAAGTGTTGATCAGAAAATATCAATATGTCATGTTTGTATTTTGTACTTCGTGCTTTTGCTGTTGTTTTGTTCACATTGAATCTGTAAATGAGATGCTGGGATAATGTTGTTTTACCAGGGCACAATTATTGAAAAGTATTTAGCCACAAACTAAAGTTTTAAGCTCTATTCTCACAGATAATCTTTCCCTCAGGTGATGTGTAAAGTGTAAACTGTCCCAGGAAGAGTTTTTTCACTCGAGGAGGATGGAGGCTGTAATTATCTTGTTTTTACAGACTTTACTCTGAAACAGAATGACCTGAATGTGGCTCTGATCTTGTTTTGATCGTCCATTTGAATCACATCCACACCATCACAATTCACTCTCTCTGTTTTAATCCATTTACTCTAAAAAAGTCTAAACATCCAAACTCTGCAGCTCTGCCCAAACACCTTTTGTCTTCTCCATCTTCCTTGAGCTTTTTACTTGTAGAAAAATGACAGTTTGATTGGAGAATGATCTGTGGTGAATAGTAATAATGGAGTTCACATCTGAAGGTCATTTTGAATTCATTTCTAAACAGTTCCACACAGGACCAGAAACTCAGACGACAAACAGGATTGTTACATTTACATGATTCATGTTAATATTTTAAGATGCACTGTGTAACTGTCTTTGCTCTGACTGAGCTCACATGAGCACAAAAGTGCCTCTGTTTAGAGAAAAGAAGTTATTTAGCTGTATTTTCTCATAACACACCATTAACATTATTAACTGTTCCATGTTCCAAACGATGTTGTATTTCTGCAGAACACTTACAATTACCATTTTTCAAGAAGTGTCTGTACTTTCTACTCCTACATTTTATAATCAGTTTAGTTACATTATGAGCACATAAATATTTGTTTTTTCTTTTAAAACCATATTTGTGACTAATAATGGTCTGCACTAACTCTTATATTGACACAAACGAGTGACACAAACGTTTCCTTTTCAGACTTCTTCAGCCTGCAGATAAAGCTGTACATAAGAATGTGCATCCTCCACAGATCAGAACCAAACAAGAAAAAGAAAGCGTCCGGATTTACAAAGTGAAAACACTCCACACAGACCCTTGGTCAGATTACTCTAAGTTTGTAGTTTAACATAAAGTTTCTTTGATATTTGGACACAGTCGACTGTTCACTCACATCATTTGTCGCGTTTGTTCTGGTAACAGTTTAATGCTTAACTCCTCATGTCTTTTCCAGCTGCAGACGGACGGACTCTGACTCTAACGCCAGGCTCACACTACATCCAGTCCAACTCCAGTTCAGCCACTGGAGCCTTTACTCAACTTGAAAAGTCCGAGAGTGACTCACACTTGTACAGTCGAGTTCGGTATCTCCGGTGCGGCCAATCCGGTGCTCCGAAAACATTTTGTTTGTTTCAAATTTTGTCCGGACACTGGAGCGTACCGAAGCCCTTTTTGGTGAAGTGAGAGACGCCGAGATCCGAAAATGGCCAATGGTTAACCAGTGCATTGGCCACTCCGTTAACCACCTCCAGAGGGCGCACTAGTGGCCAAAAGAGTGGTTAACCACTAAAAAAAGGTCTAAAACAGTGGCCAAAACCGTGGCTAACTAGGAAAAATCTGGCTAAGCATCGTTTTTCTGCACATATTAGTTGAGCACATACTGTTTTTTTAGTATATTTGTAATTAAGACCTGCTTGTTTGATTTGTTCATTAACTGTGAAACATCGTGAAACGAACGTGTGTTGCAAAGCAGTAGGAGTAAGAAACAGAGCGTGCAACAGGTAAGATGCCGGTCTCTAGTATTGTGCGTTGGTTTGATTCTTGGGTGCAGGAGTACTAATTTTATCTCATGTTGGTGAGCGTAATTGGCATTTTAAGATAAAATACAACTTTACCAAAGTACTGTTTTATTTTTGTATATTTAATATATGAATTTAACTTATGTCTGCTAAATTTTAGACATTTTATCATTAAAAATATCAATAAGCATTTCAACTTGATTTTGAATTTTTCTTGTCATACCTTGGGATTAATCAAACAATTTTCAGCATTAGAGCCTTGTTGAGCCACCACACCATTGATTATAGGTTCAAGCCTGGGTTATTGTGACGAAACATTTTGCAATCAAGTTGATTCATTTTATTAATTTTAAGCACATTTTTCCAAACTTTAGCCACAGTTCAAAGAGAATTGTCACTTTTCAAACAATCGGCCACTTGATCGGCCACTTTTTAGTCATCGGCCACTTGATTGGCCACTTTTGAAATTGGCCAAATGTTTTACAACTTATGTGTATGTTAGAACAATAATAAGCACTTTTTAAGCCATCGACCACTTGATCGGCCGCTTTTTAGTCTTCAGCCACTTGGTCGGCCACTTTTGAAAATAGTCAAAATGAAGTTTCAACACCTTTTGTGTGTGTTAGAACTATAAATAAGCACTTTTGAAGCTATCGGCCACTCGGTTTGCCACTTTTTAGTCATCGGCCACTTGGTCTGTTACTTTTGAAAATGGCCAAAATGAGGTTTCAACACCTTCTGCACGTATTAGAACTACAAATCCGCTCTGCCACCAGTGGCAAAGCGGATAGCGCTCTGGCCTCACAGCAAGGAGGTCGCGGGTTCGATTCCCGCTCAGGCCCGGACCTTTCTGTGTGGAGTTTGCATGTTCCATGTCTGGGTGGTTTCCTCCGGGCACTCCGGTTTCCCCACCAACTGATAACATGCATGTTAGGGAACACTTGGTGGTAGTCGGAGGTTGAGGCGCCAGGTGTTAGGTGAATCGCCTCTGCTGAGTTGCCCCAGGGCAGCTTACTGTCACTGAGTGAGGAGGGGAGGGGTTCATCTCACTGTGAAGCGCTTTGTGACTCTGTGTCTGTGAAATGCGCTATACAAATAAAGATTACTTACTTACTTACTTAAAAATGAACACTTTTTAAGCCATCAGCCACTCGGTCGGCCATTTTTTTGTCATCACCCAGGCCACTTTTAAAATTTGCCAAAATTATGTTTTAGCACCTTCTACGATGCCCTACATGATATTTAGACACAATTTGGACAGTTTGGGAACATTTCACAGGCAATAAGCCACTTTTTTGACCATCAGCCACTTGGTCGACCACTTTCCAAAGTGGTCAAAATTATGTTTTACGACCTTCTACTACATGATATTTAGGTACATTTGGGATCATGTGGGTACATTTCAGAGGTATTAAGTCACTTTTTTAGCCATCGGCCACTTTGTCGGCCACTTTCAAAAATGGCAGACCAAGTGGCCGATGACTAAAAAGTGGCCAACCAAGTGGCCGATGGCTTAAATAGTGCTTATTATTGTTTTAACACACACAGAAGGTGTAAAACATAATTTCAACCAAATGGCCGATGACTAAAAGTGGCCGACCGAGTGGCCGATTGCTTGAAAAGTGACAATTCTCTTTGAAATGTGGCTAAAGTTTGGAAAAATGTGCTTAAAATTAATAAAAAAGAATAAACTTGATTTCAAAATGTTTCGTAAAAATAACCCAGGCTTGAACCTATAATCAATGGTGTGGTGGCTCAACAGGAAATGTGCAAGGCTCTAATGCTGAAAATTGTTTGATTAATCCCAAGGTATGACAAGAAAAATTGAAAATCGAATTGAAATGCTTATTGATATTTTTACTAATGAAATACAATGTCTAAAATTTAGCAGACATAAGTTAAATTCATATATTAAATATACAAAAATAAAACAGTACTTTGGTAAAGTTGTATTTTATCTTAAAATGCCAATTACGCTCACCAACATGAGATAAAATTAGTACTCCTGCACCCAAGAATCAAACCAACGCACTTCAGTACTAGAGACCGGCATCTTACCTGGTGCACCACACGCTCTGTTTCAAGTTTTTGTTAGAACTCCTACAGGTTCAGCTTTCCCGACAGAGCCAACACTTGACGTTTGTTTCTTTAGTTAAAATTCCTGAATATGAAAGTGTTTTTATATTTGTTCTTTTCACAAATAAAATGCTCTACAATGTGATCACATTTTTTTTTTCATCTCGCAAATAGCTGTCATGTTTTCTTTCATCTACAAATCAAACATAAGTTAGCAGATCTGTCTTTATTACAAATAGGCTATACTAAAAAAAATAGTATGTGTTCTACTAATATGTGCAGAAAAACTATGCTTAGCCAGATTTTTCCTAGTTAGCCACGGTTTTAGCCACTATTTTAGCCATTTTTTAGTAGTTAGCCACTCTTTTGGCCACTAGTGCGCCCTCTGGAGGTGGTTAATGGAGTGGCCAATGCACTGGTTAACCATTGGCCATTTTCGGATCTCGGCGCTGCTGGGTGAAGTTGTGAAAACAAGACACGATAAACAGGAAACCAAGCGAGCGCTGGTGAAGTGAATCCGGTGATTTTCAAAATAAAACCATTATGTTTCTACTAATAATACAAAATACGTCATTTACACGATTATATAACACATAGGATGTAAATAAACCTCCCGTGTTTATCCATTGTGCGGCGAAAATCAACTGACATGAAATCAGCCCAAAACTCTGCACGTGTTCTTTGTTTACATATACATGTGTCATCGACAGCGTAATCTCCCAAGTTGAGCGTGAACCTCCGTGAGTTTGGGGTCTGGCAAGTCGGCAGCAGAGCCTGTGGCTGCAGCAGGACTGCAGACCTCCGGAGCTAATGTGAGTCACCCATCGTAGCAAGATCGCTCCGGTGACTGCACCGGAGTTGGACTGATGCAGTGTGAGCCCGGGGTAACTCCTCGCGTCTTTTCCAGCTGCAAACGGACTCTGACTCTAACTCCTCGTGTCTTTTCTATCTGCAGACGGATGGACTCTGACTCTAACTCCTTGTGTCTTTTCTATCTGCAGACAGATGGACTCTGGCTCTAACTCATCGTCTGTCTCCTCGTACAATGTTTTTACGGTTGGTCTCCTGGCGACCGTGACCTCTTCTTTCTGCTGCCTGTTCTTCGTCATCAACATCACCATCCTCTTCACTCTGCGCAGTAAAGAAACGTTTTCCCAGTGTCCACGCTACGTCCTGCTCTTTAACCTGGTGCTGGCCGACACCGTGCTCATGGCTCAGGGACAAACACTTTACCTGCTCGCTAACCTCAGGATTTATATTTCTTACCTTCTGTGTATCAGCCTCAGCCTGGTTTCGTACATGACCAACAATATCTCTCCTTACACATTAATACTCATGTCTTTAGAGCGCTGGATAGCTGTGAGTTTCCCCTTCAGACACCCCACTATTGTTTCTCTCAGGAACACATACTTGCTTGTTCTTTTTGTTTGGGCTGTGAGCTGTTCGATCGTTTTAATCCGAGTCCTGTTTGTGCTTGAATTACCATTTCACAAGCTTGTGAACCTGCAGATGACACAGTTCTGCAGTGTCTTCATCATCCAGATTAGCCCCAAAAATATAGTCTACGACAGAATCTACACATCCGTCTTGTTCACCTCATCGGCGGTGATCATCTTGTCTTCGTTCGTGGCCGTGATGGTGGTGGCGTGTTTAACTTCAGGGAACAAAGAACAGGCGAAGAAGACTCGAACCACGCTGCTTATTCACCTGTTCCAGCTCAGTCTGAATCTTCTGTCCGTCATGTCACCCCAGCTGTTTGTTGCAGTGAATAAGTGCTGTGCTGGAACGCATCTGTTTGTTGTGACGTATGTGCTGGTGGTTCTTTTGCCGCGCTGCCTCAGCGCTCTGGCGTACGGCCTCCGGGACCCTGCCCTCAGACCTCTGCTGATGACTCACCTGTGCTGCAGGCTGCAAGTCTTTTCAAAGTAATGAATCCAAACAAGCATCAGTGTTTTCCCTGCCCGCAAATGGAACCACCCTTCTTTTTTTTTTCACATCAAATCAACAAATGGAAGAAAACATGAATTGTCTTTTTATTATAATTTACACTGCATTATGAAAACTGTTGGTAAAACACTGCAGCTGGGCCTCTTTCCTCTCACATTTGATCTTCAACACTGTGGCAGAACTCTTTTATTTGATGTGCTTTAATAATGAACCACGTTTACATAAAAAAAACTGTTGACTTTTACATGAATGATTCAGGTTAAGATAATGTTAAAATCCACTTTCTTGTCCTCGTAGGGACATGTGTCTTTGACCCTCCTTCAGCCTCAGGAGCTTCTCACCCCGGGCTCACACTGCATCAGTCCAACTCCGGTGCAGTCACGGGCAGTGTTGGGGAGTAACGGAATACCGTTACAGTACGGCTTTCAAACGAGGTATTCAGAATACAGTTGCTTTTATAAAATCAATGGAATACATTGCATGTAAAATAAATGTAGACTCATTGTTAAAATCACCACAGAAAACTAATGCGTAATGTTTTCACAGCAGCAGCTTGTCGTGCTGTCAGTCTGTGCCGCCCGCACTACTCCACAGTGCTTCAGGGGCACAGAAATAACAGTGTCCAATCAGATCTGGCGTTGTATAGAGGCCATTCGCTGCCTGCAGACAGACTGACCAATCAGATTGGACAGGTACATTAAGAAGTTTGTTGATGGCTATCTTATCTGCCTAACTTTCTCTGGACTTTATTTACGATAAACAAAGAGAAGACGCAGCGTTTGGATCGGGGCCGGCTATAGCCATAGACAAGGGTGGGCAGTGCCCACCCAGACGGATGCTCTGCCCACCCAATCGCCCTCTGCCGCCGGGATGCAACGCATATCAGATTGGGCAGCAACAAACCGGTCTGTCCGCCGTTCAGGCGCGTGTGTGCAGAGTGTCAACACAACAAGCATGGCACTGTTCAACTGCAGTCCACATTTTTATGATATATATTTTTACTTTCTCACACTGCTGGTGTAAATATGACTGTCAGTCCTCATTCGTGTAATTCATAAGAGCGCTGATCTGGGCTTATGTCGAGGCGGTGCGTCATTACGCACGGTTTAAAGACCGATTTGGGTTAAACAAACGCCACAGGAATCGTCCTCTATATGCGCAGACACACAGAGGACAGAGGAGAGTGTGTAGGTGTGTGTGGTTTACCGTGTGTATGTAGCTCCCTGCACTGAAGTCCAGACCTCGTTCTCACACTGTCCTGATGAGCTCCTCCTCGCGTTAGCTCTTCATGTCCGCATTGTTCCGTGAATCAAATCGTAAAACTTTCCAAGTGCGGGAACTTGGCGGAGAAGCAAAGGCCAGCAAAGTATCCAAAGCAGCGCGTTCATTTATTTCTTCGTGTTCGCCTCACTTCAGTCCGTGCGCGCTCACGGCCCTCGTGCGTGCGGTAAGCGTTGCGCTTTTAGTTCGTTTGGAACTTCTGTAGAGACGCTATCGGTGCCGTCCGTGACTTAAAGTAAAGCACCCGCTTCTTCAAACTCTTAATCCACGGCTCGGTTTTATACGAAGAGGCTGGAATCGGTGCACAAGCCCGGCGAGCTGCTGATGGTTCAATGTGGCCCGGGCCAGATCCTGACCCGCCCCCTGTGCGGAGCAGCGCGTACTGTGGGAGACTCATGTGTCAAACTCAGTCACGTCACGCCAATAGACACATGCCACTGGAATGAGGAATGTAAATCTTAATTGATTATTTATTTGTTATTATAACTTAGACTGCATTTAAAACTGCTAACTAAATAAAATTGTGAAAGCATTAATAATGTAAGTGAAAAGTCTTGTATCTGCAGATGTGAAATCATCATAATCATGATCATAATAATAAAGTACTTTTCCTACAAATGCAACCCATAAACTTTCCAGCAATAAAATATATTTAATGCAACTATAAAAATTGAAAACTATAAAGTACATAGAAACAGTGCAAAATCTTTAGGATATAAATCAAAACAATTTCATTCATAGGCACATTTAAAAAGGACAATCTTAAGCCTTGATTTAAACATTTACTGTGCATTTTAGAGTTTTTCTCAACTGCTTTGACACACTTTTGAAACTTTGGTTTGATCACTTGATTCCAACATTTATCTCATCAAAAGCTGAGGTGGTCTCATCATTTGTTTATCTCTCCTTCACAAACTCATATGTTCAGTGAGTTTAGTTGGTTTCTTCAGCACTACAGACCTGTTCACAGATAAAGGACTTTAGCCATAACACTGTTTTTAACTCACATCAAGACATCCAGACAATGATCTGACAAGAAAACAGGCTGTAGAATGTATCAAATATAAACTATATTTCCAGTGTGATGTTTGTTTAATGGTTTGTCAGTCACACAAATGCACCACAAACTGTAAATAGTTGGATAAAATACCATCACAAATCAGAAAGTAATCCTAAATGTCATGTTTGTTGTTTTCTTTGTACAAATATGTCTGAATTTACTGTGGATAAAAAGCACAACTTATCCAGAATCATATTCACAGCTTCTGAGCTGTAAAGTCATATGAAGGAGAAAACACATGAAAACACCCAAAGAATGTGTGAGATTTTTTATGGTAAAACTAAATTTACCTTGAGACAAAAGTTAGTTATGAAACACTGAAGCTTCGTTTAGTTTTCCTTGTGAGCTGTTTTGTAAATTGACTTTTAGAATGGCAAACTGTGTCAAAGTGACTGAGTGTAAGTGCACAGTCTAAGCAAATAAACCCCACATCCAATTTACTTTTAACATTTGTGTAAAAGAATAGTTTGTAATACCTACTGTTGTGCTGTTTGATTGATACAAGTTACTTTTTCTACAAAAAAGTGGGACCGTGTTAATTTTATATTTGCCCACTCAAAATTTCTGCTTGCCCACCCAAAGTCAGTGGGCTAGAACCGGCCCTGGTTTGGATTGTTCATATTTACCTACAGATGGGATTCGTTTTTCAAAGAGGAACAGTTTGTTTTCGCGATGAAAAGTTTGACGAAACATTCACAACAAGTGCACCGGACTGTTAGCAAAGGATTTGTGACACTGGAACCTGCTCTGAAGCTCACGAACGACACGATGAATGAACTGTTGTTGGATTAAACCCGCGGTTCGTTCTTTTAGTTACATATTTTTATTACGTTTTGATATTATATTTATTTATTTAAAAAATATATATACTTTTATATTTATTTAACATTTTCAGTCCTCCAGGGGCGCCTGCAGGAGTTCGGGTGAGGGTACGCACAGTCACACGCACGTACGTACGTGCACGCGCACTACTCACGTACGTGCACGCGCACTGTCACGCACGTGCCTTATTGCATACAGATGCACGCGACATCACGCACCCGCAAAGCAGTGTTTTAAGCTTTTCTCTGTTGCCTTCAATGCTAAATAATCCTCAAGACTCCAACACAAGTGTTGGCCCTCGGGAGAGAGAGGGGCAGAGCGCTCAGATAAAACACGTTCAAGCCGCAAATGACGAAGTTATAGCCCGCGCTGAGCAACAAGCTGAGCGTCTCGTGTGTGTGAGGAGGGCTCTGTGCGGGGCAGTGGGACATCGCACACAGGAGAACTCTGCAGCGGCAGGTGGACCGTGGTCTGTCACAGGACAGGACCAACACCGCTGATTAACACCGGGCTCACACTGCCTCCAGATCCAGATCCATATCCAGATCCGGATCCGTCTGGGTCCGGTTGTCACTCACACTGCCTCCAGAATATGCATGCGTATGCACGGACTCTGCTGGTCTCGCGAGACCACGAGTTCACGGGATTCACGCTCAACTTGGGAGTTTCAGGGAGTTTACGTGATCTCTGGCACATGGATATGTAAACAAGGAACACTTGCGCCGTGTTTTGGGCTTATTTCACGTCACTTCATTTTCTGTTGGATTTTTCGACGCATAATGGGTAAGTACGGGACGTTTATTTGCCTCCTGTGTGTTCAATAGTCGCGTATATGTCGAGCATTTTGCTGTATTTGTTGTAGTAGCAGAAACGTAATGTTTTTACTTTGAAAACCACCGGATTCACTTCACCCGCGAGCGCTTGGTTTCCTGTTTGTCGTGTCTTCTTTTCACAACTTTACCAAAAAGGGCTCCGGAGCGCTCCGGCAGTCCGGAAAAATTTAAATGAAACGGAAACGATACGGACGTACGGAGCAGAGCCGCGCGGCTCGCCGGACCGGACGGATCGCGGTGTGAGAGCCTCTCATTACTTTTCAAGAAACGGAAAGCCTCCGTACGCCGGACCGGAGTACGGACTGGATCCAGTGTGAGACCGGGGCAATTAGAGCGTTGTAGTGATGCGGGTCAGGCATTTTTCTAACCCGCAGGTCCCGCACTTACAATACATGACCCGCCCTGCGGATATTGCATTATAATCCATGAACGTTAGGCTCAAGCAAACCAGCCAAAAGTAACAGCACAGCTGTCTTTAACTTAGTAAAAAGTGGACAATATTCATCCAATATTAAGTAAATGTTTAGATGACTTACCTCTCACAGTCCGTTTTACTCAAACTGACGTTTTAGTAGCTTTCGTCTTTATTTATGATGGGCATTTCACGATCCTTGGCATTTCACCCTCGCTCTTTTTCCTCTCTCTCTTTTAACATAAAAACCGGTGCCTGCGCTCTTCGACCCTCGCTCGCCCTGAGCAGCACAAGTGGGGCAGGTCGTAAGGCAGATCCGATAAAACACAACATAATAAAGTCCAGCAGCGCCTTTGTCCCGTCCCGCTCCATGTTTGAAGTGACGCAGAGTGTTCCTGGAACAGCGTCGGCACTGACCAATGGTGAAGCATTGCGATTCTGTGCGTACCCACGTCATTTACACCAAAGATTTCTTTTTACATGTTATTTGTTTTATTTATTGATGTTACTCCACCTGTTTTCAATTCAAATATGTAGCCTAAATGAAAATATAAATCACATTTTAAAAAAAAATGCAGCTTTTGCAGGGTACGCACAGTGCGTACAGCCGTACCCCTGCAGGCGCCACTGTAGTCCTCCATAATAGTTTGTTAAAAAAAAAAAAAAAGGAAATTTCAATCTATTGCATCCATTAAAATTGACTTTTCAATTTAATTTTGATTATTTGGGCTGTAAGTTGGCAGACGCTGTCAAACAATGGCTATAGTGGCTGAAAAATAAAAAATCTCTTTTAAATAAACATGTAAAACCGGTCCGGTCCCAGGCCCACACACGGCCCTCCTAGGGTAGTGAGGAGGCCTTCAGCTGTGGATCCACTACCCTAGCCCCCCCTTCAACCCTCCCAGCCGGGGAGGGTTAGGGGTTGGTGGATCCTCCTTGCTTCTTTGGGCAGGGGAGGCCTGTTGCTGTGGATCCTCTGCCCACTTTACTTTACCTACCCACTCCACTTTACCTGGGCTATTTATTTATTGTTTTTTTTGTATGTCTATTCTCCTATAATTGTACTGGCTGTGAACATTATGGTTGCTTTATTGTATTGTATTGTTTCTTATTGTTTATTGCACTAGCACTACGTGCCCAAGACAAATTTCCCCCTAGTGGGACAATAAAGTTTATCTTATCTTATCTTATCTTAAAAAGAAAGCTCCTGACTGGCGCTGCTCTGGTCAGAGAAGAAAGTGGCGCCAGAAATAAAACTGCACAAATCCAACAGTCTCGTCACCTCCAGTCCCTGCGCGGGTCCCGGATCTCTAATATGACCCGTTTCACTCTCCCTTGCACAACTGCACAGTGGCCGTATGTGTGAGCACGGATGCGGGGAACAGCCTTCACTGGCCGCGGTGAGCAGCGGGGGCAGCTACAGCGGGATGATGTATCCAACGTGAAACTTCCCCGCTCCTCACTGCGGCCAGTGAAGGTGTTTCCCCAGGATCCATGCTCACACATACGGCCGTAACGGCTCTCGGTAAGGCTTTCACGGCTCATTCTCCCTCCGAGTCTCAAGACTAAACCGGCTTTTGCTTTTTTTTTCGTCGTCGTGGGCGGGAAGGGACCGCGCATTTGATTTTTTCAAGGTGGAGAGGCTCTACATGGAACATTACGCGGTCCCAGTGCTCCACTCACGGGCGAAGCGCTAGGCTATTCTCAGGCTCGTTCCCAGAGCTCGGAGCGTGGACTGGCCGCGACTACACGGACCGTTATCACGCATCGAGTTAACGTTACCCTGCGGGAGGGTCGGGGGAAACGATCAATGGCGGTTACAATGATAATCACTTGGGCCGAATAAAGCATCTTTCCAACGGATCTGAAATGACCGGGCTTGCTGTACATTCACGTGACAAACGTAAAATAAAATAAAACTTAACTTACATTCGTGGAGCAGAGAAGTCTGTCTGCTGTTACTGTTGACCATCACCGAAGTGTGCGCACGTGCAATAGAAGAATTTACCCACATGCAAATTCAAAAAGTGGTGCCAGATGAGTACTTTTGCAAATAAATGTTAAGTTTTCATATTTAGAGAAAAGTAATATATCATATCTCATTAAAAATACATATTTTATTTTTTAAAAATAACTTTTAAGGTAGTTACTGGTGTTTTTAAAAGCAAAATCTTCAATCTAAACGTAAGCCCCGCCCTTTTTGAATAATTGCTTAAGTCTCATCGTTTCAATGAGCTTTTTTGAAGTGAAAAAATACATTAGAAAAACCTTGTTAAACTTCAAACTTTATCATTGTTTATTAAATAATTCACAATACACTGTTATTTTAACTAAATAAAGTTAAAATGTAATTACTTTTTGTTTTTAAAATGAGCAAAGGTAAATTCATTATGAAATCGCTTGTTGCATCTATGATATCCAAAAATCATTTTTCTCAGTGAAAAGGTAAAAAACACCCTGTTTAAAGTAAAATATTATGTAAAAATGTAAGTAGTGCCTCGGCTTAGAGCAAGAACACTTAGGGGTGCTCCGATGCTGATAAGTTTGAGAACCTCTGCCGTAGAGACATGTGACCCTCCTTCAGAGTCTGGAGCTTCTCAGGAGCAGTGAGCTCTGAGCTGCAGCGCTCGTGGACACATCTCCAGGTGTTCTTGGTCAGGACCACTGTAGCTGGAGAATATTACCAATGTGCATGATTTGGTTAGTGGAGGAAACCCACCCAGACACGGGGGGAAACATGAGACTTCTGAGTTATTCATCATTAATAAAGATTTGAATTGCATTGTTTTGTTGTGATGTGGTCATTGCTAGTGAGAAGTACCGAGGAAAATGTATTTATTTAGATTTTATTAAAGTGTAAAACATTTTATAAAGGAGAGAACTCTGTGGTGATGCCTCAGGTTTGTGTCACACTTAGGCCTGACTGTGCCGACTCTATCATTTACTTTTAAGACCACAATAATAACAAAACTGGTCGAATTGTGTCATAGCTACATGTGTAACGTGTGCAACAAAAAAATCCGTATGAAAATCTGTTTTGTTTTCACAGAGTTATGGTTGTTTAAACATGCGGAACCTTCCTAGCGCCGTTGAAATACATCACACTGAAGAGAACGGGTGACCGCGCCAAGATGGCCGCCGCATTTCTCGTCAGCGCCCGGAGGATTTAGCAGGGATGCTGTATACTATCTACTCATTATATATCTATGGTTAGAACTCATTGGTACAGAAGTTAGCTATTTTGAACGTACACAAGCCAACTGTAGTTCTGTGGACAAAGCCCTGCCAAACCTGTTTGTTTAAGCCTGATCCCTTCAGATCTCAGGAACTAAGCAAGTTAGGGCCTGGTTAGTACTTGGATGGGAGACCGCTGGAGCATTAGGTGACACAGTGGAGCAACAAAAGTAGAAATTGTCGATGTGTCTTTGGGCAAGACACTTAACCCACACTGCCTCAGTGTCTGTTACACTGGGTGAGTGGAGACTAAATTGTAAGGTAGAAAAGCACTATATAAATAGACCATTTACTGCAATCACTTGTGTTTTTCTGTTCACTTGTCTTGTTGTTTGTGTAATTTCTGTGTTAATGTCTCTGTCTGACCAAAAGACAATAAAGGAGCATCTTTTCTTATTATATCTGGTGGTACTTGAAGAGACAATTATTATTTTAAACAGTGTAGACAAGTCCGATAAGCACTGGAGTAGATAAAATGTCACATTTGGTTTTGATTTTCTTTCTGTAAAGTGCTCACAAAGAGTTTAAAGTTCGAACCTCCAAAGTCCAAAAGTTTCTCCAAAACAAAGTAGTAACTCTGAGATCCGCAGGTCCCTGAAGGCATCATTAAGACTCATGTTGTTGTTGACCTCAGACACAGCCGTGAGGTCACTGGTGGTGAAGTGTTTTAAAGCAGTGCATTGTGGGAGCTCAGGTGGTCCTACACTGACTCCAGACCTGCTCCAGGACTCATGGTACTGTAACTGTGTGTTTAGTGCTTCTCAAACTGCAGGACGTACGCTGTGTTTGGTTTGTGTTTAGACCTGCTTTAGTTTTAGCTCTGTCCTGCTTTCGACGTCCTGTTTGTCAGACAAAAGAACTGAACAGTTTTACAGTGGTGCTGAAGTGTTGATCAGAAAATATCAATATGTCATGTTTGTGTTTTGTCCTTCGTGCTTTTGTCTTTTGCTGTTGTTTTGTGCACATTGAATCTGGTAAATGAGATGCTGGGATAATGTTGTTTTACCAGGGCACAATTATTCAAAAGTATTTAGCCACAAACTAAAGTCTTAAGCTCTATTCTCACAGATAATCTTTCCCTCAGGTGATGTGTAAAGTGTAAACTGTCCCAGGACGTGTGAGTTTTTCACTCGAGGAGGATGGAGGTTGTAATTATCTTGTTTTCACAGACTTTCTTTTGAAACAGAATGATCTGGATGTGGCTCCGATCTTGTTGTTTTGTTCGTTCATTTGAATCACATCCACACCATCACAATTCACTCTCTCTCTTTTAATCCATTTACTCTGAGAAAGTCTAATCATCCAAACTCTGCAGCTCTGCCCAAACACCTTTTGTCTTCTCCATCTTCTTTTAGCTTTTTACTTGTAGAAAAATGACAGTTTGTTTGGAGAATGATCTGTGGTGAATAGTAATAATGGAGTTCACATCTGAAGGTAAAATAATCATTGTAAAGTCATTTTGAATTCATTTCTAAACAGTTCCACACAGGACCAGAAACTCAGACGACAAACAGGATTGTTACATTTACATGATCCATGTTAATATTTTAAGATGCACTGTGTAACTGTCTTTGCTCTGACTGAGCTCACATGAGCACAAAAGTGCCTCTGTTTAGAGAAAAGAAGTTATTTATCTGTATTTTCTCATAAAACACCATTAACATTGTTTACTGTCCCATGTTCCAAACGATATTGTATTTCTGCAGAACACTTACAATTACCATTTTTCAAGAAGTGTCTGTACTTTCTACTCCTACATTTTATAATCAGTTTAGTTACATTATGAGCACATAAATATTTGTTTTTTCTTTTAAAACCATATTTGTGACTAATAATGGTCTGCACTAACTCTTATATTTGTGAGTGACACAAACGTTTCCTTTTCAGACTTCTTCAGCCTGCAGATAAAGCTGTACATAAGAATGTGCATCCTCCACAGATCAGAATCACACAAGAAAAAGAAAGTGTCCGGATTTACAAAGTGAAAACACTCCACACAGACCCTTGGTCAGATTACTCTAAGTTTGTAGTTAAACATAAAGTTTCTTTGATATTTTTACACAGTCGACTGTTCACCCACATAATTTGTCGCGTTTGTTCTGGTAACAGTTTAATGCTTAACTCCTCGTGTCTTTTCCAGCTGCAGACGGACGGACTCTGACCCTAACGCCAGGCTCACACTACATCCAGTCCAACTCCGGTGCAGCCACTGGAGCCTTTACTTAACTTGAAAAGTCCGAGAGTGACTCACACTCGTACAGTCGAGTCCGGTGTCTCCGGTGCGGCCAATCCGGTGCTCCGAAAACATTTTGTTCGTTTCAAATTTTGTCCGGACGCTGGAGCGTACCGAAGCCCTTTTTGGTGAAGTGAGAGACGCCGAGATCCGAAAATGGCCAATGGTTAACCAGTGCATTGACCACTCCGTTAACCACCTCCAGAGGGCGCACTAGTGGCCAAAAGAGGGGTTAACCACTAAAAAAATGTCTAAAACAGTGGCCAAAACCGTGGCTAACTAGGAAAAATCTGGCTAAGCATCGTTTTTCTGCACATATTAGTTGAGCACATACTGTTTTTTTAGTATATTTGTAATTAAGACATATCTGCTTACTTATGTTTGATTTGTTGATGAAAGAAAACATGACAGCTATTTGCGAGATGAAAAAAAAAACTGTGATCACATTGTAGAGCATTTTATTTGTGAAAAGAACAAATATAAAATCATATTCAGGAATTTTAACTAAATAGACAGAAACAAACGTCAAGTGTTGGCTCTGTCGGGAAAGCTGACCTGTAGGAGTTCTAACAAAAACTTGAAACAGAGCGTGTGGCGCAACAGGTAAGATGCCGGTCTCTAGTATTGAAGTGCGTTAGTTTGATTCTTGGGTGCAGGATTACTAATTTTATCTCATGTTGGTGAGCGTAATTGACATTTTAAGATAAAATACAACTTTACCAAAGTAGTTTTATTGTTGTATATTTAATATATGAATTTAACTTATGTCTGCTAAATTTTAGACATTGTATTTCATTAGTAAAAATATCAATAAGCATTTCAACTTGATTTTGAATTTTTCTTGTCATACCTTGGGATTAATCAAACAATTTTCAGCATTAGAGCCTTGCACATTTCCTGTTGAGCCACCACACCATTGATTATAGGTTCAAGCCTGGGTTATTGTGACGAAACATTTTGAAATCAAGATGATTCATTTTATTAATTTTAAGCACATTTTCCCAAACTTTAGCCACAGTTCAAAGAGAATTGTCACTTTTCAAGCAATTTAGTTGGCCACTTTTGAAATTGGCCAAAATGATGTTTTACACCTTGTGTGTATGTTAAACAATAATAAGCACTTTTAAGCCATCAGCCACTTTTTAGTCTTCGGCCACTTGGTTGGCCACTTTTGAAAATAGTCAAAATCAAGTTTCAATACCTTCTGTGTGTGTTAGAACTATAAATAAGCACTTTTGAAGCTATCGGCCACTTTTTAGTCATCACCCATTTGGTAGGCCACTTTTGAAATTGGCCAAAATTATGTTTTAGCACCTTCTTCAATGTCCTACATGATATTTAGACACAATTTGGACAGTTTGGGAACATTTCACAGGCAATAAGCCACTTTTTTGACCATCAGCCACTTGGTCGACCACTTTCCAAAGTGGTCAAAATGATGTTCTACTACATGATATTTAGGTACATTTGGGATCATGTGGGTACATTTCAGAGGTATTAATTCACTTTTTTAGCCATCGGCCACTTTGTCGGCCACTTTCAAAAATGGCCGACCAAGTGGCCGATAGCTTGAAAAGTGCTTATTTATAGTTGTTTTGGCCAATTTCAAAAGTGGCCTACCAAATGGCTGATGACTAAAAAGTGGCCAATCGAGTGTCTGACAGCTTTAAAAGTGCCTATTTTTAGACCTAACACGTGCAGAAGGCGTTGAAACCTCATTTTGCCCCTTTTTGAAAAGTGGCCGACCAAGTGGCCGATGACTAAAAAGTGGCCAATCAAGTGGCCGATGGCTTAAATAGTGCTTATTATTGTTTTAACACACACAGAAGGTGTAAAACATAATTTCAACCAAATGGCCGATGACTAAAAGTGGCCGACCGAGTGGCCGATTGCTTGAAAAGTGACAATTCTCTTTGAAATGTGGCTAAAGTTTGGAAAAAAGTGCTTAAAAGTAATAAAAAAGAATAAACTTGATTTCAAAATGTTTCGTAAAAATAACCCAGGCTTGAACCTATAATCAATGGTGTGGTGGCTCAACAGGAAATGTGCAAGGCTCTAATGCTGAAAATTGTTTGATTAATCCCAAGGTATGACAAGAAAAATTGAAAATCGAATTGAAATGCTTATTGATATTTTTACTAATGAAATACAATGTCTAAAATTTAGCAGACATAAGTTAAATTCATATATTAAATATACAACAATAAAACAGTACTTTGGTAAAGTTGTATTTTATCTTAAAATGCCAATTACGCTCACCAACATGAGATAAAATTAGTAATCCTGCACCCAAGAATCAAACTAACGCACTTCAGTACTAGAGACCGGCATCTTACCTGTTGCACCACACGCTCTGTTTCAAGTTTTTGTTAGAACTCCTACAGGTTCAGCTTTCCCGACAGAGCCAACACTTGACGTTCGTTTCTTTAGTTAAAATTCCTGAATATGAAAGTGTTTTTATATTTGTTCTTTTCACAAATAAAATGCTCTACAATGTGATCACATTTTTTTTTTCATCTCGCAAATAGCTGTCATGTTTTCTTTCATCAACAAATCAAACATAAGTTAGCAGATCTGTCTTTATTACAAATAGGCTATACTAAAAAAAATAGTATGTGTTCTACTAATATGTGCAGAAAAACTATGCTTAGCCAGATTTTTCCTAGTTAGCCACGGTTTTAGCCACTATTTTAGCCATTTTTTAGTAGTTAACCACTCTTTTGGCCACTAGTGCGCCCTCTGGAGGTGGTTAACGGAGTGGCCAATGCACTGGTTAACCATTGGCCATTTTCGGATCTCTGCGCTGCTGGGTGAAGTTGTGAAAACAAGACACGATAAACAGGAAACCAAGCGAGCGCTGGTGAAGTGAATCCGGTGATTTTAAAAATAAAACCATTATGTTTCTACTAATAATACAAAATACGTCATTTACACGATTATATAACACATAGGATGTAAATAAACCTCCCGTGTTTATCCATTGTGCGGCGAAAATCAACTGACATGAAATCAGCCCAAAACTCTGCACGTGTTCTTTGTTTACATATACATGTGTCATCGACAGCGTAATCTCCCAAGTTGAGCGTGAACCTCCGTGAGTTTGGGGTCTGGCGAGGTCGGCAGCAGAGCCTGTGGCTGCAGCAGGACTGCAGACCTCCGGAGCTAATGTGAGTCACCCATCGTAGCAAGATCGCTCCGGTGACTGCACCGGAGTTGGACTGATGCAGTGTGAGCCCGGGGTAACTCCTCGCGTCTTTTCCTGCTGCAAACGGACTCTGACTCTAACTCCTCGTGTCTTTTCTATCTGCAGACAGATGGACTCTGGCTCTAACTCATCGTCTGTCTCCTCGTACAATGTTTTTACGGTTGGTCTCCTGGCGACCGTGACCTCTTCTTTCTGCTGCCTGTTCTTCGTCATCAACATCACCATCCTCTTCACTCTGCGCAGTAAAGAAACATTTTCCCAGTGTCCACGCTACGTCCTGCTCTTTAACCTGGTGCTGGCCGACACAGTGCTCATGGCTCAGGGACAAACACTTTACCTGCTCGCTAACCTCAGGATTTATATTTCTTACTCACTGTGTATCAGCCTCTGTCTGCTTTCATACTTGACCAGCAATATCTCTCCTTACACATTAATACTCATGTCTTTAGAGCGCTGGATAGCTGTGACTTTCCCCTTCAGACACCCCACTATTGTTTCTCTCAGGAACACATACTTGCTTGTTCTTTTTGTTTGGGCTGTGAGCTCTTCGATCGTTTTAATCCGAGTCCTGTTTGTGCTTGAATTACCATTTCACAAGCTTGTGAACCTGCAGATGACACAGTTCTGCAGTGTCTTCATCATCCAGATTAGCCCCAAAAATATAGTCTACGACAGAATCTACACATCCGTCTTGTTCACCTCATCGGCGGTGATCATCTTGTCTTCGTTCGTGGCCGTGATGGTGGTGGCGTGTTTAACTTCAGGGAACAAAGAACAGGCGAAGAAGACTCGAACCACGCTGCTTATTCACCTGTTCCAGCTCAGTCTGAATCTTCTATCCGTCATGTCGCCCCAGCTGTTTGTTGCAGTGACTAATTGCTGTGCTGAAACGCATCTGTTTGTTGTGACGTATGTGCTGGTGGTTCTTTTGCCGCGCTGCCTCAGCGCTCTGGCGTACGGCCTCCGGGACCCTGCCCTCAGACCTCTGCTGATGACTCACCTGTGCTGCAGGCTGCAAGTCTTTTCAAAGTAATGAATCCAAACAAGCATCAGTGTTTTCCCTGCCCGCAAATGGAACCACCCTTCTTTTTTTTTTTCACATCAAATCAACAAATGGAAGAAAACATGAATTGTCTTTTTTATTATAATTTACACTGCATTATGAAAACTGTTGGTAAAACACTGCAGCTGGGCCTCTTTCCTCTCACATTTGATCTTCAACACTGTGGCAGAACTCTTTTATTTGATGTGCTTTAATAATGAACCTCGTTTACATAAAAAAAACTGTTGACTTTTACATGAATGATTCAGGTTAAGATAATGTTAAAATCCACTTTCTTGTCCTCGTAGGGACATGTGTCTTTGACCCTCCTTCAGCCTCAGGAGCTTCTCACCCCGGGCTCACACTGCATCAGTCCAACTCCGGTGCAGTCACTGGCAGTGTTGGGGAGTAACGGAATACATGTAGCGCCGTTACGTATTCTGAATACATTTTATGAGTACTTGTATTTCGTTACAGTACGGCTTTCAAACGAGGTATTCAGAATACAGTTCAAATGTAGGCCCATTGTTAAAATCACCACAGAAAACTAATGCGTAATGTTTTCACAGCAGCAGCTTATCGTGTTGTCAGTCTGTGCCGCCCGCACTACTCCACAGTGCTTCAGGGGCACAGAAATAACAGTATCCAATCAGATCTGGCGTTGTATAGGGGCCTGCAGACAGACTGACCAATCAGATTGCCCCTTTTTGGACAGGTACAATAGAAGTTTGTTGATGGCTATCTTATCTGCCTAACTTTTTCTGGACTTTATTTACGATAAACAAAGAGAAGACGCAGCGTTTGGATCGTTCATATTTAACTACGGACGGGATTTGTTTTTCAAAGAGGAACAGTTTGTTTTCGCAATGAAAAGTTTGACGAAACATTCACAAGTGCACCGGACTGTTAGCAAAGAATTAGTGACACTGGAACATGCTTTGAAGCTCACGGACGACACGATGAATGAACTGTTGTTGGACTAAACCCACGATAATCATAGATGTACAAATCTGAAGTAAACTCCTCCTCTCGACTCGACTCCGGTGAGTGCGATTTAAACAGAGCTGAGTTATTAGTTGTTATACAAAGTTCTTATAATGCTTGTTTACGCGGAGATGCATTATAGCATTAACAGAACTAAGAAACACGAACACTTTGTAATTTCAGGTTAAAATTAGCACCTAATTAGCGTTTCAATATAAAAAGTATTCCAAGTATTCAGAATACAGTACAAAAATTTGCCAAGTGACGGAATACAATACAGAATACTTTTCTGACCAAGTATTCAGTATTCTGTAACGAAATACATTTTCAAAGCGTTCTACCAACACTGGTCACTGGAGCGTCTTGCTACGGTGGGTGACTCATATTAGCTGCGGAGGTCTGCAGTCCTGCTGCAGCCACAGGCTCTGCTGCCGACCTCGCGAAACCCAAACTCACGGAAGTTCACGCTCAACTTTGGAGATTATGCGATTGCTGACACATGTAATCAAAGAACACATGCACCAAGTTTTGGACTGATTCAGTTCATTTTCTGTTTGATTTTTCGCCATTCAATGGATAAGCACGGGAGGTTTAATTACATCCTATGTGTGACAGAATCGTGCAAATGTCGTATTTTTCCGTATTTTGTATTATTAGCAGAAACGCAGTGTTGGGTAGAATACTTTGAAAATGTATTTTGTTACAGAATACTGAATACTTGGTCAGAAAAGTATTCTGTATTGTATTCCGTTACTTGGCAAATTTTTGTACTGCATTCTGAATACTTGGAATACTTTTATTATTGAAATGCAAATTAGGTGTTAAATTTAACCTGAAATGACAAAGTTTTCGTGTTTCTTCTTATTTCTGTTAAGTAATGCTAGTAATGCATCTCCGCGTAAACAAGCGTTATAATAACTTTTCAGTCTCACTCCCCGGAGTCGAGAGGAGGAGTTTACTTCAGATTTACACCAGTGTGCTCATCATAGGTTTAGTCCAACAACAGTTCATTCATCGTGTCGTTCGTAAGCTTCAGAGCATGTTCCAGTGTCACAAATCCTTTGCTAACAGTCCGGTGCACTTGTTGTGAATGTTTCGTCAAACTTTTCATCGCGAAAACAAACTGTTCCTCTTTGAAAAACAAATCCCGTCCGTAGTTAAATATGAACAATCCAAACGCTGCGTCTTCCCTTTGTTCATCGTAAATAAAGTCCCGAAAAAGTTAAATAGATGAGACAACCATCAACACTTCTAATGTACCTGTCCATAAAGGGGCAATCTGATTGGTCAGTCTGTCTGCAGGCCCCTATACAACGCCAGATCTGATTGGACACTGTTATTTCTGTGAAGTAGTGCGGGCACAGACTGACAGCGCGACAAGCTGCTGCTGTGAAAACATTATGCATTGGTTTTCTGTGGTGATTTTAACAATGGGTCTACATTTATTTTACATGCAATGTATTCCATTGATTTTATAAAAGTAACTGTATTCTGAACACCTCGTTTGAAAGCCGTACTGTAACGGAATACAAGTACTCATAAAATGTATTCAGATTACGTAACGGCGCTACATGTATTCCGTTACTCCCCAACACTGCAGTTTATCGTGTCTTGTTTTCACAATTTCACCGAAAAGGCTCCGGTGTGCTCTGGTATCCGGCCAAAATTTAAATCAATGAAACGTGAGACACCGGACTGGACTGTAGCTGTGTGAGTCACTTTTCAAGTTAAGTAAAGGCTCCGGTGGCTGCACCAGAGTTGGACTGGATGCAGTAGAGCCTGGGGTGTGAGTGCTGCAGCGCTCGTGGACACATCTCCAGGTGTGCTTGGTCAGGACCACTGTAGCTGGAGAATATCACCAATGTGCATGTTTTGGTTAAAGGAGGAAACCCACACAGACACAGGGTGACACTCCTGCGTCATGTTCCAGCTCTCATTCCATCCAGTCATCATTAATAAAGATTTGAATTGCATTGTTTTGTTGTGGTCATTGCTAGTGAGAAGTGCAGAGGAAAATTTATTTATTTAGATTTTTTTAAAGTGTAAAATAAAACATTTTATAAAGGAGAGAACTCTACGGTGATACCTCCAGAACCCTGTACTATGAAGCTAGATTTGGGGTTTAGTGAGGTAAGTTCTGAGTTAAACCTGGTCCGGTCTTACAAAACTGGATTACCTCCTATTGGGACAGATCTCTATGGCAACATGAGACAAACTCAGAACCTGCTCTGGCCCAGGATAAGTTCCCGAATAAGATAAAAAGACGATGCGCTGGCCAATCGGAGACGAGAATTTAGGCGTTTGGGAAGAGAGAAAGAGAGAGAGCAGCGGAGAAATGAGAAAATGCAAAAGTCACTGTAGCATACGTGCTATATAATAATAAGCAATGACTTAGCAGTATTGGATAAATACTTAGAATGTCATGTAAAAGTTGTAACACTGTAATGTGCCGTTGTAATAATTAATAGGCTAGGCGTCAGAAGAAAAGGTATCGGCTCTGGGAGAGAGGGGACAGACACAAGATGTACGGTTTGGTTGGTACCATATATTGAAAAGTAGACAAAAACAACATACAACATTTACCCAAAATACCAGAAATAAATAAAAGCAAATGAATGGCCATTTAAATCTTAATAATCAAAACTCTTCGTTTCAATATTTCATTGTTCCTTCAATAATGTAAAGATCCATAACAATATTTTCAGCAGTGCTTCTTTAACAAATGCAATCTTATTCTTATTCAACTTCACAATTGAAACAAAAGAGAGTCCTGCAGAGGTATTAATACCCCGCCCACAGTTCTTTCAATCCACGAGAGTTTGTTGGAAAAGTTCATGAGTCTGAACGAGTGTGTGTGGGGTGAGAGTTTATCTGAGCTGCAGGAGCCCCCTACCTGCCCGACAGGTGAGGTTTCTCCTTTGAAACAGTTCCTTTGCAGCAGTTTCTTTGCATCAGTTCCTTAGGCTCTAGGCCTTAGCTCGCCATCGTTGTCCCTTGTCCCACTCAATCTGTTCCAGATGCTCCTGCTCCAGTGTTGATGCCTGGACCTCGGATCCCACCTAATCTTGACTTCGGATTCCACCTAATCTTGAGATCCTGGACCTCGCTCATTGTTCCACTCCAGCCTCTCTTTGACTAGCTGTCTTCGTCCTGCTAGAAAAATCGTCTATCTAAAAGTGATTTCTGGCTCCTCAGACTTAAAGTTCTATTTACATCTGGACATACGTCAGTCCTGGTCACATCTATAGCCTGTCCGTTCTTGGGAGTGGATCCCTCTTTCACTGTGGTTCTCCTCGAGGTTTCTCTTTTCCCCCCCCAATGTTTTTTTTTTTTTGAGTTTTTCCTTGCCGAGAAGGAGGGTCTAAGGACAGAAGGAGGGTCTAAGGACAGGGGAGGCTCTGGGACAAATGTTATTTGCCTCTTTGTTGTTGTAACAATCTGCCTGCATTTCCTAATAACGATTGCTCTATTTTTCCAATGTTTCTGTTGGTATTGACTAAATGTTTCACTGTTTTATTTTCTGACAAATCTTGTTGCTAAATCAACATCTTGTAAAGTCCGCTGAGATAACGCTGTTGTGATTTTGGGCTATACAAATAAATTGAAATTGAATTGAAATTGACCACAGCATACGGGAACCTGGCCTGTACAAAGGACCAGAGCTCCAGTAAATCATATGTACATATCAAATACTTAAGTGAAACCAAGTGCTAAAAAATATTTTTGTTAACATTGTTAATCTTGGAAATCCTGATCATCGCCTTAATCTAGTGCGCACAATTCAATTCGTTGGACTGGAATTACCTTTCAATGCATAAATATATATTCCACCGGTTCAAAATATTTCAATATCAATTCATAATAAATACTAAATAATATTAGTCACATTATTTAGAAAGATTCAAGAAATACATTCTAATTTCCAGTGAGTGGATTCAGGTATAAGTCAATTATAAAGTGCTTAGATAAAGTGCTTAATTAGTTGAGGTTAACTTCAATAGCACTTAGCTTCAATGAAAAAACCTTCAGTGATACAGGCACTTAAAATGATCTAATACATTTCTGGTACAAACATGACTCCATACAAATGACGGTTAGACGTTTGGCTTTACATGTTATCATAAGAAATAGTCATGTTTGAGAGAATCAAGGCATAAACTCTTAGAAACAGTAGGCTAACCGCTTCAATGCAAAGTCAATGAGAGCGGCTATGCTACGTTAGCACAAACTAACTTTTCACTCACCGATTCCATGTTTAGCGCCGCACATACACGCCCTTTCAGTCGGGTAAGGACACAGTAAACGACGGCTCCTATGAGTTAATCAAACAGTAAGTGTCAAGCGAAATCATGAATGTTAAACAAGTGAAAACAGCAAAAAACCGACCTGCAGCTCAGCTCTCCGCTGGCGTCCCCACCGGCATCTAACCCAGCTGAATCTCCGCGGCTTGATAAGCGCAGATAGAAAGTGCAGCGTCAATAACTAGAGCACTGATTGGCTAAGCAGGCGTATGTGATTACGTCATTCTAAATACCATGTGGGCAACGCAAAATACATCTAAGAGAGAGAGAATGACAAACGACCCAAGATTTGTCACCTGGGTTACATCACGTTATGTTCTTTTATATCAAAGCGATGCGCATGTAACCTATATTAAAGAGGAGCCATGAGATCGTATATGTAACCGTGTGACGAGTCAGACAAAGTGCGGTTCAAGAAGCCCTATGAAGACAAAAACATTGAAGTTCGTTACGTCGCCCTGATTGGTATCACCGGGGCCCCACCCTGGAGCCAGGCCTGGGGTGGGAGCTCGCAGGCGAGCGCCTGGTGGCCGGGTCTTTGCCCATGGGACCCGGCCGGGCCCAGCCCGAAAAGGCAACGTGGAGCCACCTTCCCACAGGCCCACCACCGGAAGGACCATAGGGGACGGGTGCAGTGCACCCTAGGCCGGAGGTCGATGATCGACTTTGTCGTCGTGTCATCCGACCTTCGGCCGCGTGTTTTGGACACTCGGGTTAAGAGAGGAGCGGAGCTCTCAACCGATCATCACCTAGTGGTGAGTTGGATCTGCTGGACGAAGAGGACGAAGCGGGACCCAAACATATCATGAGGGTCTGTTGGGAACGTCCTCTGTCAGCAGGGTATTCAACTCACACCTGTGGGAGGGCTTTTCCCAGCTCCCGGGGGAGACTGGGGACATTGAGTCTGAGTGGACCATGTCAGCCTCTATTGTCAATGCAGCCGGGCAGGACTGTGGACGCAAGGTCTCGGGTGCCTGTCGTGGCGGCAATCCCGGAATCCGGTGGTGGACAGTGGAAGTAAGGGATGCCGTCAGGCTGAAGAAGTGCTACAAAGCCCTGTTGGCTTGTAGTACTCCTGAGGCATTGACCGGTATCTGCAGGCCAAGCATACCGCAGCTCTTGCAGTCGCAGAGGCAAAAACTCGGGACTGGGAGAGGTTCGGGGAGACCATGGAGGAGACTATCGGTAGACCTCAAAGAAATTCTGGCAAACCATCCGACACCTCAGGAGAGGGAAACAGTGCTTCACCAACATCGTTTGCAGTGCGGGTGGAGAGCTGTGACCTCGAGTGGGGATGTTGTTGGACGGTGGAAGGAATACTTTGAGGGTTTCCTCAATCCCACTGCCACGTCTTCTGATGAGGAAGCAGAGACTGAGGACTCCGGGGGAGGCTCACCCATCACCCAAGCTGAAGTCACAGAGGTTGTCAATAAGCTCCTTGTGTGGATGAGATCCGTCCTGAGTATTCATCTGGATGTTGTGGGACTGTCTTGGCTGACAGTCTCTGCAACATCGTGTGGCAAACTGGGACAGTACCTCTGGACTGGCAGACCGGGGTGGTGGTCCCTCTGTTTAAGAAGGGGGGCCAGAGTGTGTGTTCCAATTACAGAGAGATCTTACTCCTCAGCCTCCCTGGTAAGGTCTACTCCAGGGTACTGGAGAGAAGACTTCGACCCTAACCCCAGACACACTGACACCCGCATCTTTACAGAAACAGCTGGATGGAAATTAGTCATTCTAGTTGAAATGTGCTATGTACAACTAGATGACTTAATGACTAAGGTTAGTCAGTTTTAGCTGTGTGGGCAGAATGCAAAACCTTAGCTGCTAGACAGAAATCCTACACTTTGCAAGTTACAAATGCTTCTTCAGAGAGGAAAGTGGGGTATGCTCATGCCAAGGAATAGGAACATTTATTAAAGAGAACTAAGAGAAATGAAAACAGAGAAATGAAAAACTCAAATAAAACCAGATAAATTTCCTCACAACACACAGAAAACATTCTTCTGTATCAAGTGGACTATAAATATATAATTATATGTTCAATTACCCCCCTTCATCTATGAATTATCTGAACTTTGTTTTTACGTTGTTTTCAATTAGAATTCTGCTACTTCTTCCCTTCGTAAGATGGCCGCCGCAGCCGCCACGGCAACAGGCCCCACGCTCTTTCTAGTCATTATAACTCATTGTTATAGAAGTTAGCTATTTTGAACGTACACAAGCCAACTGTAGTTCTGTGCACAGACAACTGCCAAACCTGTTTGGTAAAGCCTGATCCCGTCAGATCTCAGAAGCTAAGCAAGTTAGGGCCTGGTTAGTACTTTGATGGGAGACCGCTGGAACATTAGGTGCCACAGTGGAGCAACAAAAGTAGAAATTGTCGATGTGTCCTTGGGCAAGACACTTAACCCACATTGCCTCAGTGTCTGTTACACTGGGTGAGTGGAGACTAGATTGTAAAGCTCTTTGAGTGCACTCTTACAGCGCACGTCTATAGGACCAAAGCACTGTAAAAAAACAAATGCAAAATAGGTTGGTTTCACGTGACATCACAACATTAGATTGGCCAATGTTATTTCAATGAGGTGGAGGGCAGGTAAAATTAATATTGTTTAAATGCAGTTTATTTTTGCAATGCAAACCAGTAATGTCATTCTAGAAATTACCACTTTTTAAATTAGCTAAATCATTTTTTAATTATTCCATGGCAAAGTCCAATGTTATTAATAGGAAAAACTGCCTCTTGCCTCCACCTGGCTTATAACTGCCAAGAATTCTAGAATGTGAAACCCACCTTGCCTGGAGAATCCAGCCTCACCGCTGCACCAGCGGATGAGTCTGGTCGCCCCCCGAGGCGGAACAAAGCTCACCTAACAGACAGCGGAGGGAACCAATCAGAGAAGAGCATAAAGGCTTCTAGTGCCGTAAGCTGTTGGGATTTCTCTCGCGCTGTCATCTGCCGGTAAGGGCGGTCCCCTTACCGGCTCGAGCTGACTGCACTGCCTTGACCATCTTGAACACAACTATTGAGCAATGTCTTTTGGTAATTTAAGACGGCATTTACCGATGAATGGAACAAACTCTCGGTTTTCCGGTGCGCCATGTTGTTTATCCTTCCGCCGCGCTGCCTAGATCCATGCGCGCTGCCTAGATCCATGCGCGCTGCGTAGATCCATGCGCGCTGCGCACAGCAGGGACATTGTTTGCAAAAACCACGTGACTGAAATAAACGATTTTCATTGCACGGTACGATCTGGATTTCGAGGGAAACGCCCTTGGAGGGGAGGGCGACCAGACTGACATTTTCTCTGTGTAAAAATACAGAGAAATGTCATTCTGGATCCCAGGCAAAAACCCACATATTGCACGAAAAAAAATTTGTGAAACAGCGAAGCCGTGGAAAGTGAACCGCGATAGAGCGAGGGACCACTGTAGATAAAATGTCACATTTGGTTTTGTTTTCTTTCTGTAAACTGCTCACAAAGAGTTTAAAGTTTGAACCTCCAAAGTCCAAAAGTTTCTCCAAAACAAAGTAGTAACTCTGAGATCCGCAGGTCCCTGAAGGCATCATTAAGACTCATGTTGTTGTTGACCTCAGACACAGCCGTGAGGTCACTGGTGGTGAAGTGTTTTAAAGCAGTGCATTGTGGGAGCTCAGGTGGTCCTACACTGACTCCAGACCTGCTCCAGGACTCATGGTACTGTAACTGTGTGTCTAGTGCTTCTCAAACTGCAGGACGTACGCTGTGTTTGGTTTGTGTTTAGACCTGCTTTATTTTGAGCTCTGTCCTGCTTTCGACGTCCTGTTTGTCAGACAAAAGAACTGAACAGTTTTACAGTGGTGCTGAAGTGTTGATCAGAAAATATCAATATGTCATGTTTGTATTTTGTCCTTCGTGCTTTTGTCTTTTGTTGTTGTTTTGTGCACATTGAATCTGTAAATGAGATGCTGGGATAATGTTGTTTTACCAGGGCACAATTATTCAAAAGTATTTAGCCACAACCTAAAGTCTTAAGCTCTATTCTCACAGATAATCTTTCCCTCAGGTGCTGTGTAAAGTGTAAACTGTCCCAGGACGTGTGAGTTTTTCACTCGAGGAGGATGGAGGCTGTAATTATCTTGTTTTCACAGACTTTCTTTTGAAACAGAATGATCTGGATGTGGCTCCGATCTTGTTGTTTTGTTCGTCCATTTGAATCACATCCACACCATCACAATTCACTCTCTCTCTTTTAATCCATTTACTCTGAGAAAGTCTAATCATCCAAACTCTGCAGCTCTGCCCAAACACCTTTTATCTTCTCCATCTTCTTTTAGCTTTTTACTTGTAGAAAAATGACAGTTTGATTGGAGAATGATCTGTGGTGAATAGTAATAATGGAGTTCACATCTGAGGTAAAATAGTCATTGTAAAGTCATTTTGAATTCATTTCTAAACAGTTCCACACAGGACCAGAAACTCAGACGACAAACAGGATTGTTACAGTTTACATGATCCAAGGTTAATATTTTAAGATGCACTGTGTAACTGTCTTTGCTCTGACTGAGCTCACATGAGCACAAAAGTGCCTCTGTTTAGAGAAAAGAAGTTATTTAGCTGTATTTTCTCATAACACACCATTAACATTATTAACTGTTCCATGTTCCAAACGATATTGTATTTCTGCAGAACACTTACAATTACCATTTTTCAAGAAGTGTCTGTACTTTCTACTCCTACATTTTATAATCAGTTTAGTTACATTATGAGCACATAAATATTTGTTTTTTCTTTTAAAACCATATTTGTGACTAATAATGGTCTGCACTAACTCTTATATTTGTGAGTGACACAAACGTTTCCTTTTCAGACTTCTTCAGCCTGCAGATAAAGCTGTACATAAGAGAGTGCATCCTCCACAGACAGAATCACACAAGAAAAAGAAAGTGTCCGGATTTACAAAGTGAAAACACTCCACACAGACCCTTGGTCAGATTACTCTAAGTTTGTAGTTTAACATAAAGTTTCTTTGATATTTTACACAGTCGACTGTTCACCCACATAATTTGTCGCGTTTGTTCTGGTAACAGTTTAATGCTTAACTCCTCGTGTCTTTTCCAGCTGCAGACGGACGGACTCTGACTCTAACGCCAGGCTCACACTACATCCAGTCCAACTCCGGTGCAGCCACTAGAGCCTTTTACTTTACTTGAAAAGTCCGAGAGTGACTCACACTCGTACAGTCGAGTCCGGTATCTCCGGTGCGGCCAATCCGGTGCTCCGAAAACATTTTGTTCGTTTCAAATTTTGTCCGGACACTGGAGCGTACCGAAGCCCTTTTTGGTGAAGTGAGAGACGCCGAGATCCGAAAATGGCCAATGGTTAACCAGTGCATTGGCCACTCCGTTAACCACCTCCAGAGGGCGCACTAGTGGCCAAAAGAGTGGTTAACCACTAAAAAAATGTCTAAAACAGTGGCCAAAACCGTGGCTAACTAGGAAAAATCTGGCTAAGCATCGTTTTTCTGCACATATTAGTTGAGCACATACTGTTTTTTTAGTATATTTGTAATTAAGACATATCTGCTTACTTATGTTTGATTTGTTGATGAAAGAAAACATGACAGCTATTTGCGAGATGAAAAAAAAAACTGTGATCACATTGTAGAGCATTTTATTTGTGAAAAGAACAAATATAAAATCATATTCAGGAATTCAGGAAACTAAATAGACAGAAACGAACGTCAAGTGTTGGCTCTGTCGGGAAAGCTGAACCTGTAGGAGTTCTAACAAAAACTTGAAACAGAGCGTGTGGCGCAACAGGTAAGATGTCGGTCTCTAGTATTGAAGTGCGTTAGTTTGATTCTTGGGTGCAGGAGTACTAATTTTATCTCATGTTGGTGAGCGTAATTGGCATTTTAAGATAAAATACAACTTTACCAAAGTACTGTTTTATTGTTGTATATTTAATATATGAATTTAACTTATGTCTGCTAAATTTGAGACATTTTATCATTAAAAATATCAATAAGCATTTCAACTTGATTTTGAATTTTTCTTGTCATACCTTGGGATTAATCAAACAATTTTCAGCATTAGAGCCTTGTTGAGCCACCACACCATTGATTATAGGTTCAAGCCTGGGTTATTGTGACGAAACATTTTGCAATCAAGTTGATTCATTTTATTAATTTTAAGCACATTTTTCCAAACTTTAGCCACAGTTCAAAGAGAATTGTCCCTTTTCAAACAATCGGCCACTCGGTCGGCCACTTTTTAGTCATCGGCCATTTGGTCGGCCACTTTTGAAATTGGCCAAAATTATGTTTTAACGCCTTCTGTGTGTGCTAGGTCTATAAATTAACACTTTTTAAGACATCGGCCACTTGATCGGCCACTTTTTAGTCATCGGCCACTTTTGAAATTGGCCAAAATGTTTTACAACTTATGTGTATGTTAGAACAATAATAAGCACTTTTTAAGCCATCGACCACTTGATCGGCCGCTTTTTAGTCTTCAGCCACTCGGTCGGCCACTTTTGAAAATAGTCAAAATGAAGTTTCAACACCTTTTGTGTGTGTTAGAACTATAAATAAGCACTTTTTAAGCTATCGGCCACTCGGTTGGCCACTTTTTAGTCATCGGCCACTTGGTCTGTTACTTTTGAAAATGGCCAAAATGAGGTTTCAACACCTTCTGCACGTATTAGAACTACAAATCCGCTCTGCCACCGGTGGCAAAGCGGATAGCGCTCTGGCCTCACAGCAAGAAGGTCGCGGGTTTGATTCCCGCTCAGGCCCGGACCTTTCTGTGTGGAGTTTGCATGTTCCTCCCCGTGTCTGGGTGGTTTCCCCACCAACTGATAACATGCATGTTAGGGAACACTTGGTGGTAGTCGAGGTTGAGGCCAGGTGTTAGGTGAATCGCCTCTGCTGAGTTGCCCCAGGGCAGCTTACTGTCACTGAGTGAGGAGGGAAGGGGTTCATCTCACTGTGAAGCGATTGTGACTCTGTGTCTGTGAAATGCGCTATACAAATAAAGATTACTTACTTACTTACTTACTTACAAATTAACACTTTTTAAGCCATCGGCCACTCGGTCGGCCATTTTTTTGTCATCACCCATTTGGTAGGCCACTTTTGAAATTTGCCAAAATTATGTTTTAGCACCTTCTACGACGCCCTACATGATATTTAGACACAATTTGGACAGTTTGGGAACATTTCACAGGCAATAAGCCACTTTTTTGACCATCAGCCACTTGGTCGACCACTTTCCAAAGTGGTCAAAATGATGTTTTACGACCTTCTACTACATGATATTTAGGTACATTTGGGATCATGTGGGTACATTTCAGAGGTATTAAGTCACTTTTTTAGCCATCGGCCACTTTGTCGGCCACTTTCAAAAATGGCCGACCAAGTGGCCGATAGCTTGAAAGTGCTTATTTATAGTTGTTTTGGCCAATTTCAAAAGTGGCCTACCAAATGGCTGATGACTAAAAAGTGGCCAATCGAGTGTCTGACAGCTTTAAAAGTGCCTATTTTTAGACCTAACACGTGCAGAAGGCGTTGAAACCTCATTTTGCCCCTTTTTGAAAAGTGGTCGACCAAGTGGCCGATGACTAAAAAGTGGCCAATCAAGTGGCCGATGGCTTAAATAGTGCTTATTATTGTTTTAACACACACAGAAGGTGTAAAACATAATTTCAACCAAATGGCCGATGACTAAAAGTGGCCGACCGATGCCGATTGCTTGAAAAGTGACAATTCTCTTTGAAATGTGGCTAAAGTTTGGAAAAATGTGCTTAAAATTAATAAAAAAGAATAAACTTGATTTCAAAATGTTTCGTAAAAATAACCCAGGCTTGAACCTATAATCAATGGTGTGGTGGCTCAACAGGAAATGTGCAAGGCTCTAATGCTGAAAATTGTTTGATTAATCCCAAGGTATGACAAGAAAAATTGAAAATCGAATTGAAATGCTTATTGATATTTTTACTAATGAAATACAATGTCTAAAATTTAGCAGACATAAGTTAAATTCATATATTAAATATACAAAATAAAACAGTACTTTGGTAAAGTTGTATTTTATCTTAAAATGCCAATTACGCTCACCAACATGAGATAAAATTAGTAATCCTGCACCCAAGAATCAAACCAACGCACTTCAGTACTAGAGACCGGCATCTTACCTGTTGCACCACACGCTCTGTTTCAAGTTTTTGTTAGAACTCCTACAGGTTCAGCTTTCCCGACAGAGCCAACACTTGACGTTCGTTTCTTTAGTTAAAATTCCTGAATATGAAAGTGTTTTTATATTTGTTCTTTTCACAAACAAAATGCTCTACAATGTGATCAAATTTTTTTTTCATCTCGCAAATAGCTGTCATGTTTTCTTTCATCAACAAATCAAACATAAGTTAGCAGATCTGTCTTTATTACAAATAGGCTATACTAAAAAAAATAGTATGTGTCTACTAATATGTGCAAAAAAACTATGCTTAGCCAGATTTTTCCTAGTTAGCCACGGTTTTAGCCACTATTTTAGCCATTTTTTAGTAGTTAACCACTCTTTTGGCACTAGTGCGCCCTCTGGAGGCGGTTAACGGAGTGGCCAATGCACTGGTTAACCATTGGCCATTTTCGGATCTCGGCGCTGCTGGGTGAAGTTTTAAAACAAGACATAAACAGGAAACCAAGCGAGCGCTGGTGAAGTGAATCCGGTGATTTTCAAAATAAAACCATTACGTTTCTACTAATAATACAAAATACGTAATTTACACGATTATATAACACATAGGATGTAAATAAACCTCCCGTGTTTATCCATTGTGCGGCGAAAATCAACTGACATGAAATCAGCCCAAAACTCTGCACGTGTTCTTTGTTTACATATACATGTGTCCAGTGTTGGGGAGTAACGGAATACATGTACCGCCGTTACGTATTCTGAATACATTTTATGAGTACTTGTATTCCGTTACAGTACGGCTTTCAAACGAGGTATTCAGAATACAGTTACTTTTATAAAATCAATGGATTACATTGCATGCAAAAATAAATGTAGACACATTGTTAAAATCACCACAGAAAACTAATGCGTAATGTTTTCACAGCCGCAGCTTGACGCGCTGTCAGTCTGTGCCGCCCGCACTACTTCACAGCTCTTCAGGGCACAGAAATAACACTGTCCAATCAGATCTGGCGTTGTATAGGGGCCTGCAGACAGACTGACCAATCAGATTGCCCCTTTATGGACAGGTACATAAGAAGTTTGTTGATGGTTGTATCCGGTTGTATCATCTGTTCAACTTTTTCGGGACTTTATTTACGATAAACAAAGAGAAGACGCAGCGTTTGGATTGTTCATTTTTAACTACGGATGGGATTCGTTTTTCAAAGAGGAACATTTTGTTTTCGCGATGAAAACTTTGACGAAACTTTCACAACAAGTGCGGCGGACTGTTAGCAAAGGATTTGTGACACTGGAGCATGCTCTGAAGCTCACGGACGACACAATGAATGAACTGTTGTTGGACTAAACCCACGATGAGCACAGGCGTGGAAATCTGAAGTAAACTCCTCCTCTCGGCTCCGGTGAGTGCGATTTAAACAGCGCGTTATGTGTTCAGAAGTTATTATAACGCTTGTTTACGTAGAGATGCATTACTAGCATTACTTAACAGAAATAAGAATTAAGAAGAAACACGAAAACTTTGTAATTTCACGTTAAAATTAACACCTAATTTGCATTTCAAAATAAAAAGTATTCCAAGTATTCAGAATACAGTACAAAAATTTGCCAAGTAACGGAATACAATACAGAATACTTTTCTGACCAAGTATTCAGTATTCTGTAACGGAATACATTTTCAAAGTATTCTACCCAACACTGCATGTGTCATCGACAGCGTAATCTCCCAAGTTGAGCGTGAACCTCCGTGAGTTTGGGGTCTGGCGAGGTCGGCAGCAGAGCCTGTGGCTGCAGCAGGACTGCAGACCTCCGGAGCTAATATGAGTCACCCATCGTAGCAAGACGCTCCAGTGACTGCACCGGAGTTGGACTGATGCAGTGTGAGCCCGGGGTAACTCCTCATGTCTTTTCCAGCTACAAACGGACTCTGACTCTAACTCCTCGTGTCTTTTCCAGCTGCAGACGGATGGACTCTGGCTCTAACTCATCGTCTGTCTCCTCGTACAATGTTTTTACGGTTCGTCTCCTGGCGACCATGACCTCTTCTTTCTGCTGCCTGTTCTTCGTCATCAACATCACCATCCTCTTCACTCTGCGCAGTAAAGAAACGTTTTCCCAGTGTCCACGCTACGTCCTGCTCTTTAACCTGGTGCTGGCCGACACCAGTGCTCATGGCTCAGGGGCAAACACTTTACTTGCTCGCTAACCTCAGGATTTATATTTCTTACCTTCTGTGTATCAGCCTCAGCCTGGTTTCGTACATGACCAACAATATCTCTCCTTACACATTAATACTCATGTCTTTAGAGCGCTGGATAGCTGTGACTTTCCCCTTCAGACACCCCACTATTGTTTCTCTCAGGAACACATACTTGCTTGTTCTTTTTATTTGGACTGTGAGCTGTTTGATCGTTTTAATCAGAGTCCTGTTTGTGCTTGAATTACCATTTCACAAGCTTGTGAACCTGCAGATGACACAGTTCTGCAGTGTCTTCATCATCCAGATTAGCCCCAAAAACATAGTTTACGACAAAATCTACACATACGTCTTGTTCACCTCATCGGCGCTGATCATCTTGTCTTCGTTCGTGGCCGTGATGGTGGTGGCGTGTTCGGCTTCAGGGAACAAAGAACAGGCAAAGAAGACTCGAACCACGCTGCTTCTTCACCTGTTCCAGCTCAGTCTGAATCTTCTGTCCGTCATGTCACCCCAGTGTTTGTTGCAGTGACTAAGTGCTGTGCTGAAACGCATCTGTTTGGTGTGATGTATGTGCTGGTGATTCTTTTGCCGCGCTGCCTCAGCGCTCTGGCGTACGGCCTCCGAGACCCTGCCCTCAGACCTCTGCTGATGACTCACCTGTGCTGCAGGCTGCAAGTCTTTTCAAAGAAATGAATCCAAACAAGCATCAGTGTTTCCCCTGCCCGCAAATGGAACCACCCTTCTTTTTTCTTTTCACATCAAATCAACAAATGGAAGAAAACATTAATCCTTTTTATTATAATTGACACTGCATTATGAAAACTGTTGGTAAAACACTGCAGCTGGGCCTCTTTCCTCTCACATTTGATCTTCAACACTGTGGCAGAACTTTTTTATTTAATGTGCTTTAATAATGAACCATGTTTACATAAAAAATATTGATTTTAACATGAATGGTTCAGGCTAAGGTAATGTTAAAATCCACTTTCTTGTCCTCGTAGGGACATGTGTTCTCTGCATTTGACCCTCCTTCAACCTCAGGAGCTTCTCACCCCGGGCTCACACTACATCAGTCTAACTCCAGTGCAGTCACTGGAGCGTCTTGCTACGGTGGGTGACTCATATTAGCTGCGGAGGTCTGCAGTCCTGCTACAGCCACAGGCTCTGCTGCCGACCGCGCAAGACCCCAAACTCACGGAGGTTCACGCTCAACTTTGGAGATTAAGCGATTGCTGACACATGTAATCAAAGAACACATGCACCAAATTTTGGGCTGATTCAGTTCATTTTCTGTTTGATTTTTCGCCGTACAATGGATAAGTGTTGGAGGTTTAATTACATCCTATGTGTTATATAATCGTGTAAATGTCGTATTTTTCCGTATTTTGTATTATTAGCAGAAACGTAATGATTTTATTTTGAAAATCACCGGATTCACTTCACCAGCGCTTGCTTGGTTTCCTGTTTATCGTGTCTTGTTTTCACAACTTCACTAAAAAGGCTCCGGTGTGCTCTGGCGTCTGGTCATAATTTGAAATCAATGAAACATTTTGGAGCACCGGATTGGCCGTACCGGAGACACCGGACTGGACTGTACAAGTGTGAGTCACTCTTGAACTTTTCAAGTTAAGTAAAGGCTCCGGTGGCTGCACCAGAGTTGGACTGGATGCAGTAGAGCCTGGGGTGTGAGCGCTGCAGCGCTCGTGGACACATCTCCAGGTGTGCTTGGTCAGGACCACTGTAGCTGGAGAATATCACCAATGTGCATGTTTTGGTTAAAGGAGCAAACCCACACAGACACAGGGTGACACTCCTGCGTCATGTTCCAGCTCTCATTCCATCCATTCATCATTAATAAAGATTTGAATTGCATTTTTTGTTGTGGTCATTGCTAGTGAGAAGTACAGAGGAAAATGTATTTATTTAGATTTTTTTAAAGTGTAAAATATCAAATTTTATAAAGGAGAGAACTCTGTGGTGATACCTCCAGAGCCCTGTAATACGAAGCTAGATTTGGGGTTTAGCGAGGTAAGTTCTGAGTTAAACCTGGTCTGGTCCTCCCAAACTAGATCACTTCCTATCAGGATAGATCTCTATGGCAACATGAGACACACTCATAACCTGCTCTGGACCAGGATAAGTTCCAGAATAAGTTAAAAAGATGATGCGCTGGCCAATCGGAGATGAGAATTTAGGTATTTGGGAAGAGAGAAAGTTTGTCCATAACGAACACCATGTTCCAGCACAAGGGTGTCCATCAGTGCACGTGGCACCAGGACACCCTAGGCCGGAGGTCAGGTTTAACCTAAAACATTTCTAGAAGATAGTAGAAGAAAGACAAGAGAGATTAGTTAGTTTTCTCGAGGAGGGCAAGTCGGGAGGTATTCAGGTTACAATCTCCACAACCCGTCCGGAAGCATCCCCGCCTTCTCCCCGAGTTTTATTAAAAATAGGAGGTCCCTGGTTACAGAGGGTGGCGCTGTGCTCTAAAGGGTGGGGAAAAACAGCACAGAGCCACACACAACATACATTTGTACAAATATGTTTGATCAATAATATGTGTCTCTCCTCCCGTGGCGAGGTGCAGCAGCTCTGTTTTAGCACCGTCTCTTAGATAAGAGAGTGTGTGTGTGGGGGGGGGCTGCTGCACCTGCACTCCAGTGGGACACTACTGCAGACAGTAAGCACAAAGAGATTACAAGCATAACATAGTAGCTTAGCATAAATGCATAAATCATAGATTGAGAGTAAATATGATTGAGAGTAAATATGAGATAAGGTATTTAGAATTATTCTAACACCGGAGGTTGATGATCGACTTTGTCGTCGTGTCATCCGACCTTCGGCCGCGTGTTTTGGACACTCGGGTTAAGAGAGGAGCAGAACTGTCAACCGATCATCACCTGGTGGTGAGTTGGATCCGCTGGCAGAGGAGGGAGTTGGACAGACTTGGCAGACCCACACGTATCATAAACGTCTGTTGGGAACGTCTTGCAGAGTCCTCTGTCAGCGGGGTATTCAACTCACACCTCTGGGAGAGCTTCTCCCAGCTCCCGGGGGAGACTGGGGACATTGAGTCTGAGTGGGCCATGTTCTCAGCCTCCATTGTCAATGTGGCCGCTCAGAGCTGTGGTCGCAAGGTCTCAGGTGCCTGTCGTGGCGGCAATCCCAGAACCCGGTGGTGGACACTGGAAGTATGGGATGCCGTCAGGCTGAAGAAGGAGTGCTACAAAGCCCTGTTGGCTTGTAGTACTCCTGAGGCAGTGACAGGTATCTGCAGGCCAAGCATACCGCAGCTCTTGCAGTCGCAGAGGGAAAAACTGAGGACTGGCAGAGGTTCGGGGAGACCATAGAGGAAGACTATCGGTCGGCCTCAAAGAAATTCTGTCAAACCGTCCGACGCCCTCAGGTTAGGGAAGCATTGCTTGTGTTGGTGGAGAGCTGCTGACCTCGACTGGGGATGTTGTTGGACGGTGGAAGGCATACTTTGACGGCCTCCTAAAACCCACCGCCAAGTCCTCCGATGAGGAAGCAGAGACTGAGGACTCGAGGGGAGGCTCACCCATCACTATAGCTGAAGTCACAGAGGTTGTCAATAAGCTCCTTGGTGACAAGGCTCCGGGGGTGGATGAGATCCCTCCTGAGTATCTCAAGTCTCTGGATGTTTTGGTTCATGGGAGTTTGCCCAACCAGTCCACATGTGCTTTGTGGATTTGAAGAAGGCGTTCGACCGTGTCCCTCGTGGTGTCCTGTGGGGAGTACTCAGGGGTCCCTGGCTCTTTGGTCAGGGAGGTTCGTTCTCTGTACGACCGGAGCAGGAGGTGTGTTCGCATTGCCGGCAGTAAGTCAGACCTGCTCCCAGTGCATGTTGGACTGCCACAGGGCTGCCCTTTGTCACTGGTTCTGTTCATTGTTTTCATGGACAGAATTTGTTGGCGCAGTCAGGGTCCGGAGGGTGTCCAGTTTGGTGACCACAGGATTTCTTCTCTGCTGTTTGTAGATGATGTTGTTCTGATGGCTTCTTCAAACCAGGACCTGCAACATGCACTGGGACGGTTTGCAGCCGAGTGTGAAGCGGCTGAGATGAAGATCAGCTCCGCTCAATCCGAGGCCATGGTTCTTGACAAGAAAAAGGTGCCTTGCCCTCTCCAGGTGGAGGAGTTTAAGTATCTCGAGGTCTTGTTCACGAGTGAGGGAAGGATGGAGGTGAGATTGAGGCGGATCGGTGCAGCATCTGCAGTGATGCAGTCGCTGTATCGAACCGTTGTGGTGAAGAAGGAGCTGAGTCGAAAGGCAAAGCTCTCGATTTACCCGTCATTCTACGTTCAACCCTCACCTATGGTCATGAGCTTTGGGTAATGACCGAAAGGACAAGATCGCAGATACAAGCGGTCGAAATGAGTTTCCTCCGCAGGGTGGCTGGGCGCTCCCTTAGAGACAGGGTGAGAAGCTCAGTCACACGGGAGGAACTCGGAGTAGAGCCGCTGGTCCTCCACATCGAGAGGGGCCAGCTGAGGTGACTCGGGCATCTGTACCGGATGCCTCTTGGAGCCTCCCTGGTGAGGTGTTCCGGGCATGTCCCACTGGGAGGAGGCCAAGGGGAAGACCCAGGACACGCAGGAGGGACTATGTCTCTCGACTGTCCTGGGAACGCCTCAGGTACCTTCCGGAAGAGCTGGAGGAGTTGTGTGTGGACAGGGAAGTCTGGGCGTCCTTGCTCAGACTGCTGCCCCCACGACCCGACCCCGGATAAAGCGAAAGAAAATGGGCGGATAAACATATTTGCATGATCCCTAAACATACATATAGCAATAAAATTACTGTGTCCTAGTGTTTTTATGTCTCATGTAGTAAGACATTCAAGTAGCTTTGCCCAATTTATTATATGGTTACTCATCATCATCTATGAACAGGAAGTACATTTTGAATCCTAGAAAAATAGCTAAAATGGGATTAGTACACTTTAATTGCTCATGAAGCTTAGGGGATGTGTAATAAAATGTACACATTCTAGGCTCAGAGAGTGTGCACTTAAAATAGGACTTGATTTAAATGCCCAGGATGACTGTGGATGATTGTGGCCATACCTCAGTGAACGTCAAATGGCGGCCCGAATTGTTTTGTGGCCCGCCTAAAGTTTCTGTCAAGAAAAATAATGTTAAACTGTAGAAAAGCGTATTTTTGTTCACTAAATAAATCAACCTCATCATCCCCCAAAGACTCATAACTGTGACTTGCCCCACAATAGGCCAAACAACAAGAAAAAGTTCTCTTTCACACCTTTAACAGTCTCTGTCACTGCAAATGTCCTGAACAGTCATAACTCTGTCCTTTACTTCAGTCCACTTGCCACTTTGACTTATTTACATGCAAATGTGCATTAATAAATGCTGTCTCTAAATAAATAAATAAATAAATACAATATTAATAAGACGAAATAGACACAGCACAATAAAGTGCACATTTGCATAACACTTAAGGAACAACGATCAAATGAAAGCAACACGACTCACATTTTATTTCTTTGTGTTGTGGACAGTTTTAATGCTCTGAACTTGTTTAAGAAATCTGAAAAGAGTGACAACCTTTTAATGATGCACTTTTTGCCCCCTCCTGGACGGTTAATGCTTCCATAAGTAAATACAAATAGTGGATAAATAAACTATGCAAAGGTGTGAGTGAAGCGGATTGTGCATAATAAGCTAAACCTGTGTTACACTCACATTTAGCAGGCCTTCTTGTGGAATGTGCAGTGACTTATAATCAACCATCACATTTACATTATTGTGTGTATTTTTAATACAATTTAACAATAAATCCCAAACTTGCCAGGACACCCCCAAAGTGCACCAAATTAAAGGAAATGTGGTCTGCTTTGTTAAAAATTTTCTGGGGGAGGGCCCCCAGACCCCCCCGCCATCCCGGACTCACCACCCCAATATTAAATACTGTAAAGTCTCACCCAAGGTAATGAACGAGAGTTTGGTGCTATAAAGTTGTCGTTTTATTGTCAGAACTAAATTGATTACTGTTGGCCGTAACCACGCCAAAACAGCCTCACAAACATTAGCAGAAAAAGTCCGAACATCTTCACAGAGCCCGCGCTCTCCCCAGGTCTTTCTTAAAACAGACCGCTTGACAGTTTTCAGCCCCCCCTAACATTTTATCCAATCACATGCTGTCTAGACATAAACATAGTGAAACAACACTTCTAACAGTTGGCTAAATTGCAAGAACATGGCAACTGAGCAATATTGAATAAGTGCAGTCGCTACAATACATAAAATACATACTGGGAAAAATAACAAAAAATAGACAAACAAAAAAAATCTGCCCCTCACAATGTCTTTGTGTCTGTGCAGTTGTCTTGTTTTTGTTCAAAATAGTACATCCTGTACATACAACCACTTCCTGTTTAATGATTTTCTATGAGGTTTTCACTCCATCAGTTTAAAACGAATAAATCCCCTTTAGATCAGACAGTTGTGGTGAGTGTTTAAGGGCGCACTCACACAGGGCTTTGTAATCATGCCAAACCCGATTGTAGAAAGTTCTCTGGGCCGCGCCGGCCCGCACTCACACTTGCATAAACGATCCGTGCCACAGGCCGGTGACGTCATCCTCTAGCGCCGTTTGTTTACATGTCGCGGTGAAGAGTGGATCAAGCGCTGAGGTGCTAACGCTGTAGCGGCGAAAATAAGTCCTGCAGGGCGTTATATCTTTGATCTAATGAGGCAGACTCGAGTTTTACTTGTGATGCGCGCTCCTCTGCCAGGCTTTGGATTAAAAACCACGTGGAGCAGCAAAAACAACAGGAGAAGAGAGACTTAACAACTTTTCTCTCCGGGTCATGATGCTAACTCAAGGTAAGCGCATTTCCACGGAGTTTGGTGCAGAGTTTCTTTCTTCTTGTGACAAACATCAGCGGTCACACTGGACTTGTGTGCTAAAGTCGGGCGTGTATGTGTTCATGAGTAACCGTGCCGAGCTCTGGCCCACGTCCTCCAACCGTGCCAGAGACACAACAGTGCCGAGTCTGAGCGCGGTTCGTTTGCACTCACACTGCACAAAAGAACCGCGCTGTATTGGCCATCCAGGCCTGGGCACGGTTCGGTTGTTCCAGTGTGAGTACACCCTAAAAAGAGACATGATTGTGTCTAAATGCTAACCTTAACAGGAAGTGGTCGTATGTACAGAAGTTAGCTATTTTGAATGTACACAAGCCAACTGAAGTTCTGTGCATAGAGTCAATTTTAATTAGTTTACGGCATCTGAGCTAGCCTTTCGAGGGAATGAATAGACCCGGAAACAACGAACCGCTGGTATATTCACACCGGAACAAGCCAAGCCGCAGTGTGAAAAGGGCCTCTTGGACAGACAATTATTATTTTAAAAGTCTGAGGACCACTGGAGTAGATAAAATGTCACATTTGATTTTGTTTTTCTTTCTGTAAACTGCTCACAAAGAGTTTAAAGTTCGAACATCCAAAGTCCAAAAGTTTCTCCAAAACAAAGTAGTAACTCTGAGATCCGCAGGTCCCTGAAGGCATCATTAAGACTCATGTTGTTGTTGACCTCAGACACAGCCGTGAGGTCACTGTTGAAGTGTTTTAAAGCAGTGCATTGTGGGAGCTCAGGTGGTCCTACACTGACTCCAGACCTGCTCCAGGACTCATGGTACTGTAACTGTGTGTCTAGTGCTTCTCAAACTGCAGGACGTACGCTGTGTTTGGTTTGTGTTTAGACCTGCTTTAGTTTTAGCTCTGTCCTGCTTTCGACGTCCTGTTTGTCAGACAAAAGAACTGAACAGTTTTACAGTGGTGCTGAAACGTGGAGGCATTTCTCAAACACAAGTGTTGATCAGAAAATATCAATATGTCATGTTTGTATTTTGTCCTTCGTGCTTTTGCCTTTTTTTTTTGTGCACATTGAGTCTGGTAAATGAGATGCTGGGATAATGTTGTTTTACCAGGGCACAATTATTCAAAAGTATTTAGCCACAAACTAAAGTCTTAAGCTCTATTCTCACAGATAATCTTTTCCTCAGGTGCTGTGTAAAGGAGAATGGAGGCTGTAATTGTCTTATTTTCACAGACTTTCTTCTGAAACAGTGACAGATACGACTTGATTTATGACACAACCTTTTGATTCATTCATGACTCTTCACTTTTCCAGTGTTTTGGGTTTGTTTTCCCATGAATGACCTGAAAGACTGTCACATCCACTCCATCACAGTTCACTCTCTCTCTCTTTTAATCCATTTACACTGAGAAAGTCTAAATGTCTTCTGCATCTTCCTTTAGCTTTTTGCTTGTATTAAAAAGCTACAAGTAAAAAGCTTTTTACAGTTTGATTGGAGAATGACCTGTGGTGAATAGTAATAATGGAGTTCACATCTGAGGGTAAAATAATTATTGTAAAGTCATTTTGAATTCATTTCTAAACAGTACCACACAGGACCAGAAACTCAGACGACAAACGGGATTGTTACATTTACATGATCCATGTTAATATTTTAAGATGCACTGTGTAACTGTCTTTGCTCTGACTGAGCTCACATGAGCACAAAAGTGCCTCTGTTTAGAGAAAAGATGTTATTTATCTGTATTTTCTCATAACACACCATTAACATTGTTTACTGTTCCATGTTCCAAACGATGTTGTATTTCTGCAGAATTGCAGAGATGTCAGGTAACTAAGTAGTTTTGTTTAAGTACTGTACAAACAACTTACATACTTAAGTAATTTTCTTGTGACTTTTTACTTTTACCTCTTACATTTTTCAAGAAGTGTCTGTAGTATTCAACATGGCGCTGCTCAGGCTGGCGGCCGTCGTACCTATTCCAGTAATTGTTGCTTGTTTATGTCACTGGAAGGTACAAATGAATTTCACTACAGGTACATGTTGTACTTGTGCAAATGTATGTGACAAACTAAACTAAACTACATTTTACTATCAGGTGAGTTACTTGAGCCCACAAACATTTGTTATTCCTCTTAAATAATCAGGTCAAACCTGCTGCTGTCGTGTATCAGAACTTTGTGCACAAACAAACAAGTGTTAATCAGCAAAAACTTTATAATTTCTAACAAAAAGTACATGCTCAGATGAATTATAAATAATTTACCGTGAAGCCTCTCACTCACTATAACATCACAAACCAACTTTATGCTTTTGCAAAAATGCATTTTGATATTAGTTCAAATGTCTTAAAACCTGGATTTTGTGTATTTTTTCTGGTTCAGATGGTTTTATTTGATGTACCTAGACTGTATGACTTGTTTCAATGTTTTTTCTCCCTTGTTCAACAAAAAATGTCTTCTTATTTCAAATCAAATCACTTTCTAATGAAGTAAAACATTTTTACTCGCCCCATTTGTAAATTTGATTCAAACTCAAAACTCTTGAAAACATCAGAAATGTGTTGAAACAAGTGAAATAAGCCACACATTTATTGTAACCTAGTAGAATAACTTTTGTATTTATCTTTTTTTTTACTTGAGTAAATTTACACACGTTTACTTTTATACTTTTACTCAAGTAAAGCAGTTTCAGCAGGACTTTCACTTTCATCAGAGTCGTTTTTTACACAAGTAACTACTTATACTTGAGTAGTGGAGAGAGGAGAAAGGAGAGACAGAACCAGTGCAGGTTTGACATCAGCAGCAGCATCGTGTGAGGCCCAGACTGAACCTGGGGCTGGAGCTGGACCTGAGACCCAGACTGAACCTGAGGACCAGACTGGACCTGAGGACCAGACTGAACCTGGGACTGGAGCTGGACCTGAGACCCAGACTGGACCTGAGGCCCAGACTGAACCTGAGGCCCAGACTGGACCTGAGGCCCAGACTGAACCTGAGGCCCAGACTGAACCTGAGGCCCAGACTGAACCTGAGGACCTGACTGGACCTGAGGCCCAGACTGAACCTGAGGACCAGACTGAACCTGAGGACCAGACTGAACCTGAGGCCCAGACTGAACCTGAGGCCCAGACTGAACCTGGGACTGGAGCTGGACCCAGTGTGAGCCGTGGTGAAGTGTCTGCAGTAGGACTCACGCTGATACCACATAATCTGTCGCTAACACACGCACAGGTAAAACTTAGTTTGTTCTTGTTACAGTTTAATGCTTAACTCCCCGTGTCTTTTCCAGCTGCAGTAGAACAGACTTTGACTCCAGGGCTGGACTGGGATTAAAATTTGGCCCTGGAATTTTTGCACCAGACTGGGCCACATATGTATTTGTATATATAAAAAAATTCCCTTCTCACCCTCCGTGGGTGGTCTCATCCACTTTCCAAGCTCGGGTCCTCTACCAGAGGCCAGGGAGCTTGAGGGTTCTGCGCAGTATCCTTGCTGTTCCTAGGACTGCACTTTTCTGGACTGAGATGTCGGATGTATCTCCAAGGATCTGTTGTAGCCACTCCTCCAGTTAAGGGGCTAGACCCCCAGTGCATCGATCACCACGGGCACCACTGTTGCCTTCACCCTCCAAGCCTTTTCCAGCTCTTCTCTGAGCTCTTGGTATTTCTCTAGTTTCTCATGCTCCTTTCTCCTGATGTTGCCATCGCTTGGTATTGCCACATCCACCACCACGGTTCTCACAAATCTTGGCTCGGTCATTCTCTACCACCTTGGGAGGTCTTTCCCACTTAGATCTTGGGGTTTCCAGTCCGTACTCCGCACAGATGTTTCTGTATACTATGCCAGCCACTTGGTTATGACATTCCATGTACGCTTTCCCTGCCAGCATCTTACACCTGCAGCTATGTGCTGGACCGTCTCAGGGGCCTCTTTGCACAACCTACACCTTGGGTCTTGTCTGGTGTGGTAGATCTTGGGTCTTGTCTGGTAGATCTTGGGTCTTGTCTGGTGTGGTAGATCTGGGCCTCTATGGCTCTGGTGTTCAAGGCCTGCTCCTGTGCAGCCAGGATGAGCGCCTCTGTGCTGTCCTTCAGCCCAGCCCTTTCAAGCCATTGGTAGGATTTCTTGAGATCAGCCATTTCAGTTATGTTCCGATGGTACATCCCATGTAGGGGCTTGTCCTCCCATGATGGTTCCTCCTCCAGCACCTCGTCATCTGTTCCCCACTGTCTGAGACATTCACTGAGTACGCCATCTGTTGGGGCCTTGTCCTTGATGTACTTATGGATCTCGGATGTTTCATCCTGGATAGTGGCTCTCACGCTCACTAATCCTCGGCCTCCTTCCTTTCGGCTAGCGTACAGTCTCAGGTGCTGGATTTGGGGTGGAACCCTCCGTGCATGGTGAGGAGCTTTCGTGTCTTAACATCTGTGGTCTGTATCTCTTCCTTTGGCCACCTTATTATTTCTGCAGGGTATCTGATCACTGGCAGGGCGTAGCTGTTTATTGCCCGGGACTTGTTCTTGCCATTGATCTGGCTTCTTAGAACTTGCCTTACTCGTTGGAGGTATTTGGCTGTTGCTGCTTTCCTTGTTGCCTGTTCAAGGTTGCCATTTGCCTGTGGTATCCCAAGGTACTTGTAACTGTTCTCAATGTCTGCTATTGTTCCTTCTGGGAGGGAGACCCCTTCTGTGTGGATTACCTTCCCTCTCTTTGTCACCATCCTACTACATTTCTCAAGCCCGAATGACATCCCAATGTCAGTGCTGTAGATCCTGGTGGTGTGGATCAGTGAGTCGATGTCTCGCTCGCTCTTAGCATACAGCTTGATGTCATCCATGTAGAGGAGGTGACTTATGGTGGCCCCGTTTCTGAGTCGATATCCATAGTCAGTCTTGTTGATTATTTGGCTGAGGGGGTTCAGACCTATGCAGAACAGCAGTGGGGACAGTGCATCTCCTTGGTATATGCCACATTTGATGGACACTTGGGCTAGTGGCTTCCCATTGGCTTCAAGGGTGGTTTTCCACAACTTCATCGAGTTTGCAATGAAGGCCCTCAGAGTTCTGTTGATGTTGTACAGCTCCAAGCATTCAGTGATCCATGTGTGTGGCATTGAGTCATAGGCTTTCTTGTAATCAATCCAGGCTGTGCACAGGTTGGTGTGACGGGTTCTACAGTCTTGGACGACTGTTCTGTCAACCAGGAGTTGGTGTTTGGCTCCTCTGGTATCTTTACCAATGCCCTTCTGTGCTTCGCTCATGTATTGACCCATGTGCCCACTTATCTTAGTTGCAATGACGCCTGACATGAGCTTCCATGCGGTGGAGAAACAGGTTATTGGCCGATAGTTGGATAGAACTGTACCCTTTGAGGGACCCTTCGCCCTTCGGTTAGCCATTCAGGGTGAGTTTCATGTTAATACCCTGCCATTGAGAGTACACTTTTACAGGTTGTGTTGCGAAGAGCCGGTTTATTCTTCTGGCTTCATTATCTTTCGTGTATCTCTTTAGGCGGCTGGCCAAGACTTGGAGCCTTTGCTTGGCAGTTTCGAGTGCTTCAGGTAAGGGCATCTGGCTTTACCTCTTGGGTACTGGTCTTTTCATTGCTCCTCTCTGGGCCTCTTGGCTCACTTTTCTCCGAGCTGCCTTGATTTTTGCCTCCAACCTTCATTTCCATGGTGGGTATTGTTTCTCATGGCTTCCATGGTTGCTCTTGTAGCCCAGCACCTCTAGGATCACTAATGCTGAAGTGTAGATGAGCTCATTGGTTTCACTGATTGTTGTGGTCGGGATTCCTCTCAATGCTGCATTCACATCCTCTATGAGACTTTCAGATGGTACTTCACTTAGCCGTTGTAACTGGCATCGGCGTTGCCCTTAAGGGTCTTTCACACCAAGCCGAGGGTCGCCCCTTTGGCAACTTTTGCCGACAGGCGGCTCACGTGTGTTTGGTGTAAATGGGGTTGTCGGGGGTCAGAGGTTACGGAGCAGGTCGTGGAGGCGGGTTTTTGAAGACTTGCAAGTAAAGTCGGTGTCGCCAGTTGCCGCAAATGCAGCTGTTTGATTGGCCCGTGGTCACAGGAGAACCAGCGAATCAGTGAGCAGGAATATAGTGCGGAAAACCGAAAATAACGCTTACGGAAAAACAGTAGCCGAGCATGGATTGTTGTTATTTACACAGGGTCAAACGGGACGTAACTACGAAGGAGAATGGTACTATTTGGATCGAGGAAAACACGGGGGAGTTACGACGAGCGCAGTACGACTGGACTGTGGAGAGAAATACGAGTTGAGTTTAATCCGTGAGGTAAGATTAGAAACATCTGTTTGCCGTCAAAGTTTGACAACTACTCGCATGCAACTTATGTTTCGTCCTTTTCGTCAAGCGTTGCATCACGCACATGCTCACTCGGCATTTGTTTGGCGACTGTTGGCTGTTTGAGTCGTGTTTGTCTGAATGTTCTTTCACATCGATGCGCCCAAAAGAGACGTGAACAGACAGTGCGTCGCTCCTCCCTATAGACAGCGACTGGGGGTTGTGTTGGTGTCAAATACCCTTTAGCCTTTGCCTATACTGCCTATATAACATGCCGGCTGTGCAGAGGAGCTACTATTTGTGTTGTGTAAAGCTTGAAATGATGTGGCAGATTAGGCGTTGCTGCTGCAGTTACGTGCTGCTACTGCTTTGGTGTAAATTGGGGGTATACCGCAGACACGCGACCTGTGTCATCCTCTTTGCCAAGTGTCCCGTACACGCAGCCTGTTGGTGCAGCTCTGTCCCGGTTGAGTGAGGACCCGGTGCCGGGGACTTTCTCTCCACCTGGTGCGGTGAGCTCAAAGTTTGGATCGCAGCACACAAACACAAGCGGAGAGACGCAAACGCGGAAATGTACTGACACTGGGGCCGACAAGTCCCGTGTACGGGATAGATTTTATGAAACGCACTGATTCAGGACCGATAGGGCCCACTATTTGAGAAGGACTGCTTTAATGTAAAATGAATCCAATAACTACGCGTATATACTGTATGTAACGTGCAGTTATAACGCACCTCCGTGAATGAGCGGATGGACTCTGACTGTAACTCTTCATGTCTTTTCCAGCTGCAGATGGACTCTGACTCTAACTCCTCGTGTCTTTTCCAGCTGCAGACGGATGGACTCTGGCTCTAACTCATCGTCTGTCTCCTCGTACAATGTTTTTACGGCTCGTCTCCTGGCGACCGTGACCTCTTCTTTCTGCTGCCTGTTCCTCGTCATCAACATCACCATCCTCTTCACTTTGCGCAGTAAAGCTGCGTTTTCCCAGTGTCCACGTTACGTCCTGCTCTTTAACCTTGTTCTGGCCGACACAGTACTCATGGCTCAGGGACAAACACTTTACCTGCTCGCTAACCTCAGGATTTATATTTCTTACCCTCTGTGCATCAGCCTCAGTCTGGTTTCATACATGACCAGCCAAATCTCTCCTTACACATTAATACTCATGTCTTTAGAGCGCTGGATAGCTGTGACTTTCCCCTTCAGACACCCCACTATTGTTTCTCTCAGGAACACATACTTGCTCATTCTTTTTGTTTGGACTGTGAGCTGTTTGGACGTTTTAATCCGAGTCCTGTTTGTGCTTGAATTTCCGTTTCACAAGCTTGCAAACCTGCAGATGACACAGTTCTGCAGTGTCTTCATCATCCAGATTAGCCCCAAAAATATAGTCTACGACAGAATCTACACATACGTCTTGTTCACCTCATCGGCGCTGATCATCTTGTCTTCGTTCGTGGCCGTGATGGTGGTGGCGTGTTCGGCTTCAGGGAACAAAGAACAGGCGAAGAAGACTCGAACCACGCTGCTTCTTCACCTGTTCCAGCTCAGTCTGAATCTTCTATCCGTCATGTCACCCCAGCTGTTTGTTGTAATAGCTAAGTGCTGTGTTGGGACATATCTGTTTGTTGTGTCGTATGTGCTGGTGGTTCTTTTCCCGCGCTGCCTCAGCGCTCTGGCGTACGGCCTCCGAGACCCTGCCCTCAGACCTCTTCTGGGGACTCATCTGTGCTGCAGGCTGCAAGTCATTTTAAAGAAATGAATCCAAATAAATATCAGTGTTTCCCCTGCCCGCGAATGGAACCACCCTTCTTTTTTCTTTTCAAATCAATAAATGGAAGAAAACATGAATCCTTTTTTATTACAAATGACACTGCATTGTGAAAACTGTTGGTAAAACACTGCAGCAGGGCCTCTTTCTCTCACATTTGATCTTCAACACTGTGGCAGAACTTTTTATTTTAATTTTAATGCTTTAATAATGAACCATGTTTACATAAAAAAACTGTCGACTTTTACATAAATGATTCAGGTTAAGCTAAGGTTAAAATCCACTTTCTTGTCCCTGTAGAGTAGTACTTCTCAAATAGTGGGGCGCGCCCCCCTGGGGGGCGTGATGCGATGCCAGGGGGGGCCCGTAACGGTCCACTAGATCAAGAAGCTCTAGCCCTATCGGTCCTGAATCAGCGCGTTTCATAAAATCTGTCCCGTTCACGCGCCTTGTCTGTCCTGCTGTGATCGTGGTGCCGGTGTCGGTACATTTCCACGTTTGCGTCTCTCCGCTTGTTTGTGTGCAGCGGTCCGGGCTTCTCGTGCACCGCGCCAGACACACACAGGTGAAAAGAACGACCCCGGCACCGCGCGCTCGCTCAACCGGGACAGAGCAGCGTCAACAAGCCCGAGGTCGCGTGTCCGCGGTAAAACGCCTGATCTGCCACATCATTTCACCAACTTTACTCCACACAAACAGTACGGCTCTGATCGTTTGTGGAATAAACAGCGCCCAGCGCCGCTTTCAAAGCCTTTTCTATTCAGCCTGTGAAGCTGACTACACTGTAAAAACAACACTGAAAAAAAAAATAAACTTGCAAAGTGTAAACGTACAAAATAAAGTTAATATTTGTTGAACTTTGTTTCAAGTTGATATTGATTTTTTTCTTTTGTTAATGTTTATAGGGATACACTTTTAGATACACACTTTTTATAGATTTTTAGTCACTGTGATGAGTAGGGGGGGCGTGAAACATTTTCTCTTTCCCAGGGGGGGCGCGGCAAAAAATAATTGAGAAGCACTGCTGTAGAGACATGTGACCCTCCTTCAGCCTCAGGAGCTTCTCAGGAGCAGTGAGCTCCGAGCTGCAGCGCTCGCAGACACATCTCCAGGTGTTCTTAGTCAGGACCACTGTAGCTGGAGAATATTACTAATGTGCACGTTTTGGTTAGTGGAGGAAACCCACCCAGACACGGGGGGAAACATGAGACTTAAGGTTAAGGTTAAGGTACACTTTATTGTCCCCGTAGGGAAATTTGTCCTCTGCATTTGACCCATCCTTCAATGCCTCTGGGGCATCTCCTCAGGAGCAGTGATCGCCGCAGTGCAGCGCTCGGGGACCCATCTCCAGATGTTGTTGCTAGGCTTGGTCAGGACTACCGTAGCTGGAGGATATTACCCTAACATGCATGTTATTGGTTGGTGGGGGAAACCGGAGTGCCCGGAGAAAACCCACCCAGACACGGGGAGAAACATGCAAACTCCACACAGAAAGGCCCGGGCCCGTGCGGGAATCGAACCCGCGACCTTCTTGCTGTGAGGCGAGAGCGCTAACCGCTCAGCCACCGTGCCGATTGAATGACTTCTGAGCTGTCATTCAATCCATTCATCATTAATAATTTTTTTTTGTGGTGTGGTCATTGCTAACCAGAAAAATATATTTATTTAGATTTTATTAAAGTGTAAAACATTTTATAAAGGAGTGGTACTCTGTGGTGATACCTCAGGTGTGTATCACACTTAGGTCTGACAGTGCCGACTGTGTTGGTCTGTGTGTGTGGGCTCCATCTGGTGGTTTAAAAATACTGCAGCATTAGCCTATTACAAAAGAAACCATAGCCCTACACCACAATGAGTTTGCACAACTAAGTATTTTTCACATGTGAACAGTTGAATCTGTTTAATAACCTGTATGTAATACTGACAATATTGCTAATTATGGCCCTTTGTTTTGTTTTTGTTTTTTCTTACTTTAGCAGACGAGCTTGAGAACATTTTCTACTTTGTGATTGAAACATTTGCATATGAAGCGCATAAATTTATGTTAATATTTTGGTCTCCACACACAAGTTTGAAGTTGAGGAAAAAAACGTACCCACACAGGTCTCGATTCCACGATCCTTTGCACCTTGTCACATATAATAATGTCAGGAGAGCAGGAAACTTAATAACCGCTAGATTAGAATTGTGTTTGTGAATCCTGGTAGCTTTTGCATTTTTACTTCATAAAATCAGGACAGTGTAATCCATCATTAGTCCAGGAGTGGTCCATAGTAGGAAGGCGTCAAAGTTTTCATCTGGACAGGGTTTCTGAAGGTTTGATTGAAAATGACTTACGGACAACTTTGAAGCCTTTCTACTATGTCAGAAAATTCACCGGAAATTTGGGAAAATCATCCTAGAATATGTAGTTTTAAACTACATTACATGTTCAAAGGTTATATTTATGTGGTAACCGAGAGGTAGGATTAGGTTATTTCAGAGCCAATGAGTAGTAGCTTGGACACTTTCAAACGGCTATACAAGTACAATGTTTACTCTAAATATTCAGAGGAAGGATAAGCAAAATTACAACAAAATATGAAAAGAAAAAAACAAAAAAAAGAAGAAAGTACTGTACATTTTTTGTGAGATTACAACGAAAAACAAAAAATTAACCTTGCTTTATCATTTGAGTAATATATTTTGTACGACCACAAACAAAACAACAAAAACTTAACTTGCTTTGTTACTTTAGTATTTTATTTTGCACGATCATAAATGAAAAACCTAACTTTAACTTTGACTCATCACTTTAGTATTTTCTTTTTTTCAGTTTATTTTACTTCTTCCTTTGCACTATCATAAACGAAAAACAACAACTATAACTTTGTGTTTTTATTTTGTATGTTCATTCTAATCAATCCATTTAATTTCAGTAAATGGTCAAGGGTTGGAGTACCAACAGGGTAAAGGACAAGTTCATTTTGACAATAAAGCCAACACTGGTGATTCTATAGTGTAAAAAGTAGCATGAATATCATACATGATTTGTTTCACCCCTGTATCAAGTCTTTATGCTCGAGATGTATGTCATTGTTATGTTTACACTCACTATGACTGTCACTGTCACTGTTATGTCTACATTCAGCATCACTATGTCATCACACTTCATTCAGTTCAGGGCTGACAAGTGGTGGCTCTTTTGCCGGGGAGCGCCCTCTCCAGGCGGCTGACTCACCAAGATCTTGTCTATTTTAATGCAAAGAATAGACATAGGCAATGGGCCACCCAGGGGTAGAAGACTCCCTCCAAAACAACACACAACATTTGCCTAATTGCCTTTTTAATGCACAACACACACTAAACAGTAATTACTATTATCCAGTTGAATACATTTTATTATTGGCAAAACCAAAAACTACTTATGTACAACCACAGATTCAAATGATGATTAAATATGAATGTAGAACTAGTCATAACTGTAGTACTGGCAGTGACAGGCATCCTACCATTGATATTATGTCTTTATGAAAGTTGATAGCAATGCATTCTCTTTACCATGTGGGTATTTGTCTTTACCATTGTTGGTATCTGGTCATTGACCATAGTCAGTATGTCATTACCATTGTTGGTATCAATGTTCCTACTACCAATTGAGAAATGTTGTTTGTTTTGAAGGGAACTGGAGGTCAATTGAAATATTGTATTTTGATTTTTAGAAGAGAAGAGGTGGGAATATATAAGTTATTCTTCTACCCACTCCTTTTTGAGCATAATGCCTATGTAAACATGATGCATACTGCATTGTCCTTATTTTCATATTTTGCTGCTCAAAAAATAAATAAACTAAACTAAACTAAAATGAGTAGAACCCTGTAGGGGAGAGCGGGGTAGGTTGTCACAGTCACTGTATCTCAGCTTGTGATTGGTGCCTTTGAAAAAATGTCAGATTAAATGTTAATTAAAGGAACCAATAAGACATTTTTGTAAACATTTGTTCAAGATTGTGATAAGACGAAATAAAAAAAATTATAGCAAAAAGTACATTTTCAGATGTTCTATTTTTTCCAAAAATTGTGTTGAAAGCTTAAAACCATTGACTTTACAAAGAGAAGAGTCAGAGTGGCAATTAGGACTGTTTTTATCTGAGCTGGTTTAAATATGTAGGAGAAAGCTGAGGTGAGAGTAAAACAGTCCAGTCGGGTTGGTTGTCACACTTTTACAAAAGACAGATTTTCTCAAAAATACTGTGTTTTAAATATTCCAATTCAATGCAGGGAATCAGTGTAAAGTTTCAACTAAAAAATAAATCTAATTCTTGTCATGGAGCTTGTTCTGTTCAAAAGTTATTGGTCACTAATTCACATTAAAAATATAGTTTTAGAATATCATTAGAATCTTGATAAAAATGCATTTTTAAAATTTCTTATTGCCTTTTTCTTGTAATTTAACGTCTCCTGATTCAGAAAATGTAAAACATTCTTAAATCAAAATGAAATCCGACATAAAAAAATCAAACCAAAGACAAGGCACATTTAACATTGATCTCCCATTGACATAACATTGTGACAACCAACCCCATGGGGTGTGACTGACGACCAACCCAGACTTCGGGTTGTCAAATCTGCATATATATCCCACAATAAGCTGCTGAACATTTTATTGGAACTTAAAGATTTATGAATGAGAGAGCACGCGTTGGGAGTAACCCAACGGGCACGCATAACAGAGCCGAAGTCGCCAGATGGTCTAAAACAGTACGTGGTTAGTTTGTGTTACAATGAATTAATGGAATCTGGACAGCTGGCCGACTCACCGAGAGGCAAACTGTACTTATTTATTTTATTTATTTAAAGGACAATGTGCTCACTGGATTGTCGTCTCAACGATCTACTGGCTTAACTAGCCTAACTCCATGGTTGAAAGTAAGCGGTAATCCATCTTCTAAAGAAGAACGAGGTAAGCGATGAGTTGGATGATGACCAGCAGTAGCACGCCTTGTCCGGCGCACCCCGAGGTCCTCCCTGAACAAATGGCAAGGCTTGAATCTTGTGCCAATTGCTCAGGCACAGGATCACTTGGAACAACATTGGTCAATGCCGAAATTGGAGAAGCTGGTGCTACAGCTACTGGGGGCCCAGATGAACTATGCCCATTGTCAGGCATCATTAGAAACAACTCTCCCTGGGTTGTCTCATCAGAAAGACGTCGTGCTGTATTTGGACGTGTTACCGGAGGAGCTGCACTCTTCAAGCATTGGTTTGATTAAAGACCGATGGACGTTCCTTGTGAGAGCATGATTATGTACTGGCGCAATGATATAGACTGCTCCTCCCATGGTTGGAGCCCACAAAATGATATGTGGTACCGAAAACCACAAGTCTCGGATTTTGCAGCAACCCTTGAAACCCAAGTTCCGCAAAAGTACTTGCTGCTCTACCTCCAAGGGGACATCTCACACCCGTGGGTCATAATGGGCTTTCCTGCGATTTGCAAATTCTTGTAGGCGTGTCCTTGCCCCTTCAAACGCTAGATGCAATCGAGCCTGATGCTCCGCCCATCCTGGGCCAATAACGAGGAGATCTCAAGAGCGCCAGGGTTTGTTCAACCCCTTGATGGCCATCCTCCTGGTGGACTTGATTTAAGACTTAAGGACTAACTGTAAGACGTCCTCACTCTCGTCCGGACAAAGAACCTTCCTATAGAACAACCCGTCTTTCTCTACGAAGCGATCCCTTTGGAGAAGCAGCACACGAGCAGAGCGTGACATTTGCTGTTGCTCTCTGTAGCTTGCGCGGGTTTCCTGCTTCTAAAAAGAACAAACTACCTGAATATCAGGGTCAGACTCTTGGAGGCCACAAATGTCCTCAGAAGAATGTCCAGGAAAAGCGACTATGATGGCCTGGACTGCCACCGGGATTGCCCCATCCTGTGGTTGTTTGACAGCATCCTTCAAAGAAGAGGGTAACAAAGTGCCAGGGACAACCGCTACCAGTTGGTCCAGGCCAGATTCTCTACGAGACAAGGCATCTGCATTACGGTTACTCTTCCTAGACCTGTATTGCAACTTAAAATCAAAAGAGGCAAGTTTGGCTGCCCAGCGTTGTTCAACAGCACCCAGCTTAGCAGTTTTTTTTTTTTTTTTTTTAATAACACTACAGAGCTGCTAACCCTAACCCTAACTGAAAATTGACAAAAATTTTAACATTTCTAACAATTGCAAAGTTATCACATGATAAAAGTCACAACAATAATAATAAATAATTTACTGTAAAGCCCTGTCTGTCAGCTTCTGTAACTGGCACCTGATTATACCCGCTCGCTAAGTCCAGAGTCGAGAACCAACAGGCACCACGCAGACTGTCAAGAGTTTCCAAACTTTTCGGGCTGGCGCCCCTGCTCATCAGCAGCAGGCTTGGCGCACGGACATCAGAGGTGAAGGCAACAAGGAAGGCGCAAGTAAAGGAGCAGTCCCCAAATCACCTCGGTAGGAACGTGACTGGCTAACCAGCGGATGTGCGAGCCACCACATTCAGTTATGTTGAGAATGATTTCCCAGAGAGGACTGGTGAGGCAGTCGTCACTGACTTTCTCCTGTCGGGTAGAACTAGTGTGTCAATAACACATAAACAGTGTGATACATAATGATATGTATGACTCTTTGATAGCTGTGTTGGTCACGTGACTTTCAGCGCATGGCACATGTATCAGTGGCTCGACTCGTTTGATGCAGCACTAGTTCTGATAATGTTCCATAGAAAATGAATGACGTCAGTCCCCAGTGTGTGTACCTGGACCCATTGTCTTGTCAGAACATATCTGTCATGTCCTCAAAAGTCACTGAAAACTACAGTATGACAATATGCAGATATATCTTTATGCATAAAGACAATAGATTATTGGAGTGCACATGAACACGCAGAGCCACACACTGAACCTCAGCGTCAACATCAGACATGAGTCTAAACTCTGGGATCTGCTCACAGAGAAACTTTGAACGAGAGTTTAACTTATCACTCATGAAACTTTGTTCAGTTAGTCTGATGTTTGTGAAGTGTTTGTGTTATTTCCTTCCCTAAAGACTCATTTCACTTCATCAAATATTAATGTTCCACGAACTGGAGACCCAGGAGTCTCCAGGAGCCCTAGCCTCACCCTCCCACACTCAAACACCTCTAAAAGTAAACTTTATCCTTTGTGTGCAGTACAATAAACTGTATGTGTTATTGTGTGAATGAGGCTTGAGGATCTGTGACACACTGTTCAGGCTGCAGCACTTTTCTGTTCATAAATAAACAAATACTAAACAAAGAGAGAACATGCGTTTCACATTCAGTCACTGCTCCGTGTGTGCTGCTGCTTCACCTCGTCTGATCCCGGCCCAGACCGCACACACACCAGATTTTATTATTTGTGAAGACAATTCAGTGAACCGCTTTCAACCGAAAGAATCCGAAGCACCACAGCGTCACCGCGCAGAGAAGAATGAATTGAGCTCCTATAGAACACAACATGAGTCTTCAGTAGCTTCTTAAAGAGGAAGTTACACACACATTTATAAATGAGGCAATTTATCCAACCATAGAAAAACCTTAAAATTCCCCAAAAATGTGCAATATATAAACCCGCCCAAGCTTGCGCTCTGTGACTGCACTCACGTGTGAATGCTCTCTGAGTGGCCTGATTTTTTTTCTCCAACCCAATTATGCCATATGCCATCACTTTGCATTGGCGGCTATGCTAATGTTCATATTTTAAATGAGGGGCGCATCAATGTAAAAGAATATTCACTGGGGTCTCATTTCTAAAGCCTACTTATGCACAAAATGAGCCTCGAAAAGTACGTAGCAGTCTTTTACGCAAAACTTGGGATTTATAAAAAACATCTTGAACGTGAAACATTACGTATCCCTCCGCACATTTTGGACGTTGCGTATGTGAGACAGACTTCACTTAAACACGGCTCAGAGGCAGAAGAGACGTGAGAGGAGAGGACGCATGTGTGAGGAACATTTGAAATGGGCAAATATGACTTTATTTAAAAGAAAAAAACAAACATTTTTTCAAAGCGCTGATAAAGCTTATATGGGTGCGCTCTTGTGCACGCTCTTACGTGCACGTGCGCTTCACGCTGAATGATCCCGCAGCAGCAGTATCTAGTCTCTATAGTAAACGTTCACTAGACACAGTCTGACCCGCGTTTAGAGAGCACGCGTGTCACACGCACGAGCTCACATTCCACCGTCTTTTCCTCAAGTCGCTGCTTCTTCCCAAACCCCGGACCACAGCGTAAACACGTCCTTTTACGCACACAAACCCCGCCTGCATGTGGCTACAGGCAAAAGCGATATGACTTTTCTCCCTTTCATATCCGTTTAACGATCTTTACAGCTGCACCAAAGCAGTGGTTCTGATAAAGTACTAACGTGTTTAAAATGATTGTGTTTTCAGTGACAGTGTGTAAAAGTGTCTCAGAGAAGCAAAGATCACTCTTGAATCAACTTCCCCCTGAGTCTGTGTGATGTGTCCCGCTGCAGCGTCTCTCCTCTGCTCCTCCCTCTGTCAGTCAAACTCACTCATTATCAGCTCATGTTTATTTAAATCGCTCATTTGCGTATCCGTTTATGGTGAGACGGAAGTGTGAAGGGGGCGTGGCCTGAGGCGGGATCCTGGCCGCAGATTTCTGCTGCTCAGTAGGAAAAGAGCGCTTACAGAAGGTTTTATAAATCTGGATCATTTTTCACTCAGGACAAATTTTATTTTTTTTTCGTAGTAGCTTTTCCAAGTAGATTTTTACGCACTCTTTTTATAAATGTTGAAGCCGTAGTACTGGTCGTTTCGCACATAAACGCTTGTCCACCCTTACGTTTGCGCTGGCTGCGGGAGACTGTCTGCGCCGCTCTAATCACACATACACATAGACATAGCATTGAGGTGGACCAGAGCTCGGCACGGGTACTCATGAACACACACACGCACGGCTTTAGCACACAAGCCTATGGTAACCACTGATACTTGTCACAAGAAGAAAGAAACTCTGCACCAAACTGAATTACTGTAGTTCCATGACCGGAGAGAAAAGTTGTGCAGTCTCTCATCTCCTGTTGCTCTTGCTGATCCATGTCGTTTTGAATCCAAAGCCTGACCTACATTAGTACCTCAGCGCTTGATCCAAGATTCAGCGCGACATGTGAACAGACGGCGCTAGAAGATGACGTCACCGACCTGTGGCTTGTGCAAGTGTGAGCGCGGCACGATTACAAAACTCTAGTGTGAATGCGCCCTAATAATAAAGGCGTAAAAACAGGAAAAAAGGGTTAGGGCCGGCACGGGGTAGACGAAACCTGCGCAGACACGGGGAGAACATGCAAAGTCCACATGAGGTCAGAGCTCTAATCACTGCACCACCGTGTCACCAACAAGTTTGGTTTGAAAAAAACATAATGAAAAATAATAGTAAGTAAGTAATCTTTATCCTTAATCTTAAGCAGAGTGGTTAGAGCTCTGGCTTCCCAATAAGGAGGTCGTGGGTTTGACCCCGAGTCGGACCATATCAACATCTCATGATCTCTCTGGGTGGAGTTTGCATGTTCTCCCCGTGTCACCGTGGGTTTTCTCTGGTTTCCTCCAAAAACATGTATGTTTAGGTTAATTGGGCATCACTGTAAATTTCCCTTAGTGAGTGAATGAGAGAGTGAATGTTTGTCTGTCTAACCCTGCGGCAAGTTGGCCACTGTCCAGGGTGTTCCCCGCCTAAGGCCCAAAGTCACTGGGATAGGCTCCAGTCACCCGCGACCCCTAATGGGATTAAGCGGTAGAAAATTAATGAAAAAAAAAAGTAATCTTTATTTGTATAGCGCATTTCACAGACAGAATCACAAAGCGCTTCACAGTGAGATGAACCCCTCCCCTCCTCACTCAGCGGTAGTAAGCTGCCCTGGGGCGATTTGCCTAAACACCTGGTGCCTCAACCTCCGACCAACACCAAGCGTTACCTAACTTGCATGTTATTGGTTGACAGGGAAACCGGAGTGCCCAGAGGAAACTCACCAAGACACGGGAAGAACATGCAAACTCCACACAGAAAGGTTAGGGATGTTCATCAATTTGAAGTCGGCAATATCAGACCACTGCAAACGCAACAACCACATAATGGACTGGGACAACTCACAGATTATCAATCAAGAAACCAACAAATACAAACGATGGATCAAAGAAGCAATAGAAATCAGAAAGCGAGGCCCACGCACTTTGAAACGAGACGAGGGAGCTTTCCAACTCTCCTGTACGTGGAGCAGCCTCCTCCAGCGACCACCGAGCGGCGAGGGGCGTGGTCAGCCCGGTAGACCTTACGGGTCCGCTGGGCTGGCCACGCCTGGGAACAGCAACTCATAAGACACGTCACCTAGGCGACGCCTCTGACGAAGACGGAAGTGACCCGTCGAAACTAGTCAGGTAATAAACCCATCTCTTACCGATACTTGTCTGATATAGAAGAAAACGCTTCATCCACACAGAAAGGCCCCAGGTGTGGGAGTCGAACCCGCGACCTTCTTGTTGTGAGGCTAGAGCGCGATCCACTCTGCCACCGTGCCGCCAATGGGACGCATTTAAATGGGACTTAACTAAGAGATCTGATTTCAAACAAAAAAATCACATTTGTTTGGCTCCAGGAGACATTTTGTCAAGTGGAAACAAGGGTTGGACTTCAAGCACGTTTTGGTATTTTATTTTTACTTACTTATGTTTTTGTTTTGGTTTATTTTGTTCCCCTTCTTAACGTTTTATTAAGTACGTTGTAGCTTTTTAAGCAACTTTTATAATAATTGTATTTATTTTATTCATTTTTTGTGTGTATGTCTTGTCTGTCATGTTTTGTCCTGTCTCTTTTGAGTCATTTATCTACTTTTGTCAATAGTCTACTCTACTGTTCATTCTCTCTGTCTTGTGTCCTGCATAGGGCCCGACCGATATATCGGTTGACCGAGCACTTGCACGTTGATCGGTGATCGGCCAAAATATCGCCGATATTTAGGACATGTTGTACCTCATTTTAAAGCTTAGATCTTCCAGAATACGACCATTATATTTAATCACCAATCAAATGAATATTTAGCGCGGTTATAACATTTATTTGTGGAGTTATTTTATTGTCGCACTGCACCTGAACATCACTCCTCTACTAGTGCGCTCTGAGGCAGCGCTGGATTTAAACGCTCTCAACTCGGCTACTAACACAATAAAATGAAATTACTTCATCACAGATGACGCCGCAACAACAGAAAGGACTTTTATTTATTCAAAGTGTTAGTGGAGAAGAGGGACGATCCTCGCCATAAAAGAGGACACACGGCTGCTCAACAAGAGGGAAAAGTTGGCTTTCTCACTATTTTCTCGTTTGGAGTTTGGACTAAAGGAATTATTACACGTGTTAACTTTCAATGTAATTTGCTGCTCACTGTAGTTAGCTAGAAGTTAGCGGTTAGTTCGTGAGGCTACAACAACAACACTGCCTCAGCTCGTTCTCTCTGACGACTGTAAAGTGTTGTGTTTGTGTTGATGATACTGGACACACATTGACATGTAAAATAGCCATGAAAAGAGGTGTTAATGGTCGGCATTTACGCATATTAATTATGGCGGCGTCTTGCATATTAATGAGGCTAACCGCACCTTTAGCCTCTTGAATTCACTTCAGTTGTACAGGACTACCAAAAATAATGTGATACAAACAGGTTTCAAGCCTTTAAAGTCACTCATAAGAGGCGAAGTAACGCTAAATGTGACCTAAATAAACCCAAATTAAAATCAATAAAGCCAGACAGAGTTTAACACCTGCTCCTAATAAAAAAGTAATTTTCTACTTCTTATTATATCGGCTGTCTTATCGGCTATCGGCACCCCGGCCTCCTCTATATCGGAATCGGTTCCCAAAAAGCCATATCGGTCGGGCCTGCAAGATACTGTTTGTGTCGTTTTTGGATTATATTATTTTACTCAAGTAAATGAGTTTCAGCTGAACTTTGACTTTTGCCGGAGTTGTTTTTAGACGTAACTGTACTTTTACTTGAGCAGTGAACTTCAGGACTTTTGCCATCTCTGGAAACAAATGACTAAAACCCAATGATTCTTCAAACTAAATCATTTAGTTAAAAGAGTCATGAGTCCTGCTGAAACTAAAAGTAAAAGTACAAAAGTAAATGTGTTTAAATTGACTTCAGTATAAAGTAAAAAGTACAATCAAACTACCAAAAGTATTTACCTCGTCTCAGGTAAAAAAAAATATTAGAATTGAAAATATTCATCTTAATTTTAGTTGTGTCTTGTTTCAAAAAAAAAAAAAAAAAAAGACGATGTACAGTAACGATTACACTGATGACGAACAAAAAGGAAATTCTGTTTTAATCTTTGCAGCAGTGTCCATGTTTGGTCTTCAGAACAATCAGATGTGTTTATCACATTCTGACTTATTATCTTGGTTTTAACCCATAAGGACCCACCGTGACACTGAAGTTACAGCCACTTCAGCCTATCTGGAAGGGCCTATTAATGATTTTATTCTCACACACTCCCAGAGTGACTCCTGCTGAACCTCCTGATGCATCATGGTCCTGGTCATGTGACTTTGTTTTCACACAGGCACATTTCCAAAAAATGGGGTGCACAGTAGCAGAGTGGTTAGAGCTCTGGCTTCCCAATAAGGAGGTCGTAGGTTCGACTCCCGGGTCGGACCATATCAACATCTCACGATCTCTCTGGGTGGAGTTTGCATGTTCTCCCCGTGTCACTGTGGGTTTTCTCCGGTTTCCTCCAAAAACATGTATGTTTAGGTTCATTGGGCATCACTGTAAATTTCCCACTGTGAGTGAATGAGAGAGTGAATGTTTGTCTGTCTAACCCTGCGACGAGTTGACCACTGTCCAGGGTGTTCCCCGCCTAAGGCCCAAAGTCACTGGGATAGGCTCCAGTCACCCGTGACCCCTAACGGGATTAAGCGGTAGAAAATGAATGAACATTTCCAAAATGGCAGTTTTTCAACTTCACACAGGTGTCCTAATTAGCATTTTTGTAAAAGTTCATATTTTCTTGTTCAAAGGAAAGTTTAACTGTTTTATTGATCTGACAGTGACAGAAGAAGTGTCTGATCACACACAACCTGAGGTTTACACATTTGATCAATCATTTGATAGAAAACTGATCAATGTAAAAGTGCTGTAACACATGTGTCACTACAAAACCCCAATGTGACACATCTGTCACATTATTGATTACTGATCAGGGATCAATATGAGGTGTGGATATTTTAGCTCATTCTGTCACATTTTACCTAAAGAACTCAATGCTTAAAAATTATATCGTTTTGTGATCATTTTGTCATGTCTTTAGTAGATCTGTATAGATTTTCAAACGTTAACCTCAAACAGGATCAGGTTTTATGACTGAACTAAGTCAGAATGTTTTCTTAGGTGGGTTTTATTGACAGAAGATTATTTTTAAAGGTAAAAAGTGGAATAAACTAATTTTGACATAATAGCACTGTTATCTGTTATAGGTCATATTACTGTTGAAAATCAAACAAATTTATCCAATAAGCCAGATTTTGTGCCCTTTTTGACAGACAGATGTGACCTGTGTGTTTCTGACTCACACTGTGATGTCACTGGGTGAACCTGAGGCTGAGCTGCAGGAGTTCTGCTCCCACAATTATCTGATACATCATTATATTCAAGATTACCACATATTATATTCAACATCAACAGTAACTGACATATATATATAGATAGATAGATAGATAGATAGATAGATAGATAGATAGATAGATAGATAGATAGATAGATAGATAGATAGATAGATAGATAGATAGATAGATAGATAGATAGATAGATAGATAGATAGAGAATTTTTATTTCAAACCATATAGTTAATAATCGTTACAAGCACAGATGCATGGTTTGAAAAGGGGATGGATGAAGCAAAGCTTTTAAAGTTCCAATCCCCTCCCACCCACTCATCACAATACATAATGACAATATATATTCATTATAATGCAAAAAGAAAAGACAATAAACACAAATAGTACCATAACAGACAGACAACACAATCCATTCACCCACTCAAACAGACATGACACTGATCAGGCCCAAACACTCTCTGACCCTACACCCCTCTTTTTCTGGCTCTGTGTTGAGGGCATCACTCTCTCTCCTCCTGGTATTTCCTGATTACATCCTTTTTGAAAAAGTTTTTAAACTGTGTCAAGTTTGTACAGTATTTTAATTCATCTGATAAGCCATTCCAAATAGCAACCCCACGGACCGAAATACACATAGATTTTAATGTAGTTCTAATCTTAGGTTGATATAATTTTTATCTCCTCTGAGTTTATATTTATGATGAGCATCTCTGTCTTGGAAAAGGTTCTTTAAATTTCCAGGAAGACTGTTTGTTGATGCCCTGAACATGATCTGAGCAGTTTTGAAGTTCACTATGTCCTCTAACTTCAACACAGCTGATTTGATAAACAGTGGGTTTGTATGTTCATTATAGTGGACATTGTGAACAATTCTAAGAGCTTTTTTCTGTAATCTAATTAAAGGCAATAAATGAGTCTTATAACAGTTTCCCCAGACTTCAGAACAGTAATTTAAATATGACATGACAAATGAATGATACAATAAAAGTAAGGCATTTTGATCAAGCAATGACTTGATCTTTTCATCAGCCCGACACATTTAGCAACTTTTGTTTGCAAGTAATTATTGTGTGCTTTCCAGTCAAGTTTTTCATCAATTATAACTCCTAAAAATGAATTTTGATTCACTCTTTCAATGAGTGTGTTTCCAATAGTAATTTGAACTGGCACAAGTTTTTTACGAAATCCAAATGACATGAGTTTTGTCTTTTTCAAATTCAAAGACAATTTATTTTGTTAAACCAACTTTTAACTTGTTCATTTCAACAGTTACTTGTGCCAACAGTTGCCCCAGATTATCACCTGTACAAATAATATTGGTGTCATCAGCAAAAAGTACAAATTTCATAATTTTTGATATTTTACAATTTCATTAATATACATTAGGAATAATGTGGGGCCTAAAATTGAATAATGGACACAATCTGTCTATAAAGAGGATATTCTTACATTTCTGGTGTTTTAAACCTGTTTAATGGTTAAATTAAGCAAATCTGCAGAAAAACTCCATTGGTAACTATAATTTTTGGAAGAAATGCAAACAACAAGACACATTAGTGTGATCTACTCGTACGTATGTAAGAAATAACTTTGTGGCTGGTTTGTTTACTCTTTACAACCCACTGGAAGCTGCAGAGAGAAAAATATATATATGTTTGGTAAATGAGGACAATATTTTGGATGAATCATTTTCCAATAAAAAATACAAATATAATACTTTATTACATTGGACTCCATTAACGCCCAGTGTGACGTATATGTGACATTCCATATTTCTGACACTAGGGGTGAAATTCTAAAAAAAATTCAGAACCGTCTTATTTGGGTTGGCTCCACATAATTTTCCTTTAAGGATTTAGGGCTCCGGGTTCTGACTGTTTGTGTGCAGGTTGTGACGCCATCGTGTGGTGTAAAACGAGAAGAGCTGTTTGTTTGTTTGTGAGACTCGTGATGTTTGGACCAAAGAAAACTCCACAAACACAGAAGAGTCTCAGCTCCGTCCGTCTCCTGTGGCCGAACTCAAAACCCAGAAGAATAATTTGTCCTGATCTATTATTCACGGCTCATCCCTGAAGCTTTGTTTGTCTGATGGTGAAAGTCTGACTCAAGTTCAGCTCCGTTCGTCCAGAGGAGAAACAACTCACTCACTTCTGCTCTTTAACTCCAGCAACTAAACACACTTTGGAGAGACTTTTCTGGCAGATTACGTCAGACGTTTAGAACATTTAGTTTGAAGAATCTTTAGGTTTTGGTCATTTTCTGTGAGGTAATTATAAACGACTAAAATATGTGTTGCTTGCAAACAATATTTCTTGTTTCACCAAATATATTTTTATGTTTTTCTTTCTTTAGTCGTTTCTTGAACCACAGCTTTACTTTTGACTGTTGCACCCACGTCTGGCTTGTCTCTGTAAAAACATAAAAAAAAACTGTTTCTGCTTTAGTGTTATGTTCCCTTCTTATAACGACGTCGCTTCAAAGGGCCCTCCCACTTTTCTTAATAAATTCCTTTTTGTTCTATATCTGAAAAACAAACAAACAAAAAATATATATATATGAATCACCTGGAAATGTTAAAGGTAAAATCACATTGTGATCTTATTTAGAGTCAAATCAACCTCTGGAATGAATGAAAATAAAAAATCCCTAACTTTTAGGACTTTTGAACATTTTTAGGTCCCTAAAACTAATTGTTGCGTTAACTACCTTCAGCTTTAGCCGAGAGACTGTTAAATCCCAGAATATGCCAAATCTATCTGGGGTCAGGGCCCTTTGCTCGGGGCAGTCCTTGTCTGGAGCAGGAGCTGTGTAAGTCAGACCTGTTCCTGTCCCAGTGCATGTTGGATTCCCCAGGGCTGCTCTTTGTCACCGGTTCTGTTCAGTGTTTTTATGGACAGAGTCTCTCAGCGCAGTCAGGGACCAGAGAGTGTCCGATTTGACACCACAGGATCATCTCTGCTGTTTGCAGATGATGTTGTTCTGATGCTTCATCAAACCAGGACCTGCAATTCAATTCAATTCAATTCAATTTATTTGTATAGCCAAAATCACAACAGCAGTTATCTCAGTGGACTTTACAAGATGTTGATTTAGCAAACAGGATTTGTCAGAAAATCAAACAGTGAAACATTTAGTCAAAACAACAGTATCCCCTGTCCTTAAACCCTCCTTCTCGGCAAGGAAAAACTCAAAGAACCCACCAGGGGAAAAAAGGGAAACCTGGAGGAGAACCACAGTGAAAGAGGGATCCACTCCCATGGACAGACAGGCTGTAGATGTGACCAGGACTGACGTATGTCCAGATGTAATTAGAAGTTTAAGTCTGTGGAGCCAGATAGACGCACTGGGACTGTTTGCAGTCGAGTGTGAAGCGGCTGGGATGAAGATCAGCTCCTCTAAATCCGAGGCCATGGTTCTCGACCGGAAAAGGTGCCTTGCCATCTCCAGGTGGAGGAGTTTAAGTATCTCGAGGTCTTGTTCACAGTGAGGGAAGGATGGAGGTGAGATTGAGGTGGATCGGTGCAGCGTCTGCAGTGATGCAGTCGCTGTATCAAACCGTTGTGGTGAAGAAGGAGCTGAGTCGAAAGACAAAGCTCTCGATTTACCGTCAATCTACGTTCAACCCTCACCTATGGTCATGAGCTTTGGGTAATGACCGAAAGGACAAGATCGCGAATACAAGCGGTCGAAATGAGTTTCCTCCACAGGGTGGCTGGGCGCTCCCTTAGAGACAGGGTGAGAAGCTCAGTCACACGGGAGGAACTCGGAGTAGAGCTGCTGCTCCTCCACATCGAGAGGAACCTGTTTCGGATGTCTTCCTGGGGAGGTGTTCTGCGCAGGTCCCACCAGGACACGCAGGAGGGACTATGTCTCTGGACTGGCCTGGGATTGCCTCTGGATCCTGCTGGAAGAGCTGGAGTTGTGTGTGGACAGGGAAGAGCTGGAGGAGGTGTGTGTGGACAGAGAAGAGCTGGAGTTGTGTGTGGACAGAGAAGAGCTGGAGGAGGTGTGTGTGGACAGAGAAGAGCTGGAGTTGTGTGTGGACAGGGAAGAGCTGGAGGAAGTGTGTGTGGACAGAGAAGAGCTGGAGTTGTGTGTGGACAGGGAAGAGCTGGAGGAGGTGTGTGTGGACAGAGAAGAGCTGGAGTTGTGTGTGGACAGGGAAGAGCTGGAGGAGGTGTGTGTGGACAGGGAAGTCTGGGCCTTCCTGCTTCGACTCCGGATAAAGCAGAAAAAATGAATGGATGCCAAATCTAGTGTCATTCAGGTCTCAGCTGAATTATCAGCTTTACCAATCCTGATATTTACTCCCAAAAAAATTTAAACGGAAATGAGATTGTGTTTTTCTTTAGTTTGTACAAAGTTTTCACTTCTGATCAGAGTCTCTGAGTCTCAGAAGATAAAACTACAGAGTCACAGTTTCACAAAGACTCCAGACGAAGCAGTTTTAGTTTGAATTTTAGACGATTTTAGTCAGACGTGTGAGGGGAAAAAGGCCAGAATTAGAAGGGGCTCTGTGTAACTTTCTGGAGTTGAATATGAATATACAATTCCCTTTTTAGAACGTTAAAACCAGGTTGGGCGTTCTGAATGGGTCTGATTATATTTTACGACATAATGTGAAAGAATACAGTTACAGTGAACTCTTGTTTGAGCGGATTCTCTCTCCTCCAGGACAAACAACAGTCAAACTCACCACATCAAAGAAGCAGACGTTTATTATGTATTTAGTTCAATAAAAAATCTATTCCTCTTATGTAAGTTACACAGTGCACCTTTAAGCTCGTGGTTGTGAACTGTCTGAGAATTTTAATATCACATTGTCAAAGTACAAAACACAGACTCAAGTTAATGATCCTATTGTTTACAGTGAACGAACAGAAAAGGTTTCTTGTGGTAGACAACAGATTAGCGCCTTTGTCTTGATGGAATTTTTAACAATTTACGAGTCAAATTCAGTCTATTACACGCCTGAAGCTGCTCTTAGATGCCTGACTTTGTGCGCTAAATGCAAGTCTGCAAGTGTGAATCAAACATAAATAGACGTCTTGAAGCTCCCTGCCATATTAGTTTTATAAAAGTGGTTCTTTGGGGCGAAAGGTTGAAGATTCCTGTAATTTAAGAACATTCTGAGGCAACTTCTGAGAAGAAGACCGGATAAGATGAGTTTCTGAGCTGTTTCTGTCTCACAGGCTTTAGGAGCAGCTGGAGATTAAGGACATTTTTACTGTCACATTTTGCTCAATTAACCAGGCTAAAAACATCTTATTTATACAGAAAAAGCTATTCAACTGTGGATCTCTTATTTCCCTGTAAAGAACAATTCATTACTAAGTTCATCCAAAATCTGTTCTTTGCTATTCACATGTTGTCCCTTGTCCCTGTTCCAGATGCTCCGGCTCCAGTGTCGATGCCTGGACCTCGGACCCCGCCTAATCTTGAGAACGTGGACCTCTCTCACCAGGGGTGTCAGACTGGGGGGGTAAATGGTGCTAGTTTCCTCGGGGCCCTGGGCAGAAAGGGGGCCCCAGAAGCAGGTCATGTTTGCTTGCAAGATAGATTGTTCGTGACTGTAATTATTTGTGATTTCAGAGAGCTGCAAAAGAAAACTGAACAAAGAAAATTGCTAAATAAAGAGGAATATTAACAAATCTAACAGATAGAGATATGATAATATAGAGTTTCAGTGAACAAACAGCCAGACACAAAATGATCAGTTTGATAAATATGCTTTTATCGAACTGATCATTTTTGTGTCGAATATTCTCAATAAATCACATCTTCTTATACCAGCAACATTAGAACGTGTTGGAAAGGACACTGGGATTTTTGAAGTTTGTTTTTGGCCAAATTTAGACAAGTTCATGCTTAAAACAAGTCAGCTAAAAAGGTTCTTTTTGTTCATTTTATTCTCGTCTTTATGCAAGTGACTGTATTGGTTTTTAACCCAATAGTATTGACACCAAAAATGCATAAATGTGTGGTTTTGTCGTATGAAGCCTGCAAAAACCTGTGTGGAATGTACAGTTTAATTAGATATAGAAAATAAAACCTAAATGAATAGGAAAACAAAAAGAGCCTACTAAATAATTAAAACACAAGATTACGCATTAGGGGCCCATGAACAAAGTTTGTACCTAGGGCCCAGAATTTGGTGCGACGCCTCTGTCTCTCACTATTCTACTCCTGCCTCTTTTTGACTGGCTGTCCTCGTCCCGCTAGAAAATTTGTCTCCGTAAAAGTGATTTCTGGCTCCACAGACTTAAACTTCTAATTACATCTGGACATACGTCAGTCCTGGTCACATCTACAGCCTGTCCGTCCATGGGAGTGGATCCCTCTTTCACTGTGGTTCTCCTCCAGGTTTCTCTTTTTTCCCCTGGTGGGTTTTTGTGAGTTTTTCCTTGCCGAGAAGGAGGGTCTACGGACATACTCTGGGACAAATGTTTCTGATTTTCCAATGTTTCTGTTGTTTTGACTAAATGTTTCATTGTTTGATTTTCTGACGAATCTTGTTTGCTAAATCAACATATTGTAAAGTTCGCTGAGATAACTGCTGTTGTGATTTTGGGCTATACAAATAAATTGAATTGAATTGAAAATTGAATGAGCCTAACGTCAGTCACAAATGTGAGAGAAACATACGTGTTCCTGTAGTTTTTCTGCTTTTCTGCCGCTGTTTACCCGATTCTCTCTTTGTACAAACTCAAGTACTCAGGACCATTGGTGTGACAAATTACCAATATTGTAAACAGTTTTTTATAGAACAGACTTTTTAATTTACTATTTTGACCATTTATTACGATAAACACCAGGACATGAAGACCCATAACCAAGTCAAACAAATACAATGAAAGAAAAGGCGTTGTCATCTGGACAGTGTTTTCAAAGATCAAGATGTCATCTGAAAGTCATTTTGATGGATTTCATCAGATTGAAAATGACTTTCGGTTGAGAATTGACCTTTCGTCGAGCCCCGCCCCAAAACGGCTCTTGTCCAATCAAACATCGTAGCAACCGTTGCTATGTAAATAAGGTCCGTCAAATCTTGAGCTCCAAGCAAGACGATGAAACGATGCACCTATGGTTTTTGTAAATTGGACTAGATACCCCGAAATATTGACTGGAGGAGTTGTGTTCTTTCCATTTCTAAAGCCGAAAACAACTTGAGCAGTGTCTACAATGGATTAAACAGTTTAACAGCTAAATATATGGAACAAATGTCTGCTCAAAGGTAAAACTAATGTTTAACTATAGCTATGGACATGCTGTGTTGTTAGATCTAGAGGCAACAACACAAAATAGACTGAAGTTATACCATGACAAGGATATAACTGCAGAAGTTACGCTCTAAGCTGCTAAGTTTAGTGAGCCCTTTAGCTTTAGCCAACACTGGTAGCTTTAGCTCGCTAACATAGCCTCGTAAATGAACAATATTCTTGCAATAGAGAAAAATAGAGCTTAACATATAAAAGTGAACTTACCCGGCAGTGCAAGAGCAGGACAAGGCTGTGCTTGTTGTATTTGAGGAAACGTTAAAAATCATGGGTTTGTCTGATTTAGCTTGAGACCAGTAGCATTAGCCTCCATAGGAGTTATGTCCCTCCGTTGCATATTTTAATGTTTTGAATAAATCCCTCCACTGCACAGTGAACCCCTTTTGCCTCGATCTAGAGGAGATCGTGGAAAATTGCTTTAAAAAAGTCACTAACGTGAACAGGTGTACTTCTGTCTGTCATTGAAGTCTATGGTACGCTGTCATATTTGATGGCATAGCAACAGTAACTAAGGGGGGCGGGGCTCGGCCAAAGGTCAATTGAAACATCTTGATCTTCGAAAATGCTGTCTACCATGGATCACTCCTGGACGAATGAGGGATCACATCGTCTACAAAGAAAGAAATATAAAAGAGTAACATTTATTCTCAAAAGCGTGTCGGGGCCAGATTAAAACAGTCCGAGGGCCGCATTTAGCCCCTGGGCCGTAGTTTGCCTTTAGACCAAAGACCACTATTTACGGGTGAAGGTTAAAATACGGGACTATGTAAATAAAAGCATGAGTAAAACATTTTATTAAAAAGGGAAATAAATGTGACAATGAACCAAAATAAATATTTACTATTGAAAGAATAATCAAATATATATTTACACAATTTGCTAAATTAAAATACATGTTTGTGCATAAAAATAGCCTATGTATATTTTTTGATAATTTTTAACAATTATTTATTTTTTTATTTATCTATTATTTTATTTACATATTTATTTCCACATGTATATATTTTTATTCATGCATTTATTCTTGTATTTATTTTCATTTACTTTTGATGTGTTAGTCCTTCTAAATGATTACGCTAACGTCAGATGCTTACGTCATCACGTTTCAGAGAGCGTGCTCACGTCTTCTTGCGTCCGTCAGTTTTCCCTCCGCGCTGATGATGACGGGCTAAAGTGGCTAAAGCTAAACTAACGTGTTGATGTGCGGCGGAAGATAACGTTATCACTGGCGACACTCTTCTGGCAGGAATTAAAAAACTCCGTGACGAACAGCGAGGCCTCCAGCAGCGCGTAAAACCAGGTAAACACGCACACCAAGTTATAAAAGCAAAAATATGAAGGATTTAGGCTAGTTCCTTAGCGGCGTTTAGGAGCTAGCCGCTGTGCTATATGCTAACTTAGCAGAAAAAGCCGCCTACAACTTCAGCTAAACTGTTTTTGAGCCTAAGTTTAGTCACAATAAAGATATTATGCTAGGTTTTACTCGCAGTGGATGTTGACATGTCGGCTGTTGGTAAACGTTTGCGGGAAGAGCTTTGTTTTGCGGAGTTACGTGTGAGTGTTGTGGTAACTAGCAGTCGGGAGCTAATGCTAACGTGTTTGTTTGTTTGGAATGATTTCACTTTTGAACATAAACGCGCCGTGGTTTTGTTTGGCTGCTGAAACAGTCCACACAGACAGATTAGCTCTTTCACTGTGTCAGCCTAAACTCGGTGTGTTTTGTTTTGTCCGGGCCGGGGAAGGTTTTGGGTGAGATCCACGTGGAGACGCTTGACACATTTGCAGTAAACATTTCGCTTTTAGCATCGGAAATATCCTCAGAAATCCTCCAGCGTCTGGTTTGTGCAGCTTCAGACCGGTTCAGTCACATCAGGGAGGGAGAGGAGTTGTGATCGAAGCAGAGGAAAACGCTCAACTTGATCTAGATGTAAATATTAGACTAATGCTAACACGTTTCTTAGGATTTCTCCTCGTGCATTTGAAACTTATTTATCCCTATTCCTGACCCTAACTATGGATAGATTTTCCTGTTGAAATGTATTTGCTGGTGTACTGTAAAAACACATATTGAGGCGTAATTCCCCAAATGAACATATAACATATAACACATATAACGTTATTGTTAAACTTCTCATGTTTCATCTGATAAAGCTCGGGAAGGTGACATCAGCAGAATGTTCAGACTTATGTTAAACCAATGGAATAGCTAAATACTGAAAATAGCTTTAATTAAAAACATTTTCTGACATTACACAGTTCTGACACAGCAGTTTATTGGGTTGCTCCACGGTTGTTTGGTTTACATTTGTTGTACTGTATTGTTTTGTTTTTGCTCCTGTATTAGGCTGGGGAAGCATCTGCAGTAACCATGGAAATAATGGCAAATGCACCATGTTTGTTGCAGTTTAGCAGAACTTCCATAGGAATACATTAGACAAAACGATTTAAAAAAGTAAACTTAACAGCTGTGGAGCAGCCCAATAAACTGCTGGGTCTGCACTGGTAAATGTATCACTCTGTAGTGTCAGAAGAATATGATTTATTTAACACTTTTTTCCGTTTTTTAGCTATTTGAAATCTCTGTTGGTTTAACACTAGACCAACTGAACATTCTAATGATGTATGATGTCACATTACCAAGCCTAATACTTATAAAAGTACTGCTGCAAACTTGACCAGAAACATGGTTTTTGACATTATTTCCATGGTAACTGTTGTCACTTCCCAAGCCTAATATAATATTTGTCTCTCCAAGTCCAGATTGAAACTCCTGACTGTATTAGGCCTAAATAAAAACTGAAAAAGTTCTAAAACAGTGTAAATCATAGGTAAGGCACCTAAAAAGGACCAGTACATTGACTAGATTTGTCTCTAAATGAAACAAATTTAAATTACAGATTGTTTCAAGAACTACCAGAGGCAATGTGAGAACCACAGTTTGAGAAACTTAACCCTAACCCTTAGGCTCTGACCTGAATCTGCAGCATTAAGTGCTGATTCATTCCACTATTACAAATTGATTTTGCTCTCACCGTAACCCTACAACAACACTTAACTTTTATTATTCCAAAAGATCGCCAACTTCAGCGAAACCTTAACAGTTCTGCTCTTTACTATGACTTTTGTTGTGAAATATGTGAGAACAAACAGTCGACTACCTTCAGCTGATTTCAGTGAGGTAATAAAGTTGAATCAGAATAGTCGTGACTTTGTTCTTTCTAAAAGAATTGTTAGTTATTAATCTTATTCAAATGTACTTTACTGTTTCATGGTGAGAACTGTGGTGTCTTCTTGTTTATTTGTCTTTAGGAGGTGGATGAACAGGAGTTAAAATGTTCAACAAGACGTTTGGGACTCCGTTTGGAGGAGGCACCACCGGAGGCTTCGGCAGCTCGTCCACCTTCGGCCAACAGAGTGAGTCTCATGTTGATCCGTGGGTCTGGGGTGAAATGTCCGTGTTTGACATTTAACATTTATCTGTTTCCGTCTCAGACACAGGTTTCGGGACGACGACCGGTTTTGGGACGTCTGCTTTCGGAGCCACCACAAACACTGGAGGACTTTTCGGTGCCGCACAGAACAAACCAGGTCAGTCTCTCTCTCTCCAGAGGACGTGCTTATGGGACAATCACATTTCAAACAGAAAACTGGAGAACTAAAAGTCAGAGAGAATGAACTGTTCAACCAGCAGCGTGACAATATTCTCTCTAAAGCTTCTAAAGCTTCAGGTTTACTTGTAAAGTCTCCATCACAGGCGGCACGGTGGCTGAGCGGTTAGCGCTCTTGCCTCACAGCAAGAAGGTCACGGGTTCGATTCCCGCACGGGCCCGGGCCTTTCTGTGTGGAGTTTGCATGTTCCTCCCCGTGTTTCCTCCGGGCACTCCGGTTTCCCCCATCAACCAATAACATGCACGTTAGGGTAATATCCTCCAGCTACGGTAGTCCTGACCAAGCCTAGTAACAACACCTGGAGATGGGTCCCCGAGCGCTGCACTGCGGCGATCACTGCTCCTGAGGAGAAGCTCCAGAGGCATTGAAGGATGGGTCAAATGCAGAGGACAAATTTCCCTATGGGGACAATAAAGTATACCTTAACCTTAACCTTAATCACAGGCCAAAAAAATGTCAAATCCAGTCCAGCTTATGGATAGGGGGGAAACCAAGGCACTCTTCATACAATAAAAGTTTAAAAAGCCTTGATTGTTCGGGGCTACTTCATAGTTAATAAAATATAATTTTTAAAAACGTGCTGATCTGCTTCTCACACGTAGCGGCTCAAAACAGCCTTCTTCAGGGAGTGTGTTACCAGCAATCTTAGCCCTATTCGTTTATTAAGGGATGTGCCACTCAAACAATCAACAATTTTCTGTTTTTTTTTTTTTTTTTTTTTTTTTTAAACAAGGTAACAAAGATCATAGAAAAATGTTTTTTATAAAAAAAGAACTATAGTCAATTTCCTCATTCAATCCTGGGAAAACATTGGTTTTCAGATTGTAAATGTAAAAGTAACTTCAGACGATCACCACCTCTAATATTTTTTTAATCTGCTCAAGTCGTTCCACTTTGAGACAGTCTGGATTAGATGAAATGTGTCTTGCCATAGGGTACTCCATATTATTAGCATATTTATGTTGGGACACTTTGTCCTTAAGTCTTCTCTTAGTCCACCCTACATAAAAACAACCACAAGTGCAAGACAAACGTAGTGATGCAATTAATGAATGTCTTTATATTGTATCGTTTTCCATTTTTAAAGTCATTAAATTGCTTACATTCTCTTATATTAGAACAATGGTTGCATGACCCACAATTGAAAGTACATTTTGGTGGTGATCTTTATTACCTTCTCTTTTTCTTATAAAAAAAGAAACATAAAATCAACACAAAATATGTTGATTGTTTGCTGGTATGCCAAGCAATCAACTTTAATTGTATGAAGAGTGTCTTGGTTTACCCCCTTTCTATAGCTTTGCGTTCCCAATCACCAATGAGCACTTTCAAACTTCACTGAATGTGAGATTTCCATGAGCATTTTTGAAATTTTCTTTTTTTTGAACCTGTCCAGCTTATTTCATGTCCCCACGAAGCTGAGCTCCGGCGTAACTGCTGTTTATTTAAACCATGTGTCCTCCTCACGAATGTTGATCTATATGAACTGTCGCAGGAGGTCTGTTTAACGTTAATTCTTTTCTCTGAACTGTTGCAGGAGGTCTATTTAACGCTGATCTCTCTCTGAACTGTTGCAGGTGGGCTTTTCGGCTCCACCACCTTCAGCCAGCCCGCCACCTCCTCCACCAGCTCGGGCTTTGGCTTCGGGGCGAACACCGGCACCTCCACCAGCCTGTTCGGCAGCACCAACACCGGCACCACCGGAGGCCTCTTCTCCCAGACCAACAATGCTTTTGGAGCCAACAAACCCACCTCCTTCGGCAGTGAGTCCGCCACTTTCACTTTGGTCAAAACTTTGTTCAGACTTTCTCTAAAACTCTTTTAAGATGCTTGGCACTTTCTTTTTATATATATATATATATATATATAATATATATATATATATATATATATATATATATATATATATATATAGTAAATCAAAGCTAAAACTGGTGTCGAAATTAGATCCTCGTTTGAACAAATACTGAAAACATTAACAGGACAAACATTTGAACAAAATGTGATATTTTCTGCAAAATCATTTTCTGAAAAGTTTAGAAATAATCTTGAGTTTTCTCAATACTTTTTTTGAATCTAAAATGTTTAATCATAAACTTGGATTTTAAAAGGACATTCTAATTCTCATTGTGGCATCGAGAATCAAGTTTATTCCTTTGTATCAAAATCAAGTTGGAAATGTGAGTATTGTGACAATTCTGCAAGAAACTTTGCCCAAACAGACTCATAATATTCTGTAGTTCATGAAAAAACTCTAGTTTATGCAGTAAATTAAGAGGAAACAGTGTGTTTATATAAAAGACAGATCAGACCAATGATTCTGTTACTGTTGAACACAAATTCCTTATCATCTAAATAAAAGAATCAGTCAACATGTTGGTCGACCAAGACTCCATCGACTGATTAATCGACTAAACGACTAAAGAACTACAGCCCAACTCATCTGACTGTCCTTTGCTGCGCTGCAGATGCTGCGCGCTGCGCGTAATGAGCCGTGCGCTTCACCGCGGGGGTCTCGTTGGTCTCGTTACATTTTCTTAGTTTATTTAAGGTGCACATGTGGTGAAAGCATCAGAACTCTCTGCTTATGTCCACGTTAACGTTATTTCAAGTTGAGCCACAAAGTTCTGTGAACTTTATAAATATAAATGAACTGAATCTAACTGGAGCAGAGATCATCTGTGTGAGTTTGTAAAGAGACCTGCACCTGTCTGTGATCATGTGACTGCACCTGTCAGTGATCATGTGACTGCACCTGTCTGTGATCATGTGACTGCACCTGTCAGTGATCATGTGACTGCACCTGTCTGTGATCATGTGACTGCACCTGTCAGTGATCATGTGACTGCACCTGTCAGTGATCATGTGACTGCACCTGTCTGTGATCATGTGACTGCACCTGTCAGTGATCATGTGACTGCACCTGTCAGTGATCATGTGACTGCACCTGTCAGTGATCATGTGACTGCACCTGTCAGTGATCATGTGACTGCACCTGTCAGTGATCATGTGACTGCACCTGTCTGTGATCATGTGACTGCACCTGTCTGTGATCATGTGACTGCACCTGTCAGTGATCATGTGACCTGCACCTGTCAGTGATCATGTGACTGCACCTGTCAGTGATCATGTGACTGCACCTGTCAGTGATCATGTGACTGCACCTGTCTGTGATCATGTGACTGCACCTGTCAGTGATCATGTGACTGCACCTGTCTGCGATCATGTGACTGCACCTGTCAGTGATCATGTGACTGCATCTGTCTGTGATCATGTGACTGCACCTGTCTGTGATCATGTGACTGCACCTGTCTGTGATCATGTGACTGCACCTGTCTGTCATGATCACAGACAGGTGACTGCACCTGTCAGTGATCATGTGACTGCACCTGTCAGTGATCATGTGACTGCACCTGTCTGTGATCATGTGACTGCACCTGTCTGTGATCATGTGACTGCACCTGTCAGTGATCATGTGACTGCACTGTCAGTGATCATGTGACTGCACCTGTCTGTGATCATGTGACTGCACCTGTCAGTGATCATGTGACTGCACCTGTCAGTGATCATGTGACCTGCACCTGTCAGTGATCATGTGACTGCACCTGTCAGTGATCATGTGACTGCACCTGTCAGTGAACTGCACCTGTCAGTGATCATGTGACTGCACCTGTCAGTGATCATGTGACTGACTGCACCTGTCAGTGATCATGTGACTGCACCTGTCAGTGATCATGTGACTGCACCTGTCAGTGATCATGTGACTGACTGCACCTGTCAGTGATCATGTGACTGCACCTGTCAGTGATCATGTGACTGCACCTGTCAGTGATCATGTGACTGCATCTGTCTGTGATCATGTGACTGCACCTGTCAGCGATCATGTGACTGCACCTGTCTGTCATGATCACAGACAGGTGACTGCACCTGTCAGTGATCATGTGACTGCACCTGTCAGTGATCATGTGACTGCACCTGTCTGTGATCATGTGACTGCACCTGTCTGTGATCATGTGACTGCACCTGTCTGTGATCATGTGACTGCACCTGTCTGTGATCATGTGACTGCACCTGTCAGCGATCATGTGACTGCACCTGTCAGCGATCATGTGACTGCACCTGTCTGTGATCATGTGACTGCATCTGTCTGTGATCATGTGACTGCACCTGTCTGTGATCATGTGACTGCACCTGTCTGCGATCATGTGACTGCACCTGTCTGCGATCATGTGACTGCACCTGTCTGTGATCATGTGACTGCACCTGTCAGTGATCATGTGACTGCACCTGTCTGTGATCATGTGACTGCACCTGTCTGTGATCATGTGACTGCACCTGTCTGTGATCATGTGACTGCACCTGTCTGTGATCATGTGACTGCACCTGTCTGTGATCATGTGACTGCACCTGTCAGTGATCATGTGACTGCACCTGTCTGTGATCATGTGACTGCACCTGTCAGTGATCATGTGACTGCACCTGTCAGTGATCATGTGACAGGTGCAGGCATGAATGCATCAAATCGGAACAGGATCTATAAATGTTATTTTTTTAACAGAAATGACTGAAATGTATGTACTTTGGTGAGGCAATAAATAGTCCTTCTTTTACTACACTTTAATCTTAAATTTGGATATGCAAGGTCTTAAAAAGTCTTTCATTCCAGAAGGTGTGCAGGGACCCTGTTGTAGATTGTTAATGTTGTGTCTTTGCTCAGGCTTCGGCACCAGCACGAGCAGCGGCAGTCTGTTTGGCTCCACCAACACCACGTCCAACCCCTTCGGCACCTCCGGCTCCCTGTTCGGAGGCTCTGGGTTTAACGCGGCGCAGCAGCAGCCCGGCACCACCGTCAAGTTTAACGTAAGAAAACACTCACATGTGGTCGCAGCACACAGCTCTCAAAGATAAAAATAACATACTGTGTTCTGTTCAGGCTCCGACAGGAAACGACACGATGGTGAAGGCCGGCGTCACCACGAGCATCAACACCAAACACCAGTGCATCACCGCCATGAAGGAGTACGAGAACAAGTCCCTGGAGGTAAGAAACATCATGAAGGAGAACGAGAACAAGTCCCTGGAGGTAAGAAACATCATGAAGGAGAACGAGAACAAGTCCCTGGAGGTAAGAAACATCATGAAGGAGAACGAGAACAAGTCCCTGGAGGTAAGAAACATCATGAAGGAGCACGAGAACAAGTCCCTGGAGGTAAGAAACATGAAGGAGAACGAGAACAAGTCCCTGGAGGTACCCTCATGAAGGAGTACGAGAACAAGTCCCTGGAGGTAAGAAACATCATGAAGGAGTACGAGAACAAGTCCCTGGAGGTAAGAAACATCATGAAGGAGTACGAGAACAAGTCCCTGGAGGTAAGAAACATCATGAAGGAGAACGAGAACAAGTCCCTGGAGGTAAGAAACATCATGAAGGAGTACGAGAATAAGTCCCTGGAGGTAAGAAACATCATGAAGGAGAACGAGAACAAGTCCCTGGAGGTAAGAAACATCATGAAGGAGTACGAGAACAAGTCCCTGGAGGTAAGAAACATCATGAAGGAGAACGAGAACAAGTCCCTGGAGGTAAGAAACATCATGAAGGAGAACGAGAACAAGTCCCTGGAGGTAAGAAACATCATGAAGGAGTATGAGAACAAGTCCCTGGAGGTAAGAAACATCATGAAGGAGAACGAGAACAAGTCCCTGGAGGTAAAAGTTTAAATTAGAGGAGCTCTATAATATTATATTGTCACGTGAACACAAACGTTCCATCCCAGACCTCCGTGTGCCAGTTTTTCTGACGTCCGTGTGCCGTTGCAGGAGCTGCGTCTGGAGGATTACCAGGCCGGGAGGAAGGGCCCGACCAACCCCATGGCCCCAGCGACAGGCTCTCTGTTCGGGGCAAACACAGCCACCTCTAGCGCCTCCACCGGGCTGTTCGGAGCCACTGCGCCCAACACCAGCTTCTCCTTCGGCCAGAACAAGACCACCTTTGGCACCAGTACGTAAACTCTAATGCTGCGTTCAGACCGGACCGCGTCTAAGCGTAGAAGCAAATTTTGATTCAGAATATTTTCAAAGCTGACGGCTGAACAGGCGCCCTAAACGCCCCAAAGCACGTCGGGAGGAAAGGACACTTTTTATGTTTATGCCCCGACGCTCTTCTTTGCGTTCACACTTTTTTTGCAGAAGGATTTGCTCTGCACACAGGTAGATCAGGTTGAGAGAGAGAAGGAGGGAGGGGGAGGGATAAAGACTTGCTGCTTTTATAAAACGTAGTTTACCCGATCATACAACTGTCTCCTCCTCCAGACAGTTCTTTTGCTGTTTCTGTCCTCCTCCAGTGTCACGTCGTACAGCAGGTTTAAACACGACAACGAGCATTTTGAATAGATTCATATGAGGCATTATCAGTCCAGATCAGGTCCATGTTGTTTGTTTTGTGTCGACAGATTTTCATGACCAAGTCTTTGAAAAAAGCCCCAAATAAGCGACCTTTGGTTAAAAAAGTGATTAAAAGACTTCAGTAAACAGTCCTTCTTTCCTCCTTAATGATGAGATGAGAACAGCAGCATCACAGGAGAGTCGTGTCTGATTGTGTGGACGCAGGCGTTCAGCGCTTGAAAGTTCGGCAGAGCTCAACTCGAGCGTCGACGCCTGATGAGGCCAAAGCGTACGTTGCATTTTGGAGCATCTACTTGCAACAGACGGCCGAACAAGCAAAAACTTCGAAGCACTTGACGCAAATTAACACAGCAAATCCGTCTGGCGCCCCAAGACGCAGGTTTACTTTGACTTAACATGTAAACGCTTTGGGCGCTTTGATGCTCCGATCTGAACGCAGCATAACACAGATGTATTAACAGATGTATTATCAAATTATCATCATTATATAAACTTAAAAACATGCCTTTAGCTGAGAGGAGCCTCATATTGAACAAAGAGATGAAAATTGTTTATATTTAGTGTTTCTGATGTAAACACTAGTTTGTCTGTAAATCTACACCTCCACCTCAGCTCAGATTTAGCAAAGTCTTGTAATCAAGTGACTTTATAATCGATTAATCTGAAGAATAAGCGCCAAACTGATCATCAGTTATTACCAAAATAATCATTAGTTGCAGCCCCAGTTTAGTGTGGCTGTGATTGTCCCTTTGTCTGTGCTTGACTCGACTCGGTTGCGTCGCAGGCACCGGAGGTTTCGGGGCCACCACAGGAGGCTTGTTCGGCCAGGCTCAGCCACAGCAGCAGCAGCAGACCGCCAGCCTCTTCAAACCCTTCGGACAGACCACCACCACACAGAGCACCGGCTTCTCCTTCGGAAACACGGCGACGATGGGCCAGGCCAACACCTCCACCATGGTGAGGAGGGCACAAGGGTTGGGTTACTGTATTTGTACCTGTAGGTCAAACTTCAAATACAATCAAATAAACAAACAAATAAGAATAAACATATGTTACAATAAAACAGTGTTTAAGTGTTGTAAAAGAATCAAGCACATTACAATTTATTCATCAGACAATCGCTGCCGGAACAAAACTCCTTTTTAAAATCTTTATCCAGAAGGAAGCAGCTGTAGGAAGATGCTGCTCATCTTTAAGAATACTTTGGGACGAGCGCTGGAACTGATGAGCGTACAGAGAATCCAGAGTATTCTGTTTAACAAGCTGATTGAGAGAGTTCTTATTTTTGACAGAAATGCTCCCAAACCATGAGACCAATGCAAAGGTCAAGACCGATTCCATAAAAAGCCCCGAAGAAAAGTGTCATCATAGTTTTGTCTATTTGATAAATAGACAACCAGTGGTTCCCAACCTTTTTGTCTTGAATGCCCCCCTAATCATGTGCTTTATTTTAGGGGTATTTTATCATTACTTAGATTTGGGTGATTCTCTGAAAGTGGACTATAAAGTGTGACATCCAGGCTGAAAATTCAACTACAGCAATTGTTTTATTTTTAGGTTAATTTCCATCTTTGAGAAGTGTACTGACAGGATCTATAATGGTCAAGAAAGATGCAGAACTAGTTTTTTCCAATATAGCCATTTCATTTTTTAATTTCAATTGCTCTCAATGGAGCATATTTCTGCATGTATCATGGACACCAATTTGACGACATTTTTTAGCTGAGAGAGTTGCTATTTACTAAATAAAATATTATATATATATATTATAAGTAAAGGAACTATGAAAAGGAACACATTTAATCCAAGAATTATTTGAATTTGAGGATCAAGTACACCAACAAGCAAAATATTTTAGATGTAATACCAACCAACTTCATGTCTCATTCAATCACAAATCCACCAAAAATTATGTGTTGTTGCTACTCACGGTGATAAAAACACGGAGAAAGCGAATATAACATGGGCTCCACGTCTAAATCGATAATTCCAAAATGATTTACTTTACCTTAGCTTTCATTCCAAATAAACGAATCCATATTAATGCCAAGGTAACATTTTTCCGCGAGTAACAATAAGGACACAAACTTTTCAACGTGAGTTTTGACTTTTCAGTGCAAATGGAGACGCGTGTTGATGTTTGGCAAAACTGCCGTAAATTGTGCCATTTCAGATGACGCAAAATCCACAGTCGCCGTGCTGGATTGAAATGAAACTAACGATTGTAACAGCGTATTTTTAAGACACGAAAATAATAAGGTATGTTTTTCATAGAGNTGACAGGATCTATAATGGTCAAGAAAGATGCAGAACTATTTTTCCAATATAGCCATTTCATTTTTTAATTTCAATTGCTCTCAATGGAGCATATTTCGCATGTATCATGGACACCAATTTGACGACATTTTTTAGCTGAGAGAGTTGCTATTTACTAAATAAAATATTATATATTATTTATAAGTAAAGGAACTATGAAAAGGAACACATTTAATCCAAGAAATTATTGAATTTGAGGATCAAGTACACCAACAAGCAAAATATTTTAGATGTAATACCAACCAACTTCATGTCTCATTCAATCACAAATCCACCAAAAATTATGTGTTGTTGCCTACTCACGGTGATAAAAACACGGAGAAAGCGAATATAACATGGGCTCCACGTCTAAATCGATAATTCCAAAATGATTTACCCTTAGCTTTCATTCCAAATAACAATCCAATTAATGCCAAGGTAACATTTTTCCGCGAGTAACAATAAGGACACAAACTTTTCAACGTGAGTTTTGACTTTTCAGTGCAAAATGGAGACGCGTGTTGATGTTTGGCAAAACTGCCGTAAAATTGTGCCATTTCAGATGACGCAAAATCCACAGTCGCCGTGCTGGATTGAAATGAAACTAACGATGTAACAGCGTATTTTTAAGACACGAAATAATAAGGTATGTTTTTCATAGATATTTTTATTCTCCCAATGTTGATTTTTTTAGCTATTCTCTCTGAATACACACATTAGTGGCGTTTATCGCTGCAAGGTTCCTGAGCGTTGAAAAGTCTTCACTTGCTGATAAAACTGATCAGGTCCGCATGTGTAACTTTATGGACGCCAACAGTTACATTCGGATACCCAGGAATTCAGCTGTCGTTTTCACAAAACTGTATACATATTTTCCAACATTATTCTTCATTTTATTGTGTTTCAATGCAGTATTTGATCGAGTTTACATGAGGAATTACATCATGTTTATTGCTGGATAAAAATGTCACACTTTTGGTCATGATTTAAGCTATTTTTTTGAAAAAAACGGTTGTAAAAAAAAAGTTCCATCTTATCTTGGGCTGCAATTTTAAAAAATTTTTAGAGGTACATTAGTAGTATATATTACATAAAAATTAAAACAAAATTATTATTATTTACTTGATGAAACCTGTCAAATAACCAATGGTCAAAACGGTCCCACTTTCAGAGAATGACCCATTTTCATTTATAGCCATTGCATTGTTTTGTTTTTAATATATTCCATGTCAAAAATTGCCTCTTAACTTGGAAAATGTGCTGCAAATAACATTTTTTCACATTACAATACTACCTTTCATTTAAATCTGCCATCACCCAAGTACCCCCTGGCAATGTAGTCAGTCAGGGTTCCAAGGGAGAGAGGGCAGAGGAAAAGAGAAGAGAGAGAAGGCAAAGGAAAGGAACAGAAGAGGAGGAAGAGAGGCACGAGTGGTGGAGGAGAGAAAAAGCGCAGGAGGAGAGAGAGAGAGAGAGAGGGGACAGATGTGATAAAATGTAATCGTGAGCTCATCTTTTTTATGAAATCGTCAAATCGTGATTTCCCCACATCTTTTTCCAAAGTCTCTTTTATATGTTGAAGGTTGGTTTTTTTTTAGGCTGCACATTCAAGTCAGAAAAGAGATTAATTTAAGCGTTTTTCAAGTTTGATTTACAAAAATATATCTATTATGCAGTGTTTCCCAAGATTTCAGAGAGACTATGGGGGGATGACGTCTCAGCCTTGTCTGGGGGTCTGGGGGGTCTGGGGGTCCTCCCCAGGGACATTTTGAAGCTAACATGTGATTTCCTGCATTTTGGTGAATTTTAGATGGTTATAATTTATATCCCACTGCTTTGCCTTTGTTTGAAAGAATAGTGTAGGTTTTAAAATGTGAAACAATACTGCACATATACCATTGGCGAGTAGGAACTTTCTGAAAAATTAGATACTTCTTTGTACCTCAAAGGCAAAAAATAAATATAGAATAGACATGAATTGTGATAAAATTGAAATTGTGATCTCGCTCCAAGAAAATCGTGATACACATTTTTTGGCCATATCGCTCAGCCCTAGGACAGAGGAGAGAAAAATTACAGCAGAAGTTAGGATACATGAGACGAGAAGCGCAGTAATATTTTAGTTTTCCAGCTAAGCCTGGGAGCAGGACAGCTGATGTCAGTGTTCAAGCCCTGAATGTGTAAAATAACCTTTTCAGAAAATAGAAATTATCTTCAGCTGGATTTTAAAAAGACCCAGAAACCAGTGAAGATGGGACAGCTCAGGGGTCGTACGGAGGGGAACTTTGGTGCAGTGATCTAAACGTGTGTAAACTGCTCTGCTCCGACTCAGGGCCTGTTTGGAAACACCGCCCCGGCTCAGTCTGGAAGTCTGTTTGGAGCAGCTCAGACCAGCACCACCTCCGGCTTCGGCGCCACACAGGCCTCTTCGGACAGACCAACACGGGCTTCGGCGCCGTGGGAACGCAGGTAATGAGGCCAAACACAGCTGAGTAAAGTCTAAATTTGACGACTTAGAGCCAAGCCATTACTGTAGTCGTAGTTTTTCTAAGCTTTTCACCCACCCTTTGTTTCATCTCGTCTGACTTCTACCCCTGAACGTTGTCTCCACAGCAGAGTTTGTTCGGGAATAAGACTGCAGGCTTCGGCACCACCACCACCAGCGCTCCGTCGTTTGGCACCGGCTCCAGTTTGTTCGGAAACAAACCCGCCCTGACGCTGGGCACCGGCACCAACACATCCACTTTCGGTAAGTTTGAGAGATCATGAAAGAGAACGAGCGTGACCCAGCAGCGTCAGGAGGCTAAACAGAGGCGTCTCCAGGGTTTTTAACAGTGTGGCCATGAGAGGGGGCCTGGGTGTCCTCCCCCAGAAAAAATTTTTAGTAAATCACATTTCAAGTTTAAAAATATGTTTTGTGACATTCACAACCTTAGATCTGGAAGCAGAACTAAACTAAACTTTATTAGTTTCTTGATTTTGAATGGACAATACACGCTGAGGTCACATAGAACCTGGAGCTGATATAAGAGACACAGCCAGTTTGTGATATTTTGACCTGAAACCTGCTAATTTGCTTAATTTGGACTAAAATGCCAAAAAATGACTCAGAACAGTAGACAATACTATTTAAACACCACATACATAGTTTAACAGTCAAAAAACTTATTTTAGGGTTTAGCTTCTTTTTAATAAACCAAAGACGCAACTAACATAAAACAACAAGACAAGGAGTCAAGATATGTCTGGCTGATTTTGTTTTTGTGCCAAGAATGTTCAGTTTTTACATAAATTTGGTGGTACGTGCCAGTTGTTCCACCTGCTCACTCTGATTGGCCACCACCAGGCTGGAGTTCCCTGATTATGCCAGAGTGCGACAGACCGGGTTGCAGGACTGCTCCTGGAAAAGTCATTGAAAATTTAAATCTAATTTCCAGACTCCTGAAAAGTTTTGGAATTCTACATTGAGTTAAAATTGGAAGATGGTTTACTACAACACAGTTCTGCTGTGTTTTGCAAAGACAGAAAAGAAAAAAACATTAAAAAAAATGTGCTCATAAAAAAAAAAAAAAAATGTTTGTGTTGCAGTGATTTTATTAACTTATGAATTTGCAACAGAACGCTTTCATATCCTTTCCACATTTGTAAAAAAAAAAAAAGTAAATGTTTAGACTAAATTATTTAATTTAATTAACTAGTTACTGAAAACTAGGGCTGGGCGATCTGGGAATAGATATAACCACAATCATTTCCCTCTCAATGATCCATCTTGATTTTTGATTCAGTTTTTTGTTTAATCTTTTCAAAAACAAAAGAATGGCTTTTATAAACAGGAACAAAACTTTTAATATGTGTCATTTATTAGATTTTTTGAAATTGTATATCACATTCTGTCTTGACTTTTGCTCCAAACCTCATTTTGACTGACGAAGGATTGGTTTTCGATTTTCCGGCTTCAAAGTAAACAACTGAATAATTGACGTTTCGATTCGATTCCTCGATTAATTGGTTTGAAATGTGTGTGTGAATACAAAGTCATGGAATGTTGGAATTTGTTATGAAAAAGCATAAATTAAATCTGTACAAACCTTGGACGAAGCTCTGACAGCTCGTTTTTCGTGACCCACCTGTAGGAGGCGCTCGTGAGGTTCAATGTTTTAGAACTGAAGCAGAGTGTTTTGGTTTAGGTTTCGGGGCAAATCCTGCTGGTGGAGGTCTGTTTGGGAACAAGCCTGCGACAGGAGGCCTGGGCACTGGGCTGGGCACCGCCTTTGGAGGAGGTAACACAAGTTCTACACATTTATGAAGCTGTAATAATCTGCCAGACTGTCTTCACAACAGAGGGAACTACCTAGAACTGCAACTAGTTAATCGATTAATCGCAACTAATTGATTATTTAAATAATTGTTAACTAATTTAGTAATCGAATAATAGTTTACTGGGGTCTCATTTATAAAAAGAGTGCGTAAATATCTACTTGGAAAAGCTACTACGAAAAAAACGAGATTTGTCCTGAGTGAAAAATTATCCAGATTTATTAAACCTTCCGTAGGAGCTCTTTTCCTTCTGAGCAGCAGAAATCTGCGGCCAGGATCCCGCTCAGACCACGCCCCCTTCACATTTCCGTCTCACCATAAACAGGTCTGCAAATGAGCGATTTAATAAACACGAGCTGATAATGAGTGAGTTTGCGTGACAGAGGGAGGAGCAGAGGAGAGACGCTGCAGCTGGACACATCACACAGACTCAGGGGGAAGTTGATTCAAGAGTGATCTTTGCTTCTCTGAGACACTTTTACACACTGTCACTGAAACACACTGTGACTGAAAACATGTTCGTCTACTTTATCGGAACAAATGCTTTGGTGCAGATGTAAAGATCGTTAAACAGACGTTAAAGGGGAAAAAGTCATATCGCTTTTGTAAAGCCTGCAGCCACATGCAGGCGGGGGTTTGAGTGCGTAAAGGACGTGTTTACGCTGTGGTCCGGGGTTTGGGAAGAAGCAGCGACATGAGGAAAAGACGGAGGGACGTGAGCTTGTGCGTGTGACGCGTGTGCTCTCTAAACACGGGTCAGACTGTCTAGTGAACGTTTACTATAGAGACTAGATATGACTGCTGCGAGATCATTAAGCGTGAAGCGCACGTGCACGTAGGAGCGTGCACAGAGCGCACGTCTTTCACCCACATAAGCTTTATGAGTGCTTTGAAATTTTTGTTCTTTTTTTTTTGTTTTAAATAAAGTCACGTTTGCCCATTTCAAATGTTTACCAAACACACCGTCCTCTCCTCTCACGTGTCTCCTGCCTCTGAGTCGTGTTTAAGTGAAGTCTGTCTCACATACGCAACGTCCAAAATGTGCGGAGGGATACGTAATGTTTCACGTTCAAGATGTTTTTATAAATCCCAAGTTTTGCGTAAAAAGCTGCTCCGTACTTTTCGAGGCTCATTTTGTGCGTAAGTAGGCTTTATAAATGAGATCCCTGGTTTATTGGTTTATTTGTTTATTTAAAGATCCCCATTAGTCTCTACAGTAGCAGAGACTACTCTTCCTGGTCTTAATAAAGACCCAGACACAGAGGAGCTGTAAAAAAGCCTCAGATTAAACAGAAGATGTAAAAACTAGTTTGCCTGAGTCTGGTGGTGTCACAGGAATGACATGTTTAGATCAATTTTAAACTGAAAAATACATTTGATTGCATGACAATTAAAATTTGTATTTTTTTCATCAGATTTTTCAAGTGTAAGTGCAGCGTGTTCTAATCCAGTGTTTGTTGCAGTCGGCACCGGTCAGACGTCTCTGTTTGGAAACACTCAGAACAAACTGGGCACGACTCTGGGACCATGGGAACGTTTGGAGCCACCGGATTCAACACTGGAGCCAGTAGTTTGGGCTTCGGAGCGCCGCAGCAGCCTGTGGGTGAGTGCTGCTCCGGTTTACAGACGACACTGTCCTTCTGTATCACCTGTACACGCCCTTCTCTCCCGTCTCTCACGCTTTAGTTCGAACCTCAAACCTCTCAGCTCTGCAGGGCTGCTTCTTCCCTCTTTCTCTCTTGGTTTAATCTTGACTTCTCTCTCTTCCTTATGTCTCGCTTAAGTCCCATTCGCACGTCATAATATTTACCTTGGGACGTCTGTAAACTGTAAATGACCCCACGACCTCTGAGTTTTTTACAGAATTCACACGGACATATACGATAGGAGTGTGAATCTCTGAGTGTCAGGCGATTCGATTCGATTCCGATTCTTGGGGTCACAATTCCATTCAAAAACGATTCTCGATTTTTGATTCTAATCGATTCTCAATTTATTTTAAAAGTCATTTTTAATTTTGTTCTTAGGTTTTTATTTTTTTTTTTCTTAATTAAAATGTTGTTGGGGCTAATTTATCACCATCTTGCAATTATTACACTTTTGTTTTTGTCAAAATAAAATTTTTCAATGCTTTAGAATTCATTTAGCAGTAAATGTAAAAAATGGGTCACTGGCCCTTTAATGCAGACAAGTTGTGACTGGAGTTAGCACGTTAGCTGCTCCCCACCGCTAACACAACAACACGGGACAAATCATGGAGCACATGGATGTAAGTAGCGCTAAAATACTCTGAATGTCGATCCACTTTCTCCCTTCTGCCTCACGTAAGTCTCCTGCTCTGTTTGTGTTTGTGTGTGTCTGTGCTGCCACTGCCGCGTGTGTGTCTGTGCGCTCGGCACCGGCCCCCCTCCTTCCCTTCGCTACTGCGCGGAGAGGGAGAGGGAGAAGGAGAGAGAAAGAGGCTGCTCCAACACAAAGTTTTGTTGAAATTGTGGCACAAGAGTTTATTAGAAGATATTATATGTGTTTAAACTCAGACACAGACATTTTAGCAGTTTTCTGACGATGTAACTCATGTCATGTATGAGCTATTTTAACGCAGCAGACCGCAGATGCAGCCTAAACACCGACGTAATTTAAAATCGATTTTTGGAGAATTTGGAATCGATTGAGAATCATTAGAGGTAGAATCACAATCCTTTTAAGAATCGATTTTTTTCAACACCCCTAATATACGATGTCTGTAGTTTTCTTGTTTTTACAGACTTCCCAGAAACTGGGACAGATGATTTATGGCAACAACCATTTACCGTACTTCATTCATGAAATTAACGTGTCTTGTGTTTTTGGTTTGATTTAACGTGAATCAGCTAACGCTAAACTGACCTGAGCTGTGACAGTGTAAATGTGTCTCCTCGTCACGTTGTTGAGTCGTTTATCAGAATCACATCCACAACAGTGGAACAGTCTGCCGGAGGACCTCAGGGCCGCAGAGAACATTCAGGTTTTTAAGAGCAGGCTCAAGACCCATCTTTTTAGCTTAGCTTTTAATTAGTATTTATTGTTTTACATGTAATTATTTATTTATTATATTTATTTATTGGTTCATTTATTATTAGTTTTATCTGACTGAATTACTTTTAGTTCTTATCTTTTTACTTATTTTAATTTTTCTTATCACCTTTAGGTTTCCCAGTGTTTCCTCTGAGGAGCCTCTGCACCAGGAGCTGTGTTCGGCTGTGGCTGCTGGGCTCTGGCTCATGGGCCTGGAGGTTTGGTCCTGACCTCATCTCCTCTCTGGGCCCTGGGCTGGTGTCCTGCGGCTGCAGGTGACTCTGCTCCTGGTGCAGACAGCTCCTCTGATGATGCTGCCTTTGGTCCATCTGTACCCAGCCCAATGTATGTAGGCAAACTTAGCAATATGTATTTTAGTGTGTGCGTGTCCGTGTGTGTGTGTGAGGGTGGGGGTGTGTTTTTGTGTGCGGGGGATGAGGGTGGGGTATGAGCTTGTAATATGGGATTGATTGAAATGGGGGGTGGGGGTATCTGAAATTGTTTTTAATGCACTGTAAAGCACTTTGTGTTACATGGTTTGTATGAAAAGCGCTTTATAAATAAAGTTTGATTTGATTTGATTTGATTTGAACATCCGACTTCTTACAAAAAACAACCGAAGACTCTCTTTTAATCCATTTATGCTGATAAAATCCAAACATCCAAACTCTGCAGCGTTCTGTCCAAACTTTTCCCCAAACATCCATCTTCTCGACCTTCTGTTGCTACGACAACGAGGTTGTTTTACTTCCGGTTCACGGACTTTCAATCGTAGTTTGATTAATCTTTAGCTATTTAAACAGAGAAAAAAAACTACAATTTAATTTGAAAATGATCTGTAAACAATAGTAATAATATTTTGGTTAAAATCAGAAGGTAAAATAAGCCGCAGAGTCATTATTAATTTATTTATAAACGTTCACAGATTGAAAACACAGACAGACACATTCACACGGCTTTAGAATCACATGAAGACAAAAGAGTTTGGAGAATTACAGGAGGTAAAATTTGGGGGAAACTTTACAGACATTTTTACAGACCTGGACGATTCACACGGGAGCAGAAACTCAGACGACGTCCGAATTATTACATTTGACACGAGGTCCAGGGGTAAATATAAGGCCGTGCGAATAGGACTTTAGTGACGTCTCTGATTGTTTCTTATGGCAGCTCTCACAGATCCCAACACCTCAGACTCTCCTCTCTCTCCTCCTCCTTCATTCTCTCCTTTCTCTCACTTCAGCATGATTTTTCTCTCTCTTCTGTTCGCCTCTCAGCAGACTCTCTCTCTCTCCTCCTCTCTTGTGCTTTAGTCCTAACCTCTCTCTCTTGTTCTCACAGCCCTCATAAACCCCAAGTCTCTTCCTCTCTGTCTCTCCCCCTTCCTTCTCTTTCTCTGTCCTTCTTCAGCCCTGACTTCTCTCTTCTGCCTCAGCCTCTCAGCAGACTCTTCTCTCATCCTCCTCCTTTTCTCTCCTTTCCCTCTCTCTTCAGCCCTGACTTCTCTCTTCTGCCTCAGCCTCTCAGCAGACTCTTCTCTCTCTCTCATCCTCCTCCCTCTTTCCCCCCTTTCCCTCTCTCTTCAGCCCTGACTTCTCTCTTCTGCCTCAGCCTCTCAGCAGACTCTTCTCTCTCTCTCATCCTCCTCCCTCTTTCTCTCCTTTCTCTCTCTCTTCAGCCCTGACTTCTCTCTCTCTCTCCTCCTCCCTCTTTCTCTCCTTTCTCTCACTCTTTAGCCTGACTTCTCTCTCTCTTCTCCTGTCGCAGCTCTCACGGATCCCAACGCCTCGGCCTTTCAGCAGGCTCTCCTCCAGCAGCAGCTCAGCGTTCTGGCCTACTCTCCGTACGAAGACTCTCATCTGTTCAGAAACCCTCTGTCCGACCCCAAGAAGAAGGAAGAGGTGAGGCAGTTTTATTCACTCCTAGCTCCCTCTGTTTCTCCAACTCCTGATTTGTGATTCGTAGTGATTTTACTAGGGATGCACCGATCCAGCTTTTTCAGTTCCGATCCCGATACTTTAGAATTAAGGCAGCTGCCGATACCGATATCAACCGATACTTGTGTAAGGACTGAAATAGCTCTTTTTTCCTTTTCAAAACATAAGACTTTTGATCATAATAGTGTTATTTATACTGTAAGTCACAACTAAACAACTTAAGAAGAAGAGAGAGAAGAGAAGAAAGAGAAAGAAAGAAAGAAAGAGAGAGCGCGAGGAGAGAGAGAGAGAGAAGAGAGAAAGAGGAGAGAGTGAGAGAAGAGAAGAAAGAGAAAGAAAGAAGAAAGAAAGAGAGAGCGCGAGGAGAGAGAGAGAGAAGAAAGAGAGAGAGAGAGAGGAGAGAGAAGAGAGAAGAGAAGTAAGAGAGAAAGAGAGGGAGAATGAGAGGAGAGAGAGTGAGAGAGAAAGAGAGAGCGCGAGGAGAGAGAGAGAGAGAAGATAAGAAAGAGAGAGAAGAAAGAGAGGAGAGTGAGAGAAGAGAAGAAAGAGAGAGAGACAGAAATAGAGAAATAGAGAAAGAAAGAGAAAAGAGGGAGAGAAAGAGGAGAGAGAGAAAGAGAGCGCGAGAGAGAGAAAGAAAGAGAAGACAGTAGTAGAGAGAAGAGAGAATTAGAGAGAAGAAAGAGAGAAAGAAAGAGAGGAGAGTGAGAAGAGAGATAAAGAAAAGAGAAAAGAAAGAGAGAGAGAGAGAGAAAGAATAAAATGTCAAACATTATGAGACATTCTGGCTCAACATCAGACATAAATCAGACTCATTATGTCCAATTAAACACAACTAGGATATCGGCTGAACCGATATTATAGACCCGATACTCGATCCAGCAACATTTCCTGGATCGGCACCGATATTCGATCCCAGTATCGGATCGGTGCATCTCTAGATTTTACAGATTTGTTCTTGTCTAAACTAAGATTTTCCTGCAGCGCCTGAAGCCGACCAATCCCACGGCTCAGAAGGCCCTGACCACGCCCACTCACTACAAGCTGACGCCCCGTCCGGCCACCAGGGTGCGCCCCAAAGCCCTGTCCTCGTCCAGCTCCTCGAAGTCTCAGCTGTTCGACGGACTGGACGACGACGAGCCGGCGCTGTTCAACGGAGCCTTCGTGCCCAGGTCAGTTCTAGAAGTACACGATATTGCTACTGTTAAATAAATATTATGTCCTATAAATTCAAGCCCCGGGAAGTGTGTTGTTAGCATGCTGTATATTTGATCAAGATATTATTTTATATTTTACAGGAAAAGCATCAAGAAGCTGGTGTTTAAAAACCTGAACAGTTCTCAGTACAGCAGCCCTTGTCCAAAGAAACAGACGACCTCGCCTCTCCCCCAGAGTACCCCCAGAACGGACACAGGTAAGACCTCCAAAACGGACACTGGTGAGGTCTCGAAACATCCCCAAATAACCCCCAGAACTGTCATAGTGAGACCCCAAAAACACCCCTAAAATACACCCCAAAAACGGCCACAGGTGAGACCCCAAAATACCCACAAAACTGACACAAAGCGAGGTCCCAGAACACCCCCAAAACACTCTCAAAACAGACACAGGTGAGACCATCAAAACAGACACAGGTGAGGCCCAGAGCAACTCCAGAACGGCCACAGGCGAGGCCCCAAAACACCCCTAAATACCCCAAAACAGACACAGGTGTGACCACAGAACATCCACAAAACCCCCAAAACGGACACAAGTGATGCCCCAGAACACCCCATTAAACACCCCCAAAACAGACACAAGTGATGCCCCAGAGCAACCTCCAAAATACCCCCAAAACGGACACAGGTAAGGCCCCAGAAACCCTACAAAATACCAATAAAACAGCACAGGTGAGGCCCCAAAACCCCAAAATATCCCCAGAACGGACACAGGTGAGGACCCAGAACTCCCACAAAAATGGGCACAGGTGAGACCCCGAAACACCCCCAAAATGGCCCCGAAATGGCCACAGGTGAACACTAGAACACCTCCAAAATACCCCAAAAAAGGAAACAAGTGAGGCCCCAGAACACCCACAAAATACCCCCAAAACGGACACAGTTTAGACCTTATTACACTCTCAAAATACCCCCCAAAACGCCATAGTGAGACCACAGAACACCTCCAAAAACATACACAGGTGAGACCACAGAGTAACCTCTAAAATACCCCCAAAATATCCCCAAAACAACCACACTGAGACCCAAACCCAAAAGCTGCCGAAACCCCAAAACTCACAGATGAGACCCCAGAGTAGCTTCTCAGATTAACAGTTGTTTGCTGTTTTTGACGACATGATATACTGTATACGTACATGTGAGCGGCTGTTTCACGCGTGTCTTGTGTGTCTCGTGTGCAGCCCTGCGGAGGAGGAGGAAGCGTCTCGGGAGGTGGCGGGCTCCAGCTCTCGGCCGGACGAGGACCCAGAGGTGACTCAGTTCTACGTGAACCCCATCGCCAAACCCATCCCTCAGAACCGGGTCCACAGCAGCAGCTTACAGGACACCATCAGCGACATGAACATGCACAAGGCCTCCAAAGCCAGCCTCGAGGTGAGAAGCCAAGCATTAAAGTCACCGGCTGAATCAAAACCTAGCGACTGACGGACAGAACTGTAATTTATACTCTCTGTGCAGACGTCATGCGTTTTTATAAACCTCATTATATTATAAATGTGGCTGTGTAAAATTACATTGTACTTCACACATGCTCAGTCTAAAGTGGCGGCGTCTTTATTGTCTGAAGCTTATCTGAAAAACGTCAGATTTTTGATGTGTGTTTTATCGACAGCTGTCCAGTGAGGACGTGTCTGCGTCTCTGTGTGAAGAATCTCTTCAGGACGAACGAGAGGAAGAGCAGCTGGAGCAGAGTCCACATCCTGCAGGTAAAACTGTCAGAAGAACTGTGACTTCACTATCATTACTAACATCACTAACATCCTGTAGGTAAAACTCAACTGCTATCCACTGCGTAAATAACAAAGGCCTTCGCTACGTTCACAATCTGTTTGGTTTCACTTTTTTCCACAGTTGCACATTCTGTAATATTAAGTTGTAGCTGCAGACATTTGCTGTCTTTGTTTTTACCATAAATCGTCCGCTGAGGTTGAAAGGATGAGCTTTGATTCTCTGCAGTGTTGGACAACCATAAAGTTTCACAGTTGATCAGACAGAGCTGTGATTTCTGAGTTAGCTTTGATCGGCTGACTTTTTGTTTTTGTGTGGTTTAACGGTGCAGTATGTGTGTCATGAGCATTTGGACAGGAAACCTCAGTCTGTATGGATTATTTAGTCTTTGTTCATCACCTCAGTCACTCCTCCTGACCCGGAGTTGACCCCAGGAGCTGCAGCAGTGTAACGTAGGCAGAGTGACATAAGCGTGTGTTTTCAGAAGCTTCAGTCTACACTAGACCGTCAGAACTGCGACAACAACACGAGCCTGAGCATCTACACACATGAATAAACTAAAAAAACTGCTCACTTATTATGAACTGGTCAGGTGTGGATGAGCTTAAACCTGTGAATCAGAGATGTGATGTTTTTCAAAAAGTATCAACGAGCTGCGGCTGCTGCATTTGAATATTTTACATGAAGGTTTTGCCTACTTCAGTTCGTACAAAGAGCTATAGTTTTTCTTCTATTTTTCACCCCTTCCCGTTAATATTGAAGGATTTAAACAATCTCTAGACGCGCTGTTGACGCTGATAAATTAGAACTCCGACCTAAATAGAGCGACGCGTAGTGTATTGATGTCCGTCAGACGTCTCACACTGCTGCTGTAAACTGTTCGAGCAACATCTGACTTGATTCTATTCTGAGCGATTCCTGCGCGTCTGACGTGCTGCTGCAGTTACGCGCTGCTACTGCACCGGTGTAAATTGGGGTAGAGCCTCCTGAGGTCTCGTGGGTAATAACTCTCTTCACAAGTTAATACTTAAGTTGTTATACGCGCAAAACAGAATCCACCTCAAGAGAGCATTTAAACGTCTGTGCACATTAAGGATTTTAAATGCAATATTTGGCGTTTCCACCTCCCAGGACTTACTCGATACTTCTTAACGCACATTAAAAACAAGGGATAGAAACGCCTTTACTTACTGTGACTGCAGAGCTTGGGCTGGAAATCATTTTGTCATCTTGATCTTGTGAGAGCTACATGTTTTCAAATGCAATTACAGTGTTAATATCACCAAATAACTGTTACTGGCCACAGTAAGAGGCCAAATATCACTAACTCTGTCCCTGCGTGTTCAGGTTTGGTGCTGAGTCGTGCCGGTTACTACACAATCCCGTCTCTGGAGGACCTGGCCGAGATGGTGGACTCGAACGGAGACTGTGTGGTGGAGAACTTCACCGTGGGACGCAGAGGTACGAGAGAGAGAGCGACACAGAGAGAGATTCAACAACGTTAACCATCCGTTTGTCTGCGCAGGTTACGGCTCAGTGTATTTCCCCGGAGAAGTGAACGTGGCCGGGCTGAACCTGGACGAAATCGTTCACTTCAGACGGAAAGAAGTGATCGTTTATCCAGACGACAAGAGCAAACCTCCAGAGGGACAAGGCCTCAACAGGTAATGAATAAGACTAGAGAATGTGTTCTATTCTATTACTTTTTATCCCGTGTTAGTGGTTTGGCAGCAGCAGAAAGCCCAGCTCTGTTAGTTTGTTGTAGATCTTCAGACTGATTGTGTAACAACCACGTCTCTTTCTTTCTCTTCTCTATCTGCAGACGAGCAGAGGTGACCTGGACGGGTCTGGCCCAACGATAAGACCACGTGTTCCCAGATCCGCAGCCCCGAGCGTCTGTCTGAGATGAACTACGAGGGTCGACTGGAGAGAGCCTCGCGCAGACAAGGAGCACGCTTCCTGGAGTACAGACCCGAGACCGGATCCTGGGTGTTTGAGGTCAGACTCTCCCCTCTTGTCTGTCTGTCTGTCTCTCTTTCTCTCTCTTCACAGTCATAAACCCCCTCTTCTTCTCTCTCTCTCACAGGTGTCACATTTCTCTAAATACGGGCTTCAGGACTCAGACGAGGACGACGATGTTCCGCTCAAAGTCGATCCAAAGAAGCAGAAGACTGTGGGCCCTGCTCCTCCTGTGGGCCAGCAGCAGGGGGCGCCACTGACACAGGTACTTTCAGACAGAGGCCAAGGGTCGCTGACATGAGGCAAACTACAAGATACAGATCCAAACATGACTAAACTCTGCATTCACGGCCTCTTATATTATCACTAAATCATCTACAATAAGTATTGTGTCTATTTGACTTTCAACAATTACAATGTGACCCTGCAGCAGGTTCCACACATCTCTTTCCACTAAATCCACTGCCTGTTTTACCCAAACTCCATTTACGTCTCTTCTGCATAAACAGCAGCCCTTCATTCACTCCTCTGGAAAGTTTTCTTTGTGTGGAAACAATCTGTAGAGAGTCTATTTTTGTCGGAGGTCGCAGCAGTCTGATGCGACTTCCAAGTCATATTACGAACATTCTCGCAGTAATCCACGTGAATCCACGTGGCTTTGGGCAACAACAGGCCACAGTGGACTGCTGCTGGTGAACAAGACAATTTACAAGACACTCGGACACGTCTGGAGCTGAACTCGCCTCGTCTGTCTGTGTACGGGAGGCGTCAGCACTAACATGAACGTCAGTGTGGTTTGTGAGACTGCAGCCTCCAGGTCTACAGTTTTATAAATGTTAGCTCCGCATTTTCACAAATGTCTGCACTTCAGAGGCGACAGTGTCACTGGTGGAACAGCAGTGAATGAAACGACATTTGCCTCTCGTTTGAGAAGACCTTGAGTCCGGTCGGGACCAGTAATATATTAATCGTTATTCACACATTCACACGTGTTTTATATACTGTATACATATGTCGCCCTCCTCGTTAGACAATCAAAAAAGTGCGACTTATAGTTCCTAAAATACGGCAGCTAATGTGTGATTTCTGCTGTTCAAGCAGTGCAACGGCGCATTTAACCAGCAACAGACCAACTCTGCTTCAAAATATCATTCACGAAATAATCTCAAAGTCAGTGTATTTCCTAGCTTGTGTCTTGTCTCTGAGGTTAAAGGTCACACGTGTCTCTCTCTCAGTCCACAGTGGTGCTGCAGCCCGTCTCCTCCTCGGCGCTGGAGCTGGACAGCGACATGGCCGACATCACTCAGCCCCTCCCCTCAGAGAGCCCGGAGCGACTGGAGACGAGCGGCGCGGACCTCGGCCAATCGGAGCCCGCCGCATCTCGGCTCCGCCCACATCGCCACGTCGCTGGGCATCAACCCTCACACGCTCCAGGTGCTGCTGCGGGAGTGTTTCAGAGGAGAATAAACGCTGCAGACGAGATTCATGTTCTGGTGTTTTTATCACAAGATTCACAGCTCACGAAACAGAATAAACTAAAATATAACTAATATAACTCTAAATCACAACAGTCGTCTCTGAGGACTTCCAAGATTGTACATTTTAGCAAAACTATCCTTAGACCCTCCTTCTGTCCTTAGACCCTCCTTCTGTCCTTAGACTCTCCTTCTGTCCTTAGACCCTCCTTCTGTCCTTAGACTCTCCTTCTGTCCTTAGACTCTCCTTCTGTCCTAGACCCTCCTTCTGTTCTTAGTCTCTCCTCTCCTGTCCTTAGACCCTCCTTCTGTCCTTAGACCCTCCTTCTGTCTGTCTTAGACTCTCCTTCTGTCCTTAGACCTCCTTCTGTCCTTAGACCCTCCTTCTGTCCTTAGACTCTCCTTCTGTCCTTAGACCCTCCTTCTGTCCTTAGACCCTCCTTCTGTCCTTAGACTCTCCTTCTGTCCTTATCTCTCCTCTGTCCTTAGACCCTCCTTCTGTCTCTTAGACTCTCCTTCTGTCCTTAGACCCTCCTTCTGTCCTTATCTCTCCTTCTGTCCTTAGACCCTCCTTCTGTTCTTAGTCTCTCCTTCTGTCCTTAGACCCTCCTTCTGTCCTTAGACCCTCCTTCTGTCCTTAGACCCTCCTTCTGTCCTTAGACTCTCCTTCTGTCCTTAGACCCTCCTTCTGTCCTTAGACTCTCCTTCTGTCCCTTCTAGACCCTCCTTCTGTCCTTAGACTCTCCTTCTGTCCTTAGACCCTCCTTCTGTCCTTAGACCCTCCTTCTGTCCTTAGACCCTCCTTCTGTCCTTAGACCCTCCTTCTGTCCTTAGACCCTCCTTCTGTCCTTACCTCCTTCTGTCTTAGACCCTCCTTCTGTCCTTAGACCCTCCTTCTGTCTTAGACCTCTTCTTCCTTGACCTCTTCTGTCCTTAGACCCTCCTTCTGTCCTTAGACTCCTCTTCTTGTCCTTAGACCCTCCTTCTGTTTAGACTCTCCTTCTGTCCTTAGACCCTCCTTCTGTCCTTAGACCCTCCTTCTGTTTTAGTTGAACTTCAGTTACGGCCGTCAGGACATTTAGAAATGATGTAATAACCAGTCCACACTAAACCAGTGTGCCGAGAACACGAGTGTTTCTTCAGATACGACCAGATGTGCTTTGAAAAAATGAATTTGTTTTAAATATTTCACTTAATGAAATCAGATTCAGATAGTTTGCCGTTTTGGTGCCCAGAATACCAATTTAACTAAAAATGAAAACCAAACAATCACAATTTTCTAAATTAAACTGTAACAACATTAAACGGGGTTTCCACACTTTCAGAATGACTGAGTCGGGACGTTTGGGCCGGTGTCCTCTTTGGTTGAAGAGAGAGAGAGGCCTTTTGTTTCAAGTAAATCCATTGTATATTCTTGGAGGTACGAGCAAAACCGGCTGATGAACAAACACTTAGATTTAAATACGCGAAGCACCGCAGCAGAGCATTTCCACACAGAACTTGACAAAAGATTTAGACACAAGTTTGTCTTTGTGAGCCAGAACGCGCTTCATGTGTGTGTCCGAGCAGAGGAGAGGTCAGAGGTCAGGAGGAGGAAAGCTGGACTGTGACCATGTCGCGACTAAAACTAAGGCTGTGTCCGAATGTGAGCCCTAACTACTATATAGTGCACTATTCAGGGGTCACGCCATTTTCTAGTGGTGTCCGAATGTCCAGCAGGTAAAAAAGTAGTGCACTCAAAAAATCCCACAATGCATCTGGAAAAGTAGTGAGCATCGATGGCACTAGAACGGTCAATATGGACCACAATTCATTGCGAGAATCAGAAAAAACAACACGGACAGCGTCAGGTCTTTAACTGTAAACAACACGACTGAATTAAAGACGTTAATGAGCCGCTTGAACTCACTGTTGAGTCGGAGAATAAACAAAACCCACGTAACTGAAAGCTGTTAGCCGTGAAGATGCTAACGTTAGCTGCTTACTTCAGTTTGGACTGTAAAAGAGGAATTATCCAGTCCGTTTGCGGTTAAATGTACTGTCCAAGTTAAACCAGACTTGTATTATGATTAGTAGTCCATAAATATGTGGGTGTCAGACGGACCTGGTCAGTATTTATTACAAAAGTTAATTTTTATCTGACTTTTTTTGCCGACCGTTACATTAACAAGGGGGAGAAGCACGTGACCCGCTTCAGCTGAAAATAGTGCACTCCCTGTCCGAAAGACCAGATGAATGAGTCACTGACTAGTCCACTAAACAGGGCAGGACTATATAGTAATTGAGTGGATAGGGAACGAGTGTATACATTCGGACACAGCGTAAGAAGTTTTTTACCTGGGAAGAGAATGTATGAGAGTAGATATTGGTTAAAAGATAAAATAATAATAAAACAATCAAGAGAGAGGTTTCCTGAGCGGGACTCGAACGTGGAGCAGAAAGGGCAAAAGTTTAAAAGCGCAGTTCTTAACCACTCAACAAATGGACCAATTTAAGATCCCCCTCCCTCCTCGCCGTCTGCCGCCACACTCTCAAAAAGTCCTCGCGGAAACCCTGGTAAATAATTGTGTTTTCCGTGTAACATAAGAAATCATAGAAAAAGAGTGTTGTGACTCCAAAAAAGTTGGGAAACACTGCATTAAACAACTGCTTATTTAAAATAAACACGCACTAGAATAATAATGAATGTTCTTTGTCTGGTTTCTCATTTCAAAATCTTTTAACAATGTTGCACGTCCCAGATGATAATGTCATCTCAGATCTAATATTCTGATAGGTTTAGTGACAGCATTTGAGTTCATTAGTAACAGTCTGTGGATATATTTTAGTAATATTTTCCATGAGAAACACGTCACTGTACAAAAGCAGTAATTAGTAAAAGTTTTATTTGTTAACTAGTATTATAAAACACAGTAGCAGTCTGCTCAGGTCCAGCTCAAATGAGGGTGAGACAAAGTGAGAGGAAGGAGCAGGTCAGACTGAACCGTGAAGGCGTTTTAAAGGAAATAAAGCTTTTTAAACTAAATACAAAGATGGACAAGGAAAGATATACTGAACAGGACTCAGGTAAAAGTGATTACATTTACGAGCAGTGTGGGAGGGCGTCTGACGTAGTGTGTGTTTGCAGATCATGAAGGCGTCTCTTCTGGCCGAGGACGAGGACATGGACGTGTTTGAGGACAGACTGAAGCTCTCGGCTGAAGTGTCGTCTCCTCGGATTATCCCCGGAGCTCAGGGCCGGCCCTCGGGTAGGACAACGTACACGAACAACAAACGCTAACAACAAACACAAAGACTAACGCCAGAGACTAACGCCAAACAACAGAGGTGGGAGTAAGTCACTTAGATGCAAGTCACAAGTAAGTCCAAGTCAGCGGGTCATCAGGGTCAAGTAAGTCAAGTCATCCGCTTGGCATCAAGTCATGGCAAGTCATTCCATTTTTTTAAAGCCAAATTTTAATGGCTACTCAACTAAACAGCTTTGGTGCATTTTAAAATAAAACTTTTTGCATTCAACTGCAATGTCAAAGAAAGTTAAAAGCATACATTGGGACATTCTGAATGAGAAGGAATATTTTTTGCAGTGTCAAAAAATACAGCTAAAGCAGTGCTGCTTTTTTTGCCATGCCCCCCTTGGGATGGAAAAAAAATATCCTTTGCCCTGTAATAAATAAAATAAAAAAATTAATAAATCTGCAAAATCACAAAAAGTCTGATATTTTGACTTAGATAATTTTAGAACCAAATGATACATTTAAAAATGTTTCTTTTGTAGTTCAATAAATACCATGCCAATTACATAATAATATTACCGGTGTTCATCAGTTTTGATATTTTTAGGGTCAAAATGTCATTTCATCTTGTTTAGGCTGAACACAAATTTATAAAACCAAGCGGTTTTAGCTTTAGCTACTCATAGAACTACAGTTACATTGGTAACTAACATTTTCACTCCTGATGATAACCTGGTCCAGTTCTGGGATAGTCCTGGTTAAAACCAGCATACACTGTGGGAAGTAAAACAAACACAGTTTAACGTTTCAAAGTAAACATCACTAGGGCTGTAGTTCTTTAGTCGTTTAGTCGATTAATCAGTCGATGGGGCTTTAGTCGACCAAAATTTGTATTAGTCGACCCAGCCCGAGCCCACGCACGTCGTGTCCGAACCCGACCGGAACCTGTGCCTAAGCCCGAGCCCGAAGAGAGCCCGCCCCGCCACTCACTGAACTGTGGCATTTTAATGAAAGCTTAAACTTCTTATGATGTCCAACGTGTTTAATGTAAGTGTGTCTCGCCGCTAAAAGTGCTTCCTCCACTTCTCTCTCTCTCTCTCTCTCTCTCTCTCGCTTTCTCTCTCTCTCTCTCTCCCTCTCCCTCCCTCTTGTTCCTTCTTTTCTCCCGAGCGCGTAACGGCGCACTTTCTCTCTGCTTCTTCCTCACCTTTTACTTGATCCGCGGATGAAACGAAAGACGTGCCTTCCCTGTCTTTCGTTCTTCTTTCTCTTTTACCTGTTCCGCGCGTATTCACAAGTCTTCTCTCTCTCTCTCTCTCTCTCTCTCAGTCTCGCGCCGTATAGTTGGCCACTTAAACACTGACTTTTTTTAATCACTGCGGTTTTTGTGCTGTGTTCTGACGCGGCTGTCAATCATCCGCGAAGCGCACATGTTCAGTGCGGCTCTGCGTCTTGGCCCGAACCCGGCCGGCCCACATTTCTCACGTAGTTGTCGGGCCTGCACGGGCTCGGGCCCAGAATCTAAACTCTAAACACACTGTGTCCATTCATTTTCTGTGTAAATTGTTTTTTTGCATGAACTCCATTGCACTTTTGCCTTTTTGCGTCAGATAAATTGTCAGATCAAAATATATTTTTTTAGCTTCAGAGCTGTAGCCACGCCCCCTTTTTAGTCGACTAATCGGTCGATGGACATGTCTTTAGTCGACCAAGAATTTCTTTGGTTGACTACAGCCCTAAACATCACAAACACGTCTGTAAAAGTTTGCGCATCGCCGCTGATCGAGGCTGATTCTCCGCGCGTATTAATTGATGTCAGCGTCATTCTCGGTTTGAAGACTTTAACGGGACATATCTCCGTGGTTCCTGGGTCTTTTTGGATGATTTAAACACTCGGGCGGAGCTCTGACTCGTCTCTGTCCCTCTGTCAGTACAGCAGACTTCTCTTCTGGTGCCACCTGCACAAACTGCAGCGGAAAAGATCCTCTGTAGACTGTTTTGAGCACAAGGAGAGAAAAGGGCGTCTGGAGTCTGATTAGCTCCACGCAGAGAAGCGCAACAACGTGAGCGTGTAAACTGTGGTTTATGTTTGTCAAGTCATTCACAAGTCAAGTCTTTGGGGATCATAGGGCAAGTAAGTCACAAGTCATGAAAAGTGCGACTCGAGTCAAGTCATGTGACTCAAGTCTCCCACCTCTGCCAAACACTAACAAACACCAAACACAAACGCCAACATACCGCAGAAAGTACAGCAGAACACACAGGACACCCTCAGGTAACACCGACATAAAGAAGGAACTACAGGAGAACATACATCAGAATTGACACTACCGTTTAAAAAGTTTGGGGCACTTAGACATTTCTATTTTTGAAAGAAACACACTGTTTTTGCACTTGAAGCTAATCAGAAACACACTCTATACACTTTTATGTGATAAATGACTATTCTAGCTGCAATTTTTGGTTAAGTGTCAAGAGGCCCATTTCCACTGTTTCGCTCATTGTGTCAGAAGCTAATGAAACATCAGAAAAACCCTTGTGCACAGCTGAAAACTGTCCGGCTGGTTAGAGAATCTATTAAAACGCTCTTTATTTAAGCAGGTTGAGTGGAGTGTCACATTTGTGGCTCGATGAAATGCTCAAAATGACCAGGAAAGAAAACTTTTATGTGAAACTCGACCGTCTATTCTTGCTCTTAAAAACAAAGGCTATTCCAGTCATGGAAAACACAACACCTTTGAACAGTAGGTAAATCAGAATACAGGAGAAGATACTGATGCAAAAATGTCTCTGTGCATAGCTGCACCTAACTAGCTCAGTGTCGGCGTCAGAACTTCTGCATTTTTGTCAGTGTCAGTCCGGAGAGACGATGATTAAGTTTAGGAAACTGGGTAAGGTTTGAAAAAGGTTTAAACAAGAGTTAGATAAAATAAATACATTTTTTAAAAAAACTTAGACAAGTTTATTAACAGAAATAAACTCATTGCCATGGCAACCAGCTTCGTCCCTCTAGACCTGACCATTTAGCACTAAGATTTAGCACTTAGATTCTGATTCTCTGAGTTTTGGCGGTGAACAGTGAGTCGTGAGGAGAAAAGACTTAAGTGTGTTCAGTAAGCAATAAACAACGAGGAGCCGTGTGTTATGCAGTTTTAACACACGACGTGGAGTCTTAGAACACCACGACGTGAAGCGGAGTGCGTTAAAACTGCATAACGCACGGCTCCTCGTTGTTTATTGCGCTTATACCACGGCTACAAAGTGAATAACTCACCTGTGAATTTAAAATTGTGCTTATGATATGTTAATGTCTGAGATATTAGTTGTTTCTGTGTTTTGCACAAATCTAGTTCCTCTACACTGATAGAAGTTGTTTACATTTGGTTGTCTGTTGTTATAGTGATGAGCCTGGCTTAATGAAATTATAGCAACTGTTGCCATGAAAAAATAGAATGCATAAGTTGTTCATTTAGTTTATAATGATAAACAATAATAAACAACAAATGTAATTTAATTTAATGAGAATAAATGTTTAATGAGATTAAATATAGCAACCTACAAAATCAAGATAAAACATCAGACTTAGATTTAGAGATTAAACTGGACATTTCATTAATGATAGTTAATAAGGGGACACAAGATAGAACATTGCTCCAGGCTTTTCTCTCCTTGTCTCTTGCAGAAAAGGTCCTACACACTTCTTCTGTTTGATTGCTTTGTCTCCTCTTTTCCCATTCTTCAACATTTTGATGGTCCAAAAATACAGTATAAAAATGTACATTGAAATCAATCATATTTTTGGCTCACTTTCTCAACTGCAGCATTTATTTACCCGTTGTTATGGTGACGGCCACAGAGCAGTGATTTAGATGTGATTTGGCTGTTGCCTGAACTACCTGTGCGTTAAGCATTCTTAACACACGGCAGTTAGCATTGGCATCTCAATGACCGTGGTATAAGTGAGCTTAGCTAGTGTTCTGCTGCTGTTAAGAACACTAGTTGGGTTCCTCTTCTGTCCTCTCCCCAGCTCTGATTGATGGCCAGGTTGTGGAGGTGGTACAAGAGTACAAGTACCTGGGCGTAATGATGGACAACAACTCACATTTGAGTCCCAGGTCGATGCCATCTGTAGTAAAGCTCACCAGAGATGCACTTTCTTCGAAAATTAAGAATCTCAATGTTGATCGGGTTTTTATGAAAATGTTCTACAGTTGTTTCATGAATGCCTCGCCTTCTCTTTTATCTGTTGGTTTAACATGTTAAATCTAAAAAAACGGAATCGTTTAAATGGACTTGTGAAGGAGTGTGCTAAGATTGTTGGCACTCCGCTCTGAGATTTTTAAATCCAGGTCGGTTAAAAAAGCCAGAGGAATCCTGGCGGACCCGACACATCCTTTGCAGGAGGTTTTTAAACCTCTTCCCTCAGGCAGGAGATATTTAGTCCCCAGATGCAGAACGATGTAAAATTCTTTGTCCCTCTGTAATCGGTATTTAAACAAATTAAGGACATCTTACTTAGGCTACTTTTTCTGATCTCTTGATCATGTTGCACTATAATGATGATGTGTATTGCACTTTATTTATTGTATTTAAACCCCCTTTCTTATTCTAACCTATGTTTTATATGTCAGCTGTGTGTATGTTTTGTACTGCTGCTGCAAATGAATTGCCTCCGGGGATCTAATAAAGTCAAAGTTAACTTTTTTTTAGTTGTAAATAAGTAAATTTGGTGTTTTCCACCATAAGCCTTTGATAAATGCAGCACTTTGTGAAAAAATTAGACCACTGAGCACTGTCTGAATTGAATAATAAAGAGTTCTGAATGCAGCGTTCTGATTGGCTGAGCTTAGGTGGTCCTCTCTAGTTTCACTTTACAGAGGAAAAAAGAGGGGTTTATGCGGAAATTGCAGCCAAGCATTAATACATATTGATATTAACAATGATTGATTACCAACATATTTAAAATTCTTAATTTTGTTTGCAGTGTAAAAGTCACCTACCCCACCTTTAAGTTTAGTTGTAGAAAGTGATGACGTCATAAGTCCAGATGGTGGCAAAGAAAAGTACAATGACAAACATTGTAGTTTGTCATTTCACACATTTCTATAACTGACAAGAACTATTCACTTTTGTATTACAACAAAAAAAACTGACTTCAAACATCTGTCTTCAAAGATTATTGGCCTATAGCCTCATGTGAACAAAACCTACACTATATGGCCACGTTTACATGATGTTTCCTAATTCCGAATTAATTATTCCGAATTAATTAATTCGGAATTAAAATATTTTCCTTCAGGTTTACATGGAAATAATAATTCCGAATAAAGGTTTACATGTTAAACAGGCTAAATCGGCTTTACCTTATTCTGCCTTAACGTCTGGGTTAGAAAGAGAGAGAGGAAAGGAAACGCACATACGTCATTACGTAATTACGTCTACCGGAAAAACACACATCCGATGGATACGGGATACTGGCTTTTGCTTTTTTATCTCCTGGGATTGTTGTAACGCCACGGACGCAATGATACTAACTTTTTTGGAGTCGTTCCGATGAAAGTCTTTAAGCAGCAGGAGAATCACATCATCAGCTCGTCATGTTCTGTGAGCGGAGGAAAAGTAGTTCCAGTTTCCACTTGTTTGGGATCAGCAGCGTCTCTCTCCGTGTACATGATGTACACTCCTTGTGTCAGCGTCTCTCTCCGTGTACATGACGTACACTCCTTGTGTCGGCGTCTCTCTCCGCGTACATGACGTACACTCCTTGTGTCGGCGTCTCTCTCCGTGTACATGACGTACACTCCTTGTTCAAAACTTTCCGCTGCCTCTGTGAAAAGGTTAGTGTTTCGTGTTTTCTTTCACCCACTTTTTTCATTGTTTGTAGCTCCTGTAGCGCACTTATACGTAAAACAAAAAAGTTTTCGAGTCCGTGCCGCCATCTTGCAGCGTCACCAGGTCAGAGAGGTGACGTAACGAGCATGCGCAGTGTGAACGGAATTATTTTTATTCCGAATAAAACGGTTACATGAGAAAGGAATAAAATTATTCGGATTTAAAAGCGGAATAACCACCCACTTTATTCGGAATTAAGTTTAAATCCGAATAAACTTTTCATTAGGAATTAAGTGTTTACATGGTATTTTTAAAGCGGAATTAATTTTAATTCAGAATTAAATTATCTTTATTCGGAATTAAAGCCGTCATGTAAACGAGCCTACTATGTCATTGCACTTTATCCACTTTATTCATAGATGTTTTAACAAGTATAAAGTGAATGAAAACGTGAAAAAAAGCTTGTGATGTGACTCCACAGACGGTCTAATCCTAAACGTTCAGATGTGTTTGTGTGGAGTCTCATCCTAAACGTTCAGATGTGTTTGTGTGGAGTCTAATCCTAAACGTTCAGATGTGTTTGTGTGGAGTCTCATCCTAAACGTTCAGATGTGTTTGTGTGGAGTCTCATCCTAAACGTTCAGATGTGTTTGTGTGGAGTCTAATCCTAAACGTTCAGATGTGTTTGTGTGGAGTCTCATCCTAAACGTTCAGATGTGTTTGTGTGGAGTCTCATCCTAAACGTTCAGATGTGTTTGTGTGGAGTCTCATCCTAAACGTTCAGATGTGTTTGTGTGGAGTCTCATCCTAAACGTTCAGATGTGTTTGTGTGGAGTCTCATCCTAAACGTTCAGATGTGTTTGTGTGGAGTCTCATCCTAAACGTTCAGATGTGTTTGTGTGGAGTCTCATCCTAAACGTTCAGATGTGTTTGTGTGGAGTTATTAACGTTCAGTTGTTTGTGTGGAGTCTAATCCTAAACGTTCAGATGTGTTTGTGTGGGTCTCATCCTAAACGTTCAGATGTGTTTGTGTGGAGTCTCATCCTAAACGTTCAGATGTGTTTGTGTGGAGTCTCATCCTAAACGTTCAGATGTGTTTGTGTGGAGTCTCATCCTAAACGTTCAGATGTGTTTGTGTTCACAGTCGGAGGACTTCTGCAGACCAAGTTTCTGTCCCAGCTCTCGGACTCACCGCGCTCCCTCTCCCTCCCTCACACGTCTGTGCCCCGCCCCCTCGCAGCCCCGCCCCTCTGGACCCCGCCCAAAGGCCTGGCTCCGCCCACAGTCCCCTCCCTCCCCCTCCTCCCCCCTCGAGCTCCGGAGACCCTCAGCATCAGGACCGTGGGAGCCAAACGCCTGGGAGGACCTGTGCCCCTGAAGCAGTCTGTCACTTACAACAAGGTACAGGACTAGACCTGAACCAGGACTAGAGCGAGACTCAACCGGGACTGAACCAGGACTAGAGCGAGACTCAACCAAGACCTGAACCAGGACTGAACCAGGACTGAACCAGGACTAAAGAAGGACTAAAGCAGCACTGAAGCAGTCCGTCACTTACAACAAGGTACAGGACTAGAACTGAACCAGGACTAGAGCGAGACTCAACCAAGACCTGAACCAGGACTAGAGCGAGACTCAACCCAGACCTGAACCAGGACTAGAGCGAGACTCAACCAAGACCTGAACCAGGACTGAAGCGAGACTGAACCAGGACCTGAACCAGGACTGAACCAAGACTAAAGCAGGACTGAAACAGGACTGAAGCAGGACCTTCTGAGCGTTCCTCTCTCTTCAGGGGCTTGCTTTACTTGTTCTAATAGTGTGTTCAGAGTGGACAGTGTTTTTCCGTCAGAAATCGCCTTTACGTGCAGCGCCTGATGTAAAATACTAAATGACGTCATGTTGTTCGTACAGCCTCAGTAGTTCGTGCAGGTTTTTCTTGTCACATCAGCTGAGCAGAACTTTGTTCGGCAGAGCTGTGCGGCAGCTCGGCTCTGATTGGATAGTGTTTTATTTTGAAAGTGGGCAGGATTTCTCGTAGAACCTTTTGTTCTGTGCTTCCTGTGCAGGGTTTAGCAGCCGGACATCAGTCTCCCCCTGCTCAGTGCAAAGTACCTCTGTCAAACTGATAATTCCCCACTAGGGATGGGACGAGATCTCGTGCCGCGAGATCTCGCGAGATCAAACTGTCACGATACTGTGCGCACACGTACTGAACTGTCTCGTGAGATTTTTCCATGGTCCTGAAATTAAGTTTCGTATCTTTGAGCAGCTGTAGCAAATATTCTCCTCCACACACAGACTTGTAGCAGACTTATTCTGACAGAAAATTGTCTAAACTCTGTCTCAGTTTTTATTTGGTAAAGATAGGACCAATATTGACAGAGATAATTAGTCCTAAACATTGTAAAAGTTAGCGCGAAAAATATATAATCGTCAAATATACGCGCGGACATCGTGAGAACAGCGCAGTGTTTTTCACACTTAAACATAGTTTAAAATAGATCCACAAGAGATATTTTGGCCTCTGTCATGTAAAAAGTAGGAAAGTCTCCTCATCTGTGTGCATCTGGTCCCTGCAGCAGCAGCGGCAGCAGGGCTGTGAAGCAGGAGAAAGGGGGCGGAGCCTGAGCTACACACGGAGGAGTGGATCAATTTCAGTCAAAACACAGATCGTTCAAATAATAAAATCCAAGGTGATACACATAATGAAAGGTAAAGCTAAACTAAAAGATATAAACTAACAATAATACAAATCAAATTTTGTAATTTGCCTTGTTTAAATTCTAAATTGAAACAATTAATGCAAATTATTTAAAAATCTTGTCTCGTCTCGATCTCGTGGACCCAATCTCGTGGCTCGTCTCGTCTCGTGAAAATTCTGTCTCGTCCCATCCCTATTCCCACAGTTTGGCTGTTTGTTTGTCCTGCATTTGAGGCAGAGCCTGTGGTTAATAGAAAGATTGAAAAATAAACAAAATAACGAGCTACTGACGATGTCAAAAGGATCATTTCTCAAACAAACGAACAAACAAACTCCTGGACTCACACATAATGATGAGACTCACAGGACTCAGGTCTGTGTCTGCTTCAGGTTAAACACAGCGGACGATGGACAGCACCAGGTTTGAAGCAGGAGATTAATTATAAAGTGATTATGCCGCTTTGGTCTAGGACATGGGTCTGCAACCTTCAACAGCAAAAGAGCCACATTTGCCCAATTCAAACCAAATCAAAGTTAGTAAGAGCCGCAACTGTATTAATAATAACAAAAACAAACCATCAAACATTTATGAAGTGAATTTTCCAAAACAACACATTACGTAAATTGACTATAATGTATTTGACAGCAAGACTAATCTTCTTTTCATTTACACTTGTGTTCAACTTCAACACATGAGGTCGACTCCAGTCATCAACACATTTAGAAATGATTCAATTACCAGTTTACAAACTAAGTCAGTGGTTCCCAAAGTGGAGGCCGCAAAGAAAAATCAGGGTCACTAGATGATTTCAAGATGTAGTTTTGCAACTCTGACCTGGTATTTATCCAGTTTTTTGACTGAAAGTCGCATGTCTGAGTGAAGTTTGGTCACGTAAAGCAAAAAGGACTAAAATGAATACATTTTGACACAATTTGAATGATTTTCCAACTTGAAATGCTTGTGAGTTGGTTGTTTTTTTAGGGGCCCTGGTCTGAAAAGTTTGGGAACTTCTGCACTAAGCAACTGCTAATTTAAAATAAACATGTACTGTAAATAGAATCAAATAGTAAAGAATGTACTTGAACTTGTTTTCTAGTCTAGTTCTTCATTCTCCGCACATTCTCCGCTTCATTCCGCACTGACGTCTTTAAAGAGCAACTCTCGAGCCACAGGTTGCAGACCCCTGGTCTAGGAGGATGATGGGGCAGCTTTTATGTCAAACTTTGTGTTTGTGCATCAGAAATGTATCAGACAGAAAAACAGTCTTCTGGCCAAGACAGTGGCCGATAGCTGTTCTTCATGAGTCTGATTTATTTGTTTAGCAAAACATCTGTTCAATCGGAACGTAGCAACGGCCTCTCTTTCTCCTCAGAGCTCTTTCCTTCTCTGTTCTAAACGTTTCTTCTCCTCAGAGCTCTTTCCTTCTCTGTTCTAAACGTTTCTTCTCCTCAGAGCTCTTTCCTTCTCTGTTTAAACGTTTCTTCTTCTCCTCAGGGCGCTCTGCTGATGGACGCCGGGTTGTTCCGAGGTCGCTCCTTCAGGGTGGGCTGGGGTCCTGGTTGGACTCTGGTTCACTCGGGTCAGGCGCTCAGCTCTGAGTCCACAGTCCAGGACAAAGACCCGGACTACAGCTTCCTGCCTCGGCCCACGCGCAGGACGTGAGAACAGCTTTTACAAATCTATACAGAACATCAACCTTTCAGACGAGTTGTGTAATAGTTTGTTCTCTCTCTTCAGTCTGACAGAGTCTCCGTACAAAGTGACCGTGGAGCGGGTTCAGGGCCTGGACTCGGCTCTGGACTCGTCTGAAGCCCAGGATCTGCGCGAGGCCGTGTTAGAGCGCCCTCTGGAGATCTGTCTGAAGCACTGCAGGATCGTGAGCTCCGAGCGCTGTCCGTTCGTTCAGCCGGAGAACGGCGTGGCCGCGCTGCACGAGTACGCTCAGTGGGCCTCGGAGGTCAGCGACAGGCACGGGTCAGCGCAGCGTAAGTCACAACACACGGATCAGCGTAAGTCACAACACACGGGTCAGCGCAGCGTAAGTCACAACACACGGGTCAGCGTAAGTCACAACACACGGGTCAGAGTAAGTCACAACACACGGATCAGCGTAAGTCACAACACACGGATCAGCGTAAGTCACAACACACGGGTCAGCGTAAGTCACAACACACGGATCAGAGTAAGTCACAACACACGGATCAGCGCAGCATAAGTCACAACACACGGGTCAGAGTAAGTCACAACACACAGGTCAGCGCAGCGTAAGTCACAACACACAGATAAAAAAAAAACTTACTAAGAATCAGGCACCAGGAACTTTCCCTTTCTAATGATTCTTCATGAACTTCAGCCTGATGCATTCACGCTCCTGTAGGACCCAAAAGAGGCTCTACATTAAACTCCGTGATCTCAGTTGTGTCTAACCTGGCCAGCCAGATGGTTTATCTCGCGGTATTTGTGAATTCACAAACACTAGATAAACCATCTGGCCTTCTTCCGGCTCGATTGGTTTGAGAGTCTGAACCAAGCGATGACCAGCCCAATCACATCACAGCAGCGTGGTTTTGAACCAATCACATTGTAGCAGGGCGGGCTAACACGGGCCGTTAGCTCCCCCGGTGCCACAGCCGAGTCTGATTCAAGCTAAACAAAGACGTCTGCTCTCGTGGAAGTTTGTGTTTCTGCTGCTTTTGATGCAGTTTCAGCAGAAATACGGAGTCAGTATGTGTGACACTTGTTCTATCCCAAGTGGACATTGGATACACCATTATGAGTTGTTGCTGTGATTGGTTGAGCACAAATAAGGTCGGCCCCACACCCAATCAGCTCCAAATATTTCACTAAACGCCCCGCCTGTTCTCGAACGCTTCAGAGAGTCAAGTCCCAGATGGATCTAGTGAGAACTCAGATAGTTCAACACAGATCCATCTGGAGTGAGCCAGGTTAAGTTGTGTCAGCAGTCGTGATGTTTTTTTTGTTCTAGTTTGACTTTGTAGCTGCTCCTCATTGTCATCAGATTTAGAAAAACTGTCAGCGCCACCACTGCACCACACCAGCATGTTTACCACAGGCTCCACCTGGAAATGTCATAAAATAAAAAAATGTAAATCAAGTTCCCTGGCCCTTTTGGCCAGGGTGGCGCAAGCGGTTAGCGCTCTGGCCTCATAGCAAGAAGGTCCTGGGTTCGACTCCCGGGCCGGCCGGGGCCTTTATATGTGGAGTTTGCATGTTCTCCCCGTGTCTGCGTAGGTTTCCTCCGACAACTAAAAACATGTCCATTAATGCCTCCCCTGACCCTTCCCCCAGGGCTCCTCAGCAAAAGAGATTATGAATCTCAGTGGGACTTCCCTGGTTAAATAAAGGTCAATTATAAAAGATTTGGAATTACATTGATTTGGAAAGGTTTTTCTTTTTGGAAATTTGAAAAAAAAGTAAATCTGAGATAATTAAATCTGAATCTAATAAAGCTATAATATTAAACTTTCTACAGTTAGATTTTTCTACTAATCTTATTTAAAACCCCAAAGTATGAATTTTAGAATGAGCTGAATGAGAGAAATACATTTCCAGAAAACTCAAGCTTACATTTACAGTGTTTTTGGCCACGCCTTTAAGGGTTAAACCTCGAGTCCCGTTGGGGAGTTTTAAGCTTTGTTTATGGCTCCCGCACGTGAAGTCCGCACGGAAATGAGACGCCTGGACTAGAGCGGAGCAGACGCTGACAGTGTTTATAGTTTGTGTGTGTAGAGGGCAGTAGAGAGCTGCCATTGAAAGCACGTTGATTTCCGCGCAGACCGTCCGCGTAGTCACAGATTTTTCCCTGACGAGGGGCGTGTCTGCAAAAATGATGTATTTCCACCTCGCGGACCCTCGCGGATGTGTCAAGTATGAAATAAGCTTTACTCCGCTTTTTGGCATTTTTTTCATTTTTAAACAATGATTTCTTGTTGCAAACCTTAGTTTGAGCTCAAGAAACATTTATATCATTCTAACGTGACCATTTTTTCTCCATTTATATATTTATATGTACTTGTATATAAGTTTTTCGACACAGTGGCGCAGTGGTTAGTAGGGCTGTAGTTCTTTAGTCGTTTAGTCGACTAATCGGTCGATGGGGCTTTAGTCGACCAAAATTTGTATGAGTCGACCCAGCCCGAGCCCGCGCACGTCGTGTCCGAACCCGACCGGAACCTGTGCCAAAGGCTGAGCCCGAAGAGAGCCCGCCCCGCCCACTCACTGAACTGTGGCATTTTAATGACAGAAAAAGCTTCTTATGATGTCCAACGTCTCTCTCTCTCTCTCTCTCTCTCTCCTCAGTCTCGCGCCGTATAGTTGGCCACTTAAACACTGACTTTTTTTAATCACTGCGGTGGTTTTGTGCTGTGTTCTGACGCGGCTGTCAATCATCCGCGAAGCGCACGTGTTCAGTACGGCTCTGCGTCTTGGCCCGAACCCGGCCGGCCCACATTTCTCACGTAGTTGTTGGCCTGCACAGGCTCGGGCCAAGAATCTAAACTCTGCCTTTTTTTGATATAAACACACTGTGTCATATTCATTTTCTGTGTAAATTGTTGTTTTTGCATGAACTCCATTGCACTTTTGCCTTTTTGCGTCAGATAAATTGTCAGATCAAACTATATTTTTTTTTGCTTCAGAGCTTTAGCCACGCCCCCTTTTTAGTCGACTAATCGGTCGATGGGACATGTCTTTAGTCGACCAAGAATTTCTTTGGTTGACTACAGCCCTAGTGGTTAGCGCTCTGGCCTCATAGCAAGAAGGTCCTGGGTTCGACTCCTGGGGCCTTTCTATGTGGAGTTTGCATGTTCTCCCTGTGTCTACGTAGGTTTCCTCCTACAACTAAAAACATGTCCATTACTGCCTCCCCTGACCCTTCCCCCAGGGCTCCTCTGCAAAAGAGATTCTGAATCTCAGTGGGACTTCCCTGGTTAAATAAAGGTCCATTAAATTAAATATCATTTACAGTGTAAGATCACTAAAGTGCATTATTTGACATTTATTAGGAGCAATGGATATTACAAGTGCTGCAAAAATCTTAGTTGAAATCTTTTCTACTGAACAGTATGTTGAGCATAATTTAAAAAGAAGTCAAAGATCTTTATGTGCTCAGCTCAGAACAGGAGCCGCTTTTACAGTCGGAGGTGGGTCGTTTTAAAGGCGTCCCAGAAGAGCAGAGGTTGTGTCCTGTGTGGGATTTATGTGGAAGATGATTCATTTTATGTTTCATTGTCCACTGTACAATAGAGTAAGAACAAATGTGTTTATTATAACACAGAGGAAAAATCTGATTTATTTTGGATGCCTGAAGAAGAAATATTTGATATAGAAATATTTCATGTGGCGACATTTATTGAGAAAGTTTGGATTCTAAGACGAGGCTTAGTCTTTTTTGTGTACAGTTAGGTTTATTTGATTCATAAATTAGTTGATGATGATTGTAATAGTGGATGAACTTGTTGCAGCCCTTATCAAAGCTCTGATCGTCTCTCTGATGTGTCTGTGTTCTGTGTGCAGCTGTGGTGAACGACTGGAGGGAGGCCTGGACCCTGTGTGAGGCTCTGTGGGGCCGCCTGTCTCCCCCCGAGCCTGAGGGGAGGAGCCACAGGGGGAGGAGCAGCCCGCGGGGGAGTACCAGCAGCAGCTCCTCAGGCGACGCTCCTTCTCCTCCTGGCTGTCCCGCGGCGCCCTCAGCAGGGTGGAGCAGGAAGTGTCCGAGCGCCAGGGACGACACGCAGACGCCATCTTCAGCCTGCTGACGGGGAACTGCATCAGCCAGGCCTGCCAGCTCGCCCAGAAACACGGTGAGAGTTTAGTCAGCTCGCCCAGAAACACGGTACGATTATATGTTCGCTCAGAAACACCATCAGAGTCAAGTCAGCTCGCACAGAAACACGGTGAGAAAAGAGTTTAGTCAGCTCGCCCAGAAACACGGTACGATCATACGCCCAGAAACACGGTAAGAGTTTAGTCAGCTCGCCCAGAAACACGGTAAGAGTTTAGTCAGCTCGCCCAGAAACACGGTGAGAGTTTAGTCAGCTCGTCCAGAAACACGGTGAGAGTTTAGTCAGCTCGCCCAGAAACATGGTGAGAGTTTAGTCAGCTCGTCCAGAAACACGGTGAGAGTTTAGTCAGCTCGTCCAGAAACACGGTGAGAGTTTAGTCAGCTCGCACAGAAACACGGTGAGAGTTTAGTCAGCTCGTCCAGAAACACGGTGAGAGTTTAGTCAGCTCGTCCAGAAACATGGTGAGAGTTTAGTCAGCTCGCCCAGAAACACGGTGAGAGTTTAGTCAGCTCGTCCAGAAACCTGGTGAGAGTTTAGTCAGCTCGTCCAGAAACATGGTGAGAGTTTAGTCAGCTCGCCAAGAAACATGGTGAGAGTTTAGTCAGCTCGTCCAGAAACACGGTGAGAGTTTAGTCAGCTCGCCAAGAAACATGGTGAGAGTTTAGTCAGCTCGCCAAGAAACACGGTATGAACAAAAGCTCAGAAACACAGTAAGAGTTTAGTCAGCTCGCCCAGAAACACGGTGAGAGTTTAGTCAGCTCGTCCAGAAACACGGTGAGAGTTTAGTCAGCTCGTCCAGAAACATGGTGAGAGTTTAGTCAGCTCGCCCAGAAACACGGTGAGAGTTTAGTCAGCTCGTCCAGAAACACGGTAAGAGTTTAGTCAGCTCGCCAAGAAACACGGTATGAACAAAAGCTCAGAAACACAGTAAGAGTTTAGTCAGCTCGCCCAGAAACACGGTGAGAGTTTAGTCAGCTCGCCCAGAAACACGGTACGGACAAAAGCTCAGAAACACCATCAGAGTTTAGTCAGCTCGTCAAGAAACACGGTGAGAGTTTAGTCAGCTCGCCCAGAAACACGGTGAGACTTTAGTCAGCTCGCCCAGAAACACGGTGAGAGTTAAGTCAGCTCGCCCAGAAACACGGTAAGAGTTTAGTCAGCTCGCCAAGAAACACGGTATGAACAAAAGCTCAGAAACACAGTAAGAGTTTAGTCAGCTCGCCCAGAAACACGGTGAGAGTTTAGTCAGCTCGCCCAGAAACACGGTGAGAGTTTAGTCAGCTCGCACAGAAACACGGTGAGAGTTTAGTCAGCTCGCCCAGAAACACGGTGAGAGTTTAGTCAGCTCGCCCAGAAACACGGTACGATCATACGCCCAGAAACACGGTAACAGTTAAGTCAGCTCGCCCAGAAACACGGTACGGACAAAAGCTCAGAAACACCATCAGAGTTTAGTCAGCTCGCACAGAAACACGGTACGATCAAACGCCCAGAAAAACCATCAGAGTTTAGTCAGCTCGCACAGAAACACGGTACGATCAAACGCCCAGAAAAACCATCAGAGTTTAGTCAGCTCGCACAGAAACACGGTATGAACAAAAGCTCAGAAACACGGTGAGAGTTTAGTCAGCTCGCCCAGAAACACGGTGAGAGTTTAGTCAGCTCGCCCAGAAACACGGTGAGAGTTTAGTCAGCTCGCCCAGAAACACGGCGAGAGCAGAAGTTTGTTCTGGGATGAATGTTAGAGTTGTTCAGACTGAGATTTCTGAGGAAGACTGAGGCTGGTTTGGGTCAGACTGAGAGTGCTTCATGATTTCCAGGATCTTTTCTTCTTTCTCTTGGAAGAGTCCGACTTTACCATGTCTAATGATCTAATCAATCATAGTACAACTCAGTTCTATAATCAAAAAGACTTTGTGAGTCATTAAGTTATTTAGGCTAATAAAAAAATTTACCGTAATTTCTGGATTATAAGCCGCTACTGTTTCATGATCTTTGAACTATGCGGCTTATAAGGTAATGCAGCAAAATGATAGATTCTCATAGACTTACTATAACAAATGAGGCCTGTATATGTACTTTATCATTTTTCTTTCTTAAATCTAGTGGGTGCGGCTTATATTCAGGTGAGATCAATAGGGCAGAAATTACAGTATATACAGTGCCTTGCGAAAGTATCCACACCAATTGAACTTTTCTACATTTTCTCTTATTATGACCACAAAAATCAAACATATTTCACTGAAACTTTGTGTGAAAGACCAACACTAAGTTGCACACAATTGTGAAGTGGAAGGACAGTCATACATGATCTATTTTTTTTTTTTTTTTACAAATTAAAACCTGAAAAGTAGGCGTGCAATATTATCCAACCCCCTTTTCTTCTGAGTGCAACACATTCCTTTTAGAGGCTTTAGAATGTTCCAATGTTGACCTAACAAATAAATAGAGTCCACCTGTGTGTAATCTACTCTCAGTATAAATGTAGCTGTTCTGTAAAAACCTCAGAGGTTTGTTTGAGAGTATTGGGGAGCGGTCAGCACCATGAAGACCAAAGAACACACCACACAAGTCAGGGATAAAGCTGTGAAGAAGTAAAAAACAGGATTAGGTTATAAAAAGATTTCCAAGGCTCTAAACGTCTCACAGAGCACTGTTTACATCATCATCCATAAATGGAAGGAGTATGGCACAACTGCAAATCTACCAAGACCAGGCCGTACACTTAAACTTACAGTTTGAACAAGGAGAGAACTGGTCAGAGATGCAGCCAAGAGGCCCATGGTGACTCTGGAGGAACTGCAAAGATCTACAGCTCAGGTTAGAGAATCCGTCAACAGTACAACTTTTAGTTCTGCACTACACAAATCTGGCTTTATGGAAGAAAGCCATTGCTGAAAGAAAGCCATAAGGAATCCCGTTTTTCACTTTGCCAAAAGCCATGTGGGGGACACAGTAACCATGTGGAGGAAGGTGCTCTGGTCAGATGAGACCAAAATTGAACTTTTTGGCCAAAATGCAAAACACTGTGTGTGGCGGAAACCTAACACTGCTCATGACTCTGAATACACCATCACCACGTTCAAAATAGAATTTGCAGCATTATATTCTGCACATGCTTTTCTTCAGCAGGGACAGGGAATATGGTCAGAGTTGATGGAAAGATGGATGGAGCCAAATACAGGGCAATATTGGAAGAAAACCTATTGGAGTCTGCATAACACTTGAGACTGGGGCGGAGGTTTATCTTTCAACAGGACAACGACCCCAAACATAAAGCCAAGGCTACATTGGAATGGTTTAAAACAAAACATATTCATGTCTTAGAATGGCCCAGACAACGCCCAGACCTAAATCCAATCGAGAATCTGTGGCAAGATCTGAAAACTGCTGTTCACAAACACACTCCATCTAATCTGACTGAGCTGGAGCTATTATGCAAAGAAGAAATGGGCAAATATTTCAGTCTCAAGATGTGGAAAGCTGGTAGAAACATACCCAAAGAGACTTGGAGCTGTAATTGCAGGCAAAAGGCAGTTCCACAAAATATTAACTCAGAGGGGTTGAATAATTTTGCACGCCTACTTTTCAGCTTTTTATTTGTAAAAAAACAAATAAATCATGTATGACTGTCCTTCAACTTCACAATTGTGTGCAACTTAGTGTTGGTCTTTCACACAGAGTTTCAGTGAAATATGTCTGATTTTTGTGGTCATAATAAGATATATATATCTTATATATATATATATATATATATATATATATATATATTAATTATATATATATATATATATATATATATATATATTATATATATATATATATATATATATATATATATATATATATATATATATATATATATATATATAAAAAAAATATGTTGATCTTTGGTCATTTTATCCTCAAAATCACTGGTGACACAAAAACCATTAAATGCTACTATTAACTAGTGATTAGTAGATGAGGCGTCGACACGTGGAACACATTTCCCAAACTGGGTGTGTTCTATAGCACCGTCTGGTGGTTTAATAAATGCTCTGCAGTCAGGGTAAGTAACTTACTCTATGTCTTTTTATTTACTTTGCACACACATACGAATCGTTTCCTTTTACAGAAGCTCATAATCTCGTGAATGTTTTGTTTCTACATCCAAAAAAACAGCGTTACCCAGTTAAGCCACACGTCTGATCATGTAATCCTAGTGTGAGTGACCTAATGACTTATGACTTATGACTGAGCTGCCTAAGACTCTGAAGTCGCACAGTGAAGCTAAACACAGACACATTTAAATTTATTGTCATATGTTGGTCACACAAAGTCAGAACACACGTTCAGAAACACTCGCTCCAGCGCTGACCCATGTGACACACTGATGACACAGTACATGTGTTGTTCTCTCTCGACACACGCACCACTTCAAAGCTCCAATCATGTGTTGGCCCATCACTTCTATTAACTAATCCTATAAGTATTGAAAGTATAAAGCATGTCTTTTACTTTGATATTGACTTTCTCTGTCTCTCTCTTTCTCCAGGAGATCACCGTCTGTCGCTGCTGCTCTCTCAGGCTCAGGGTTCTCACATCTGCAGAGAACTCTGGCTCTGCAGCTGGCCGACTGGAACAGAATGGAGACGGACAGTTATCTATCAGAGGAACGCCTCCGGATCTTCACCCTGCTGTCGGGGAAACCGGTACGTCTGCTAACAACCTGCGTTTTATCTCAGCTCACAGTTCAGCTTCACTTCTACGGCAAACCGCAGACACCTGAACACTTACTATTACTTTAGATAGGACATCAGTTATTGTAAGACGTTATGATTGTTAGATAGACCTTTGCTTTTGCATTTGTAGTTTTAAATGACCGTCATGCTGCTGTTTTTCTCCTGGTTAAATAAAGGTCTGACTGAATAAACCCGTCCTCTCTCTCCAGGTGTGGCAGTCCTCAGACTCCTCCGTAAACGTCTGCTCAGAGCTGGACTGGAAGCGCTGTGTGGCTGTTCACTTGTGGTTCCTTCTGCCTCCGACGGCGTCTGTGGCCGACGCGCTGCACATGTACGAGTCGGCCTTCCAGGTTTGTGCTCGGACACTTCTTCTCTTTCTCCTCCTCAGAACGTCGGAGTGATCACAGTGTGTTTGTCTCTCAGGGCTCGTCCGATAGGGGGAGCTACGCCTGTCCTCCCGCTGCCGTCGTACCTGGAGTCTGAGTGTTTGGACCTGGAGGAGGAGGAGTCCAACCCAAGACCTCTGTACGACCTCTGCTTCCACCTGCTCAAGCTCTACAGCGACAGGTAACTTCACTCTTCACCTGCTCTCACACTTCTCTTTCTCTCCCTCTCTTCTCACAGTTCTCCTTCTCTCTCTTATGCTGCGTTCAAACTGGATTGTTGGAGCTTCCAGTTTACATGTTAAGTCAATGTAAACCTGCGTCTTGGGGCGTCCAGCGAATTTGCGTCAAGTGCATTGAAATTCTTTTGTTACGGCGTCTGCTGAAGCTGCGTTTTGCAAAGTAAATGCTCAAACCTGCGGTGAACACTTTACCCACCTCATCAGCTGTTGACGCCAGAGTTGAGCTCTGCTGAATTTTCAAGCGTCGAACGCGGCGTCCACCAATCAGACACTGCTCTTCTGTGACGTAGTGGCGCTGCTCTGCCTCACATCAAGAGGAAAAAAGGACTGTTTACCCAAGTCTTTTAATACCTTTTATTAACGAAAAGTCGCTGGTTGTGGGGCTTTTGTCAAAGACTTGGTTGTTCGTTGCTCTGAAAATCTGTTGACACAAAACAAACAACATGGACCTGATCTGGACTGACAAAGCCTCACATAGATCTATTCAAATGTTTAAACCTGCTGTAGGACGTGACACTGGAGGAGGACAGAGACAGGAAACAACTGTCTCTCTCTCTCTCTCTCTCTCTCTCTCAGTCATCTGTCCTAGAGATAAACTAACACTTTTGCAAACAAGAGGAAGCGAAAAGAAGCGCGTCGATACATTAAAAGTGTCTTTTTCCCCCGCTGCGCATTGGGGCGTTTAGGGCGCCTATTGGGGTGTCAGCTTTCACAAATATTCGGTGTCAAAATGTGCTTTGACGCGCGAAATTAGACGCTTAAATGCTGTCCGGTCTGAACGCAGCGTTACAGTTTTCCCTCTCTCTCTCTCACAGACACCACCTTCTCCAGCCGCTCCTTCGACCCTCTCTATGTCTCCCCTCACACTTCTCTCTCTCTCCGTCTCCCCTCACCGTTCTTCTCTCTCTCTCCTCACAGTTCTTCTCTCTCTCTCTCTCACCGTTCTTCTCTCTCCCCTCACCGTTCTTCTCTCTCTCTCCTCACGTTCTTCTCTCTCTCTCCTCACAGTTCTCTCTTCTCTCTCTTCACAGACATCACCCCGCTCTAGCTGCTCCTCGACCCTCTCTCTGTCTCCCCTCACAGTTCTTCTCTCTCTCTCCTCACAGTTCTTCTCTCTCTCTCTCTCTCTTCTTCTCTCTCTCTCTCCTCACAGTTCTTCTCTCACTCTCCTCACACTTCTCTCTCTCTCTCTCTCCTCACAGTTCTTCTCTCTCTCTCCTCACAGTTCTTTCTCTCTCTCCTCACAGTTTCTTCTCTCTCTCCTCACAGTTCTCTCTCTCTCCCTCACAGTTCTTCTCTCTCTCCCACCGTTCTTCTCTCTCTCTCTCCTCAAGTTCTTCTCTCTCTCTCCTCACAGTTCTCTCTCTCTCTCCTCACAGTTCTTCTCTCTCTCTCACGTTCTTCTCTCTCTCTCCTCACAGTTTTCTCTCTCTCCTCACCGTTCTCTCTCTCTCTCTCTCCTCAAAGTTCTTCTCTCTCTCTCCTCAAGTTCTTCTCTCTCTCTCCTCACAGTTCTTCTCTCTCTCCTCTCTTCTCTCTCTCTCCTCACAGTTCTTCTCTCTCTCCAGTTCTTCTCTCTCTCCTCACAGTTCTTCTCTCTCTCTCTCACGTTCTTCTCTCACAGTTCATTCTCTCTCCCCTCACAGTTCTTCTCTCTCTCTCACAGTTTCTCTCTCTCTCTCACAGTTCTTCTCTCTCTCTCTCTCTCTCTCTCTCTCTCCCCTCACCGTTCTCTCTCTCTCTCCTCACAGTTCTTCTCTCTCTCTCTCCTCACAGTTCATCTCTCTCTGTCTCCTCACAGTTCTTCTCTCTCCCCTCACAGTTCATCTCTCTCTCTCCCCCTCACAGTTCTTCTCTCTCTCTCACAGTTCTCTCTCTTCCTCACAGTTCTTCTCTCTCTCTCTCTCTCTCTCCTCACAGTTCCTCTCTCTTCCTCTCTCTCTCTCTTCCTCACAGTTCTTCTTCTCTCTCTCTCTCTCTCACAGTTCTTCTTCTCTCTCTCTCCTCACAGTTCTTCCTCTCTCTCCTCCAGTTCTTCTCTCTCCCTCACAGTTCTTCTCTCTCTCTCTCCTCTCCCTCACCGTTCTTCTCTCTCTCCACAGACACCACCCGCTCCAGCGCTCCTCGACCCTCTCTCCGTTCTCCTACCGTTCTTCTCTCTCTCTCCTCACAGTTCTTCTCTCTCTCCTCACAGTTCTTCTCTCTCTCTCCTCACAGTTCTTCTCTCTCTCTCTCTCTCTCCTCACAGTTCTTCTTCTCTCTCTCTCTCTCTCCTCACACTTCTTCTTCTCTCTCTCTCTCTCCTCACAGTTCTTCCTCACAGTTCTTCTCTCTCTCTCTCTCTCTCCTCTCTCTCTCTCTCTCTCTCCTCTCTCTCTCTCTCTCTCTCCCCTCACCGTTCTTCTCTCTCCCCTCACCGTTCTTCTCTCTCTCTCTCCCCTCACCGTTCTTCTCTCTCTCTCTCCCCTCACAGTTCTTCTCTCTCTCTCTCCTCACCGTTCTTCTCTCTCTCTCCTCACACTTCTTCTCTCTCTCTCTCACAGTTCTTCTCTCTCCTCACCGTTCTTCTCTCTCCTCACCGTTCTTCTCTCTCTCCACAGACACCATCCGCTCCAGCCGCTCCTCGACCCTCTCTCCGTCTCCCCTCACACTTCTCTTCTTCTCTCTCCACAGACACCACCCTCTCCAGCCGCTCCTCGACCCTCTCTCCGTCTCTCCTCACACTTCTTCTCTCTCTCCTCACAGTTCTTCTCTCTCCCTCACCGTTCTTCTCTCTCTCCACAGACACCACCCTCTCCAGCCGCTCCTCGACCCTCTCTCCGTCCCCCTCACCGTTCTTCTCTCTCTCCACAGACACCACCCGCTCCAGCCGCTCCTCGACCCTCTCTCCGTCTCCCCTCACCGTCTGGACTTCCGGCTGACGTGGCACTTGTGGAGCGTGTTGGAGGCTCTGAACTACACCCACCTGCCTGAAGCTGGCCTGGGACTGCTCCACGTGTCCTTCTGCTCGGTGCTGGAGTCTGTGGGTCTGTGGCACCTCGGCGTGTTCGTGCTGCTGCACATCAAGAGTCACAGGTAACACTCTACCTCACAGCAACAGGGTTTCCTTTACCTAAAAACATGTACAATAAGCTCCTCTCCTGAAAAGCGGTTCTTGAATGTTAGTTTAACTTTTCTGAATAAGTCAAAGGTCAAATAGACACGTTTAAGCTTCCAGTTTTGTGCAGTTTAGTGTTGGTTTAATCCTCATGTGTTCCTCCATGAAGCAGTAAGGAAAGGCTTGTTTCCTCTGTTATTTCTCAGTCAGAGGAAGCAAACAATAGACATTATTTTAACAAACTCCTCACTTCGTTCCAAATATGGCTACACAAGTAGTTTGTTTTTGTGAGACTCAACAAAACTAAAAATATATCTCAGAATTGTGAGACTAGTACTGAGACAAGAATCAACTCGAAGCAAAGCAGAATTGAGGTTATGCACTAACATCCTACGGTCTCTACATCAGGTGGCGTAGTTGTCATAAGATAAGATATCCTTTATTTGGGATATATATTTTAGGGGAAATTCCAGTGTTGCAACGCACATTTTAAGAACAGCAGGGAAAATAGGAAGCATGGAATCAAACAAGATAATAGTTAGAAAACTCTTATTTACAATAAATGTTTGCTATGGAACAGTGCAAGATAGATAGATAGATAGATAGATAGATAGATAGATAGATAGATAGATAGATAGATAGCTACATAGATAGATAGATAGAAGCATCAGTATATAGTATTATAGTATGTGCAATATATATGACTATGATTATGTACAATAGTGACAGTTTTTCCTCCAAATGCAATGAAAATCAAACGAGGCATTTGGGGCTAGTCCTGAAGCAATCCCCTTCTCTTTTGTCATTTGAAAAGAGCAGCTTCTGAAGCGGGTTTTCATTAGAAAAGTGGTAAAAGTGAGCGAACTACACAAACTCATGAGCACATCGAGCCTAGATGTGTGCACAGAGCTTCTGTTCACGTAGTTCACTCACTTTTACCACTTTTCCTATGAAAACCCGCTTCAGAAGCTGCACTTTGCCTGCTGACGACAAAAGATTCAGGACTTGCCCAAAATCCCTCGTCTCATGTCCAATGTCCATTGTGTCTGGGTAGACAACTGTGTCACTGGCACTTACAACACCGGATGTAACGACCTGTGTCAGACTAAGACCAGAAGAATATAGTCCTTTTGTGCCATCCTACATTTCTATTTGTTTAAGACCATATGAGACATGATACAACTAGGGCTGTAGTCAACCAAAGAAATTCTTGGTCGACTAAAGACATGTCCCATCGACCGATTAGTCGACTAAAAAGGGGGCGTGGCTAAAGCTCTGAAGCTAAAAAAAAAATAGTTTGATCTGACAATTTATCTGACGCAAAAAGGCAAAAGTGCAATGGAGTTCATGCAAAAACAACAATTTACACAGAAAATGAACATGACACAGTGTGTTTAGAGTTTAGATTCTGGGCCCGAGCCCGTGTAGGCCCGACAACTACGTGAGAAATGTGGGCCGGCCGGGTTCGGGCCAAGACGCAGAGCCGCACTGAACACGTGCGCTTCACGGATGATTGACAGCCGCGTCAGAACACAGCACAAACCACCGCAGTGATTAAAAAAAGTCAGTGTTTAAGTGGCCAACTATACGGCGCGAGAGTGAGGAGAGAGAGAGAGAGAGAGACTTGTGAATAAGCGTGGAGCAGGTAAAAGAGAAAGGAGAACGAAAGACGGGGAAGCACGTCTTTCGTTTCATCCGCGGATCAAGTAAAAGGTGAGGAAGAAGCAGAGAGAAAGTGCGCCGTTACGCGCTCGGGAGAAAAGAAGGAACAAGAGGGACGGAGGGAGAGGGAGAGAGAGAGAGAAAGAGAAGTGGAGGAAGCGCGTTTAGCGGCGAGACACACTTACATTAAACACGTTGGACATCATAAGAAGCTTTTTCTGTCATTAAAATGCCACAGTTCAGTGAGTGGCGGGGCGGGCTCTCTTCGGGCTCGGGCTTAGGCACAGGTTCCGGTCGGGTTCGGAGACGACGTGCGCGGGCTCGGGCTGGGTCGACTAATACAAATTTTGGTCGACTAAAGCCCCATCGACCGATTAATCGACTAAACGACTAAAGAACTACAGCCCTAGATACAACACAGCCCAGCTCTGGTCCAAACTCAGTGCAACTGCTGATACTGGAATCTTGAGTCTGGAGTTTTCAAAGCTACTGACACTTACCAGAAACAGAGAAGCTGAAATGACTTTTGCAAGTTGAGGCTTTGACACTTAAAGTGTTAATCACTTACTCAGTCTCAAACTGGAATCAGAAAAGAACCAGACGCTGCTGCTGCCTGTGAGTGTGGGAGGGCATCTGACGCACTAACACTCTCTCTTCTTCTTCAGTGAGCGAGAGCGCGCCGTGAGGCTGATGCTGGAGCTGCACTGCCCCCTGGTGGACACAGAGGAGTCACTGCAGAGGGAGCGTTTCCTCACACAGACTCTGCTCATCCCAGAACAGTGGATCCACCAGGCCAAAGCCCTGAGAGCCCGTAACCACGGCGACGCCCGACGACAGGCGCTGCACCTGTACCGGGCCGGAGAGTGGAGCGAGTGTCACCGCGTCCTCACCCGGAAACTGGCCTCAGGTAAGAGACACGCCCACAAACATCCACAAAAACAAAACTCATCTCCAATAGATGGATTTTTGTTTCTCTACACCAGGGGGGGCAACCTGGTCGATCGCGATCTACTGGTCGCTTGCACCGTCAAAGCGGGTCGATCCCGGAGACCTGCCTGTCACAATGCAAAGGCTAGTCTGACAAACTCCGGGCTAACTTTTATTTACACAAAGAACAACTTGCAGCATGCACACGAGCTCTACCGCGAGCCACAGTCATAATAGAAACAGAGGTTGTGTTTTTGACACGATAACGCTCGTGTACGCGCAAGGGAGGAGAAGACGAGGAGAAGAGCAAGGGAAAAGGGGGAAAGAGAGAGAGCCCCTTCCAGATGCGTGTCTGACCCACTGCCGCTAACAAACACGAGATGTAGGCCTACATTTACTGGAGGAAGAAAAAGTAAAGGAGAGGGAGAGTAAAAGGATGAGAGAGCCGGAGCCAGGTGAGGAGTGTCATAGTCCTACCTGTTTACTCTGTTCATCCTTTACAAAGTATCCTTGTTGTAATGTTAATCCAAACGTCTGAGCTAAACAGAACTGAGGCGAAGTTGGACAAGCCCCTCCCCTTCTGTGCGTTACCATGGAGCTACTGTCTATCACCAAATACAGGCTATAACAGACTACAATAGAAAGAAGCTGTACAGAGCTTTAATTAAAAATATATATATAATAATCTAAATTTATCTACTGTATAAATAATTAAATTACTTTGTAAATACATTGTTGCAATAATAGGGCAAAAAATACTGCATATCAGCCATTGCGATAATATAAATTTACTGGTAGATCTTTGAGCCTTGCCAACTTAAAAAGTAGATCTCGGGCCAAAAAAGGTTGCCCACCCCTGATCTACACGGACGATGCACGCACTCGCCTGCAGAGAGAGCCGTGGAAACAAGTGTAAAAAGCTCCGCTGTCAGTAATTTCAACAGGTCTATTTTGCCCTTTGTCTTAGCCTTGGTCTTAACTATTCCTCTGTTGGCCACTAGGGGCTCTCTCCAGGTGCTATACACTGTCAGTGTAGAAGGTGTGGCTTCAGCCAGATGTGGGGGTGCAATTTCCTTCAGTGAACCTTATGTAAAAGAAAAGACACATTTTTAGACAAAGTTGTTAAAGTCTGTCATATGAATAGACTTTCACCAAATAGATTTCTATTATTACACTTTTTTCCCCAAACTGAAGCTGCTGCTACAGTTCACTTTTGCCTGTGATCTTAATGCAGCTGATCACTTGTCACAGACGTGACACATCTCAGGTTCACTGAAGGAAATTGCACCCCCACATCTGGCTGAAGCTGCACCTTCTAGGGCTGGAGAGAGCCACTAGTGGCCAACAGAGGAATAATTAACACCAAGGCTAAGACAAAGGCAAAATAGACCTGCAAGAGTTTATCTGAGAGAAAACTAAAGTTCTGCTGCTAAATCAACATTTGTGAATGAAACTCCACCTACGACCCTTAAAAGTGACATTCAGGTGAAAAACACAGACGTCTGTCAGACCGGTTCAGACCTGAAACAAACAAAGTTTCCCCAGCTAAGCCGATGGAGAGGGGCTCCTTCTGCATAACGCATGCGCAGTAGAGCAGAAAGTGACGTCGACCAAAAATCGCTCTGTAAAACACTTTAGCTTAAGATCCTTGCAGAGTTTCTTTGGGGCTTAAAAAGTCTAACTCCTGATGTTTACTGAGTGTGAGCTCGTTGCAGGTCAGGACTTGTGCGGGTCACCCTGGACTTATAAAGTGCCTAAAATCAATGCGTCCCTTGTACACAAAATCAATGTCAGTCGTTTGTGCTGCTTTCATGTCTGTGATATGAATGATTTTTAAAAGGTCATTATAAGGCCATGCAGCCGCTCAGGAGGCTTAAAAAAGCTCCAAAATGGCATCAATCATTTGTGCTTTGTTTGTGCTGCTTTAGTTTTAAATTTTATTCTGATGAAGCTGACCGGACATCAGATTAAACAATTATTGTCAAATGTTCCAATTTCTTTCACAGTATCACATCTTTCATGTTGGGAACTGGTGTGTTCTGCTGTGATTTGTTTATGGAAGAGATGGAATACTCAGTCGCTGTATAAATGAGGTTCTTTTTTGTTTATTCATTAGATTTAAGAAGCAGCAGTCTAAAATACTATCGGTCACGACTCAAGGTCTTAATCTGTGCATTTTGTGGCCTTAAAAAGTCTTAAATTTTACCTCTTCATCCCTGTAGAAACGCTGTCTTTGACGTGGTGGAAAAGTTTAAAACAGGGCTGTTCCCAAACTGAAGCTTCCATCACAAACTTAAGTTACTTCCACACAGTTCATTTCAGTTCATTAACCCTCTTTGTCTCTCTCTCTTTCTCTCTTTCCTTCTCTTTTGCTCAGACTGCATCATAAAAACGGAACCAGGACTTCCTGCGGGAGGCCTGGAGGTCGGAGCGTCCCCCCCCCCCGCAACGGGGGGGGGGGGGGGGGGGGGGGGAGGGGGGGGGGGGGTGGGGGGGGCACGTCCCATACCCTGCCCCCCCCCCCCCCCCCCCCGAGAAAGGGAACGCACGCAAGGGGGAGGGGGGGGGAGGAGAGCTGACACGGCAGGAAGAAAAGGAGAAAGAGGAACAAAAGGAGAGAAGAGAGGGGGCTGCTGACAGCTGAGCGGCTTTACAACCTCGAGAGCGCACTGACTCACTCTTGGAAACCCGGACAGAGCGTCACTCTTAGAGCGCATGATAAAGTTCGAAAGGGAAACGCCGACCACAGTTTATTTTACGTCTTTTAAATGAGTCTATTTTTATTTAACGAATTTTAAAATATTCACTCGTTTTAAATCGTCTACAACAGAAGCACTTGAAAATCTACAAAAATATCCTCTTCTCTGTCGCGCCACGTTGTGAAAAAAAACTAAAAACAAAACAAAATTATATAAAAAAAAACAGAAGAACGTTCCTGAGTGGTCGGTTCAGTTCTTAAAGAAACTAAACCCATTAAGTAGATTTTTTAGTTGGAGTGGAAAAAGTCTGTGTGTCCCGTCTCTCATTGCCGGCGCTGAATCCCGGCGCGCTCACTTGGCCGGCGCTTGAATCCCTTCGCGCTGAGGGCCCAGCGCTTGATCCCGCGCGCTCAATGGCCGGCGCTGATCCCTGCGCTTCATTTGCGCGGCGCTGGAATCCCTGCGCTCTCATTGGGCCGGCGCCTGAATCCTGCCTGCATGGCCGGCCGCGTGAAACCCTCGCTCGATCCAGCCTTACCCTCGCTCTATGGCCGGCGCTTTATCCCTCGCGCTCTCTGGCCGCCGCTTGAATCCCGCGCTTCATTGCCGGCGCTGAATCCCTCGCTCTCATGCCCGCTGATCCCTTCAGCTCGATGCCAGCGCTTACCCTCGCGCATGCCCGGCGCTGAACCGCGCTCTCATGCCGCCTGAATCCCGCCTCTCCATTGCCGCGCTTGATACCTCCCTCCTCATTGCCGCGCCTGAACCTCTCTCTCTCTTCAGTTCTCTCTCGTTGTAAAAATCTGAAAAGTGTCGTCTTATTCACATTATTTACAGCAGAAGCTACAAAAACCACTTACAAAACGGGGTTGTCAGATTGAGGAAATAAACACAACCACCAAATGAACCTTAAAGCCTCCGAAACATTCCACGTCACTCAGGGCAAACATCACGCACAGATCAGCCACAGGAAAAGCAAGTCGCAAGAGTCAGCTGGTTTCACAGTTTGTTAATAGCTACCTACAGCAAGTTTTACATGACATGTAACTTTCCAACTTAATACAGCCATTAAAACCAGTTTGACGTATCTTAACGGTTGCAAGAGATCTGTACCAGTTGATATTAGACAACTATACATCTAGACCTGATGAACGTTACCGGGTTGACCTGCAACGGGTTTGTCTTTAGGTGAACCGGAGGGACCGGTGAGACCTGCAGTGGGACATCGGACTTTCAGTGACCGGAGACGCGAGACCCAGTAACCTGGGGGGAACCGGGGCTGGGGCCCCAGGACCCGGGGGGGAGGGCGACCGGGAGGAGCCCGCACCGAGCGGCCGTACGCGGGACATGAGACCGGGACCAGTACCGGGAACCGGGGACAGGGGAACGGGACGGGGAACCGAAGCAACGACGGACGGAACCGGCAGACCGCGGCCGGGTGCGAACGACCAGCCGGGAACCAACAAAACAGGGAGCGACGCAAAGAAGAAAACTCACGCAAACCAGAAGCAGACGGCGCGGGACAGAGTCCGAGAAAGTCCGCGCCGAGCGCAAAAAACGGAGAAACCAACAGCAGACACACCTGGACCACACACACGGAACCAAGCACGGGAAGCCGGGATAGAGCGGGGGGCGAAAGGGAAGTGCCCGAAGCCCCGCCCTCGCCAGGCACACGCGCACCAGCGCGGCCGCCACGGGGGAGCGCCGGCACTGGAGACGGCGACCATGGACCAGCGACCCCGCCCCCACTCAAGACCACACCACCAAGTGCAACGCCCACCCGCGAGGAAAGAAACCAGAGAGAGGGAGAGAAGAAAAAGACAGCCAACCGCCCGAGAAAAGAAGAAAAAAGGAGGAGAGGAGAGAGCACCGACACGCAGGGGGCCCGACGCCCCAGCCGCCGAGGAAAAGAAGAGAGAAGCAGCGCACTGACGAGCGAGAGCCCGCCCGGATGGGCCCAGGCCCGGGGCGCCCCAGCCCGGTCCTGGAGGAGGGAGAGGAAGGGGAGGCAATATCAGAACCAAGCCGAGAAGAGAGGAGAGGGAAACGCTGCAAAGTGCCGTTATCAGGACATGCCGGAATGGCTCAGAGAGTGTTCACTGAGACTAGGCAGCCAGGGTCATGAGACGACATGCAGCAACATCCAGCAGGTGCCGCGCATACACTCCAGCGAAGACGCAGACAGAGACGCTCTCCGTCAGAAGTCCTAAACGTTGTATATACTGTCCTCAAGCGAACGGAGGACGAACAGCAGGCTACGAGCGGACCAGTGGCTAAGACACCCCGACCGGAGAACCATGGACGTACCAACCTAGACTACACAAGGCGCGGTGGTCACCGAGTCCAGAAAGACACGACCAACATGGCGCCGGACAACATACGAGAGGTGAGTTTCCTGGAAGGGGATCAACCCACGAGACCGCGTTCCTTCCCTGAACCAGAATACACCCAAGTACCGCAAGAAAGAGTCAGAAACGCGAAAGACCAAGGCCCTCCGCCCCCAATCAGCGTCGGACACAAGAACCACGATACGTTAAAGAAAAACTCAAACCGGGGTCAAACCAAACGCCAGGTCGGAATAAACCGAGCCAAAGCTCAGGGGTAGCCGATCAAGTCAACATTCAGGGTTCATAAGAGTGAACTGTCCAGAACAAAGCCACCAACAACACAGATGCAACCACCACGAGGTAGCATCGAAAGACTCCAGCGCTGACGAGAACAGTACTATATGGACACCCCAAGATGTATGTGAGAGAGTCGAGCGTCTCACCCTGGAAATGTCCAGGACTGGACTCGCGAGGCGATTCAGGTCGAGCGACACATGCGAGGTTTCTTGTTATCCAACGTGCCTTGTAACAAGCTCTAGCGATCTATGCTCCTCGACCTGATGGATCCAGCGATGTCGTCAGGCGATAAGCCTGATGTTTACAATCTACTAAGTTACAATCTATCTGTGAGATTTCATCATGCTCAGACTATAGAATGAAGATATTTTCGACTTCGAAACATTGATAAAATCAGAAATGTCACGCTCGTATGAATCTGTGTTGCTCCTGTATTGCGTCTCCAGACCGAGGAAAAAAAATAGACCTTCACGGTATCGTGGCAATTCCTAAACCCGGCTGACCCGCGGCGGACGCTCCCACACTCACCACATGACCTCTCCGATCCTCGGGGGCCGTGACGATGGCGCGCATTTGGGGTTTAAGCACTTTGTAAAGTTTCTGTGCGGACCCGGCTCGATCTCACAGTGTGTAAGCCAGGGCTAGGATTGGGCACGGGTTATGACACTTTTTCTGGTCCTGGTTTCTAGAGAGCGAAAGGCTTCTGTTTGAACCCACAATAAAAGCAACAACACTTCCGTCTCCGCTATGTGCCTCTTCACGGTCCACTCTTGTGTTTTGGATGTCTGTCATGCTGCGTGTGGTCGGACACTTTCTCTCCTCTCTCTGCCTCCTCACCCTCCTCACGCGACGTCTACTCCTTTCTCTGATCTCCTCTCTCTCTCACCCGTGTCCTTCATGTCTTCTCTCTCTCGCTCTTTCTCACGATCCCTCTCTTCTCTCGTCTTCCTCCAGAGATGGCGAAGCGTCGGGCCACATCCTCCGTGTCTGGTCTCTCCTCTCTCATCCGCGCGCTCTCTCGTGCCTCAGAGATGCGAAGCGTCTGGCCAACTCCTGCTGTTCGTGGTCTCTCTCTCGCCTCCTCTCCACTCCTTCTTCTCCTTTTCTTCCTCAGACGAGATGGCGACAGCGTTGGCCAACTTCCTGACGCGTTGTGCTCGGTCTCTTCTCTCTCCTGCCTCTCAACATCCCCTCTTCTCTCTTTTTCTTGCCCTCAGAGTGCGAATAGCGTCGGGCCAACATCCTGCGTGTTCGTGGGTCTCTCTGCCAGCTGGGCGACCCCCTGATTGGTGGTGCGCGCTCTGGTCCACATCGCGCTCACGGTCCAGCGCTCTCGAGGCCGGAGGACGTACACGCGGCAGGATGCTGCGCGGCCTCACCAGGCTACCTGCGCCAGGCTCGTGCTCAGCCAATGAGAGGACGGGGGCGGGGCTAAAGAGAGACATTAAACCACTTTAACAGCACAAAACACAGACTCTTCATCAGGCTTCAGTGATTGGTCGTATTCGTGATGATGTCATAGGTCCAGGCTGTGTCCATGATGATGTCATAGGTTTCTAAAGTTTATTTCTATTAGAGACTCGACCAGGACATTTCCCTCAGGACAGATCTTACAGCGACGTCTGCTTCTGGTTTGGAGACTTTAGTTTACTTCATTGGACAGTCACAGAAAACATGCACAAGAGAATGTTTTACACAGAATCAAACCTGGCTAAACCAGTCCAAAACCTGTCAAGGGCTAGAATACAACAGGGCAAAACAGTCCAAACCAGTCCAAGTATAGGAAGATAAACAGTCTACAAAACCAGGTCCAAACCAGGGTCCAAGGTCTAGAATAACAGGTCTAAAACCAGGTCCAACCGGTCTAAAACTAGTCAAACCAGTCTACAACCAGTCCAAACTAGGTCCAAACCAGGTCTAAAACTAGTCCACTGGAACGTCAAAAACGACAAACAAGGTCCAATCACGGCCAAGACGGAATCAAATCAGTCTAAGAAAAATCCAAAACGGGTCCAAACCTGGGGCAAAAAAAAGACAAGGTTCAAACCAAGTCTAAGACTGGGTCTAAGCGAAGTCTAAACAAGGTCCAAAACTGAAATCAAACAGATCTACAACTACAAACAATGAAGGTCTAAAAACCAGGTCCAATCCAGGTCTAAAACTAAGACAAAACCAGGTCTAAGACTAGGTCAAACCAGGTCTAAGACAAGGTTCAAATCAGGTCTAAGACTAGGTCTAAGTTAAGTCTAAATAAGGTCCAAAAATGGAATCAAACCAGATCTAAAACTATGACAAAACCAGGTTTAAGACTACGTCCAAACTAGGTCTAATTACTAGTCCAACTTACATCTTAGACAGGTTCCAAAACTGGTTCAAACCTAGGACCAAACCAGGTCTAAGACTAGATCTAAACTAAACTTGTGAACACAGCCTCTTGACTCTTGCAGAACTGAATCTTTCTCTTTGAGCTCTGATCTGTGAGTGAACTGTTCCGCCCTGAACCTGATAAAGACGTGAAATGTCCTCGAGCGACTTTAACGGCTTCACTTGTTGTTTTGTTTTATTTTCAGCTCAAATCTGTCAAACCAAAACCGTTGATTTAAAAGTGTTTTGGTGTAGCTTCTGCCTGTAAAATAAATGTTGAAATAAACCACACTTTTACAGGAAATTTAACGTTGGCAGGCCAATGGAGAGACCAGGGATTCAAGCGCCGGCCAATGAGAGCGCGCAGGGATTCAAGCGCCGGCCAATCAGACGCAGGGATTCAAGTGCCGGCCCAATCCAAGAGAACGAGGACACCCAGACTTTTCAAACTCACTAAAAATCTACTTAAATGGTTTAGTTTTCTTTAAGAAACTGAACCGGACCCAATCAGAACGACTCCGTTTTTTTTTTATTATAATTTTGTTTTGTTTAGTTTTTTTCAAACGTGGAGCGACAGAGAAAGAGGATATTTTTGTAGATTTTCATGTTTGTTGTAACGACGAAAGAAGATTAAAACGAGTGAATATTTTTAATAAAGACGATGAAATAAACTGTCGGAGTTTTCTTTTAACTTATCAGGCTCTAAAGTGACGCTCTGCTCGGCCAATCAGATCCAGCAGTTTAAGACGCTCAGCCAATCGATCCCAGCATTTTAAAGACGCTCAGCTGTCAGCAGCCCCCTCTCTTCCTCTCCTTTGTCTCTTTCTCCCCTTCCCATTTCTCTCCCTTCTCTTTTTTTCCCCTCCATCTGTTCTCCTCTCTCTCCTCTTTTTTTCCTCTCCTTTTCTCTTTCTCTTCTCTCTTTTCTCTTTCTCCCTTTTTCTTCCCCACCCTCCTCTTTTCGTAATTCTCTTTTTTCCTCTTCTTCTTTTTCTCTTCTCTCCCCCCCTCTCGTCTCTTCTCTTCTTTTGTCTCTTCCCTCTTTTTCTCTTTATCCCTGTCCTCTCATTCTCTTTTTCTCTCCTTTCTTGCTCCCTATTTTCTCCTCCCTCTTTTTCTTTCTCTCCTCTCTCTCCTCATCTCTCTTTTTCACTCCTTCTCTTTCACTCGTTCCTCTCCTTTTTCTTTCTCTCCCCCTCCTCTTTTTCTCCCTTTATATTTGTCTCCTCTCTCTTCCTCTTTCCTCTCTTCTTTCTTCTCTCTTCTCTCGCTCCCTTTTTTTCTCCTCTTTTTCTCTTTCCCTTTTTTCCTTCTCTTCATCTATCCTTTTTTCTCTTCCCTCTCTCCCCCTCTCTTTTTCTCCTGTCTTTGTCCTTCCCTCTTTTCTCTCTCCTCTCATATCTCTTCCTTTTCTTTTTTCTCTTCTCCCTTTTTCTCTTCTCTCCCCCTCTCTCTCCTTTTCTCAACTTTCTCTTTTCTCTCTTCCTCTCTTCCCTTCTCTTTTTCTCCCCTCTTTCTCTTCTTTTTTTCTCTTCCCTCTTTTCTTTTCTCTCTCCTTCTTGCCCCCTCTTTTCTCCTTCTCCCTCTTTTTCTCTCTCTCTTTCTTTTCCTCTCCTTTTTCTCTTCTCTAGTTCTCCCCCCTCTCTCTCTTCCTTTTCTCCCCTTTCTTTCTCTTTTTTCCTCATCCCTCTCTCTCTTTATCTGTTTCCTGCAGAAATTGTATTTTTGAAGTTACTGTGCAGCTCCCCTTTTTATCTCACACCACACACACTTGTAAGACCGGTTCAATGAGGACCTCAAGCACAACGGTGCCATATGAGGACCTCACTTTTCTGAAGGAGATGACGTCACCAAAACCAGTGTCATTTTTTTCTTGAACATAGAAGCCCAGAAAAAAAAGTGAACCAAAAACTCCATTGTTTTCTTTTTTTTTTTTTTTTTTTTTTGAGTTTTGCTTTTGGCGATTTATGGGACTCGCAATTTTTTTTTTCTCCAAATCACAGATAATTAAGTCGCATCTACTGTTTATCTACTTTGTTTGAGCTTGTGTTTAACTCTAACTCTGTTAATGTTTGTTAAAAATGATTAAAATTAGTATTTAAAACATAAACATCCTGCAATACCAAGTATGACCATGTGGGGACCTGGTGACACACACTTTAAGAGGCAGGGTGTCTTCTGAAGACTGCAGTACCTCAGTGTGTCCACTAGGGTCGCATGCACTCACACTAACTCATGTAGAGGGTCTTGTGGGGACTTTTGAGAAAAAGGTCATGTGACCATTTCCAGAGGCATTGTGCTTGTGGGGACCTCAAGTGAAGTCCCCACATGGCCGTGTGTATACAGCGTCCCCACATAACATGGCTTGCAAGAGCACATAAACACACACTCTACACACCCCACAAGCGTACACACCACACTCCTAAACACACTCATAAACTCTGAGGCGGATCAGAGTCGACAGGAACTAGCAGCAGCTCCACATGTGTAAGTCTGTCACACTTTTACTAACATTTAACTTTTTCTCCTGCTTCTCTCTTTCTGCTCCGTGTCTTTTCTCTTTTCCCTGAGCCACATGTTTCTCGTCCAGAAGGAAAAGTCACGCTGGAATGTGAAGAATTCCCAGTGAGCTCAGGGAAAGTCAGTCTGTTTTGATTATTCCGCTGGAAGGATCTGCGTTTGTTAAAGTCCCAGAGCTAAACAAGATTATTTCTGTTTAAAGCAGCTTCTCGTTTCTCTGCTGCAGTTTAGAGTCGTGTTTATCAGAGTAATCTTTAATCTCAGACGCTCGAGTGGCCGTTTGCTGCTGCAGGATAAAGTTTGTTTCAGTTTGTTGAATAAACGTGTGTAAACCTGAGGAGCTGTGACAGTGTTTATTGTAGATCCACTGCGTTTAGATCAGAGAAAGTTTGTTTTTCCATCAAAGCTCTGCTCCAGTTCACATGAGAGAGAATAAACTCTGGAGAAATACTTTTACTGGAGCATTTGAATCATTTTAGCTTTAAATAAGTAGGTTCGGTTACATTCAGTCGAGTTTAGACGTCAGGAACACAAAGACAGTGGGACCTTTCTGTTCCTAAAGAAGATTCTCGTGTTCCTGACACACTGGTCAGAGGGTGAGAGACACTTTTTTATTGCTGTAAACGTATTAACTTGATGTCTGTGATGTGCAGTGGTCAGTTGTTGTTGTTTTGTTGTTGTTGTTGTTGTTGTGAGCATGCTCAGTTGAGAGGGGGGGGGGGCTTTAGTTTCACTTCGTCTTTGCAGCTTTTCCTGGAAAAACTGCAAACAACCTTTCCTCTCGTTTTCTCCTCTTCCTTCCCCTATTTCTCCTTCCTCTCTCTCTCTCTCTCTTACACAGCAGCAGAGTGGTTAGCTCTGAAGTAAGATGCACCGACTCAGCTTTTTCAGTTCAGATCCTTTGGCTCTAGTATTGATTGAATTATTTGAATGTTCTGTAACGTCTACTGTATTTATCGTGCAAGTCACAACAACGTCATGTGAATAAAGTTTTGTGTTGTCCTGGATCAACACCAGTCTGTACATTAGTCTCATTATAATAAAACAATGATTTCGGCTGAACCCGATATCATGAAGCCGATACCGATATCCGATCCCAGTATCGTATCGGTGCGTCCCAGAGAAGGTTGTGGGTTCGATCTCCGCTCGGCCGGGATCTTATGTGTGCAGTTTGTATGTTCCTCTCCGTGTCTGGGTGAGTTTCCTCCAGGCTACGGTTTCCCCACCAAACAATAACATGCAGGTTAGGGAACGCTTGGAGGTGGTCGGAGGTTGAGGCGCCAGGTGTTTTATCTTTTCGGGGAGCCTGTGTGAAGCACTTTGGAAAACGTGTCTGTGTAAATGTCATAGAAATAAAACATCCTCCTCTCTCTTTCTTCCTCTCTCTCTCCTCCTCTCTCCTCTCTTCTCCTCTCTCTCCTCTCTCTCTCCCTCTCTCTCTCTCTCTCTCTCCTCCTCTCTCTCTCTCTCTCTCTTCTCTCCTCTCTCTCTCTCTCTCCTCTCTCTCTCTCCCTCTTCTCTCTCCTCTCTCTCTCTCTCTCTCCCTCAGTGTAACGTCCAGATCATATGACTGCGTCTTCGTCTGGTCCTCGCGAGCTCTTCAGTAGAGCGTAAGGTCGGTGCAGCCTCTGTGCCTCTGAGCAGCGCACTTCTTCCTCTGTATGCGTGTGGTGTTAACCATGTGGGTGACTCGTGAGCAGATGGTTTAATTACGCTTCAGAGTAAAGCCGAAGGTTGGGCTACACGTCTGGTTTGGACACATTTTCTAAAGTGTTTTCTCTAATTACACTTCTTAACAGCAGCTTTTGTTCTCAGACTTTATATAATCATCGTTTGACTACACTCAGGAAAAAAGAACTTTTAGCGACTGGTTAAACTGTGCTCAAGTCTTCTCTATAAAGGGCACCAGATGAAGCCAAAAACACACGATTTGTTCTCCCAGAGAGGGAATGGAGCTAGGACGCTGTTGTCTTGCTGGTTCTCCAGGGTGTTTGGAGTCACCGCTCTACCATTAGTCGTTTGTTCCTCAACGACCGCCCTGCCGTACTGGTGGCCCCCGTGTAACGACCGCCTCGCGTACTGGTGGCCCCCGTGTAACGACCGCCCTGTACTGGTGCCCCCGTGTAACGACCGCTGCCCACAAGACAACCGCCCCCCCCGACATTCCCTGACAGGTTCAGCCTTCCACCAGGTCCACACCGAGGCCATTGGGACACACACAGGCCAGTGATAGAACAGAACCCATCCGGAATCCCTCTCGCTGACAATATTCCACCATATGGGGCTACATGTTGGATCAAGTGCTTTAGTGCTCGGTCCACTGAGTGCACTCTAAGATCTGGGCAGCGAATAAAATTTTTAATCTGCGAAGTCACATTTTACACACAAAAGTTCAATAAAGAGCTATTTTTAACCTATTTTTTCTCCAAAATATGATTTTTTAAGTATATTTAATTCTTCATGTGTGTAGAGTGTACAATCCAGCACATTTTGTGGTATTTTGGCTTAGATACATCATTTAGCTAGCCTACTCATAGAACTACAGTTACATAGGTAACTAACATTTCAGTCCTGATGAAAACCTGTCCAGTTCTGGGATAGTCTCTGGTCCAGCTCAGTGTCACTAAAATCACTGTGGGAAGTGAAAGTAGGCCGTTTTTAACGTTTTCCAAAGTAAACATCACAAACACGTGTGTAAAAGTTCGCGATCGCCGCTAATCTCCAAGCCGCAATTACTAAGGTGGTAACGCGTTTGAAGTCTTTAACCACACGTAAGCTCCGTGGTTCTTGGGTCTTTTTGGACGATGTTAAACACTCAGACGCAGCTCAGACTCGTCTCTGTCCGCTGTCCGTACAGCAGAGCTCACTTCCTTGTATTTAAAGCGAGGAGGAGAAAAAGCCGCAGCGGCCAGCAGTGCGGGCACTTCATTCATGCTTTTGCTGAATCACGTGACCTGCGTTAACGGACAAAATATTTAATCGCGATTAAGCACGTTGCTGCATTAACGCGCGGATAACGCGTTTAACTTGCCCAGCCCTAGTGCAATCAACAGTTCGTCGTGGACTTTCAGAGGTGGATCCCGAAGTCCTGTTCAGTGACCAAAAATGTTCCAGTGTTCAGAAGCAGCAATGACGAGATCAAGGTGAACAGGAGACACTACTGCTGAATGGATCCATGGAGGCTGAATAACCTCTGAGGTCCAGTGAACTATTCGACAGTTGATGAAACTCTGCTCACGTTTCTGCGATTTGGGGGTATTACTCTATTGGTTGGTTGTGTTATTGGACTGAAAATGTGTAAACGCCTCAAGTAGTTGGTGAGGATTAGAAAGGATGTGGGGTTTGGAGGTAACTTATAGGTGACGCTCTTTCATACGGCGGTGGAGCTCAGGCCTGAGGCCGAGTCATGGGACGAGTCCAAAAAAAGACACAAGAAGAACTGTAATTTACACCGAGATTATCAGGTCACAGCAAAGAAGAGACACCGC
>CM076399.1:11513201-11864402 GCA_038363315.1 Mugilogobius chulae | reverse complement strand
GGTGAAGCTCCACCAGGAGGCTTCAAAGGCTGCAGGATGTAGCTGTTTGAGATTCAAATGTTTGAGTTTGCTTTACCTGCAGAGTGAATGTAAACAGGTATCGCAGGAGGGTCTAAGACTCTCTCCATGTCACATCAGCCTTCAACAGCACGGCGAACACAGCGTGTTACCGCTACTTGTTTGTTGGATGTGACACAGATCGGAGACAAATGAGGTCCCACAGCATCTCTGGCTTAATTTGAGCCGGAACAAGCCGGAGATCCGGGAACCATTGCATCAGTTTTGTCTGCTCCGGTAAGTCTTTCTTCTACGAGACGCGGCTCTGCTCCTCTGTCTCTCATCTCATTCACAGTGAACAGCTTATTTGTGGGGGAAACGGAGTCAGACTGTAATTGGTTAAAAGAACTGACAGGAAATTTGACCAATCAGAAGCAGCGCAGGCGGGTTTAAGAAGGCGAGCCCCGCTCTCTCCTTCCAGGAAATATGCGTCGTTATTTGCGACTCTGATTAAAAGCGGGATCACGTGTGTTTGGAGTGTACGGGACTAAAGAGGTCAGAACCAGCGGATGTAGCGGTCACAGTTTCTCGTAAGTGCAACTAACTTTACACTTTAATGTGTATTTTAGCGTCACGTTTGATGTATGAGAGTAAAGGCTGTTTGTGACCTGTGTCTGCTTTGTAGCTGTTTGTCCCGTTGTTGTTGTGACTGGAGAGTCAGATATGTTTGTCTGGCAATGTGATCAGATTTACAGGTGCGCTGATCAGAATGGAAAATCTCTGTGTGACAAATGCAGGATCTGTATTTTAGTAAGTGTTCACTGTCCGGTAAAGGTTCACAGCATCTCAAATTAAGCAGGAGAGGAGGATATGTGTGTTTAAAACACTGGTTCGATTGGTAAAAGTGTATTGTGAACAGAACTGGGCCAGTTTAGAGAAAAACACAAGAAAGACGTTTTTGCACATGAAACAAGAACTACAGTTCCAACATCTATCTTGTTTTCAGTCAGAGGAACTACCCTTTCCCCATGTCTGTCAACAGATTCTGAAAGTGGGTCTACAAGCATTGCATCTGTTTAGTTTGGACCATTTAAAGTCATTAGGATCTTATTAGGCTTGGTAAAGTAACGTAATACATACAACATAGAATGTTCAGTTGGTTTAATGTTAAATCAATGCAGATTTTAAATAGCTAAATACCGAAAATAGCGTTAATTAAATCATATTCTTACACTACAGAGTGATAGATAAATTTACCAGTACTGACTCAGCAGTTTATTTGGCTGTTCCACGGCTGTTTTGTTTACTTTTTAAAATCTTTTTGTCTATTGTATTCCTATGAAAGTTCTGACAACAAACATGGGGGATTTGCCATTATTTCTATGGAAACCACAGATACTTCCCGAGCCTAATAAGATCCTAGTGACCGTTCACAAGCTCTTTTCATTAACTGTAAGTTACAAATCAAAAATTTATATTTTGGGAGTTACTGCTTTTAAATCATTTTTAGTATAAGGAAAGTTTATCTACGTGAGAATGTATAAAACTTTTTTCCAAACAAAGTTAGAACTGTAAATGTGCTTGTGTCACCAAAAGGTCCCTTGTCCTAATCAGGAGCTAAAAAAAAGTCCCTAAAGTCTGACACAAGTCCCAAGTTTCTGGGCAAAAGTTCCTGCAGAGAGTAAAGACCTAATGGTGCAACTTTGGTCCCAATTGAGCGGAGTCTGGTTCACTTTGTATTGTGAATAGAGTCTCTTTTAGAGGATTTTGTAATGTTTATGTTTACTAAACAAACAATTATGTTGTGATTTTGAGATCAACAAAAATACATAGATTTGACTCGCTGAGCTAAAGAAATAGTTTGGATTTTGGGTCAAAAGTCTCAAAAATACCTTACAATGTCTATATTAGTGGAAAGACACATGAACCCTTATTGTGGCAGATCATTTTTTGCAAAACTACTGTAAGACTTTCATAATCCTGATTCAATCTCAGGCTGCGCTAATGAAAACGTAACTGGTGTGAAACATTGCCGTAGTTAAATTTGCACAGACGGAATAACAACTCACAGAAACGCTTTCCAATTGAATTATCATCCTTTTGCCATGTGCATGTTTTGTGACGCTCTTCTGACCGCTGTAAATCAAAGACGTAAACTTCCTCTCTGGACAAAGAACTCAAAGTCTGCCTCAGTCCGTTTGTGTGAATGTGGTAATAGTTACATCAGAGCAGAAACTGTTTTAACTAATGTTCAGATTGAGAAGATATTTGGCAGAGAACGAATGAGCGTGAAGAAATGAACTACTCACTTTGTTAATCACAGCAGCGAGTGTTTTTGTCACCTCCACCACTGTAAAGAGCGAGTAAAAAGCAGGATTTAGATAAAAGACTTCAAGGTTGACGGAGACAGAATACTCCCAGTTATTTTCAATGGTGGTTGTTAAGATGTGTTCTTATTTATGAATATTAACAAAATACTTATCCTAATCTTAACCTGGCCCAAGCCGCACCTCTAATCTTACCCATTTTAGTAACTTTATGCCTGAACTTCCCGTTACACCTAAAGAAAACGTCCCCATGTGGCTTCAACCAAACCATATCGTGCTACATCTATGGAGTAACATAGTCTCACTTTCTTGTGAGATTGGGTTGAAAAAGAGGAATTTTCGGTCAACGTCACTTTCCGCCCTACTGCGCATGCTTCATGCAGAAAGAGCCGCTCTCCGTCAGGTTAGCTGGGGAAAAAACAAAACGGGATGAGAGCAGCTAACTACTAGCATGATTAACTCAATTTTCCAATATCATATATTGCAGCCAAAAAGGGGAGGGGTGTTCCATTGCAAAACGGGAACACCTCCATTGAAGTTAGCTCTAGACTGGCGGATTTAGAGGGACCATATAAGTTTAGGAGAATGGGTAAGTTTAGGGAAAGGGTTTGGGTAAAGGTTGGGTTAGGGTTAGGAAGTCTTATGAAGCACACAGGAACGCCTAATGGGGGCGTTCTCGAGTCTTATCAGGAACGCCCAAGCTGCAGTACAACCCTACTCCCAATTTTGGCAACTGATTTCGGATTGGGGAATGACAACCACCACGCTCAGCTAAACTTGCACCAGCAGCCTGGTGACCTGTCCCAGGAACAGTTTGCACTGAGCACTGCACAATTAACCTGGCTCACGTCAGATGGATCTGTGATGAACTCCTGTCTGAATTCACACTATATCCATCTGGGACTTTACTCGCTGAAAGCGTTTGAGAAAAGGTGGGGCGTTTAGTGAAATACTTGGAACTGATTGGGTGAGCGGCCTAATCACAGCAACAACTCGTAATGGTGTATCCAATGTCTGCGTGGAATAACAAGTGTCACACGTATCCATATTTCTGTTAAAACCACATCAAAAGCAGCAGAAACACATACATCCACGAGAGCAGCCATCTTTGTTTAGCTTGAATCAGACTCGGCGGCGCCGCCAGAGTGCTAACGGCCTGTGTTAGCCCGCCCTGCTACAATGTGATTGGGACTCAAAACCACATTGCTGTTATGTGACTGGGCCGAAACACCGCAGTTTCGGACTCTCAAACCAATCGGGCAGCTGGAAGGCCAATGGTTTATCTCGTGTTTATACCGCGAGATAAACATCTGGCTGGCCAGTTAATGCACAATAAGATTAGACACTTGGGCCCAGTCTCATTTCTCAATGAGTTCCCTTCACAGTGAAGTCCCATCAATGAGGAAAGAGCAAGCGAAGATTTCCTCCTAGGAAATAAGACACCACTAGTTGTAACGTTCCACCCCCAGTCCACTAGTTAACAGTACTTAGCAAGAAATGCCTATCTGATTCCCACTATTTCTAGGTTATTTAGAATTGGTTTGATGTTACGTGATGAATCCTATTGTGAAAATTTAATGAAAAAACAATGTAACGTTATTACGCTGCACTTCTTTTCCAGCATGTCCGAACGCCATTTTCCTTTTTGCTGAAATCACTCAACTCCAAATGAGCTCTCTTGGTCTGAAGGAATCATTTCGAGGATTAAAGGGCACTTCCTCATTGGTCTTAAAAGTATTAGGACGCACTTCCTTTACACGTGAACCTTTCCTTCCTTTACACGCAAAAGAGTGCTAGGGCCAAAAACATGAGAGAAATGGGACAGGGCCTTGGCCAATAAAAGTCTCGGTCTTCTCTTGATCATGTCCCTCAGTGGTCCTGGTTTTTTCTTGCTGTTGGGACAGTGCAGTCTTGGAAAGGTCTGGTCTCGATTAGTACGGTCTTGACTACTAAACTAAAAATTTGTATCTCACAGACACAACTCCAGCTGTGTTTGTGGTGAGGAAGCGATGTTAGAAACAGGACAAACATTCATACAAGTCACTTTTACATAATACATGTCATTTAAAAAGTGCAAACAACAAAACTCCCCCAAAGTTTGACGATGAAACAGGGTAATATCACACAGATTTATTACTTCACGTCGCGGGAGGCCTCTGTTAAACCACTGTTCTGATTTCAAGGCCGTAGAATTGGAGAGCGCAAAAGCCTTATATTTTGCATTATGAACCCTCAAAACAATTTGTTTTGGTGGGCGGCGGGGGGAAAGGGGGTCGATGGTTTTCTTCCTTTTTGGTGCTGTTTTTCTGCTCAGTATTTTCTACAGATGTGAAAGTGAAAGTCCCAGCAGATCTCATTACCGGGCCCAGAGGAGCCGAGAGGTCTTCAAGTAACGATTGAAACATGATTGTATTAAAGCCGGCCTCTTCCTTTCGGCCGCCGGCAAATTAGCAACGCGCTCAGACGAAGAAAGGAAGAGATATCAGCGGCAAGTAATCGACTGTGACCGGAAAGAGAGAAGAGGAATAGAAAGGAAGAGACAGAGAGAAAGAGAGAGGGAGAGAAGAAGCAACAGAGAGCGGGAGATTGTGGGAAATTGTAAAAAAGAACAAGAGGAGAGAGAGACAGGTAAGGATAAGGCCATGAAGAAACAAAAAAGATGAAATTCAGATGGAAGCAAGTAGGAGAGACAAAAAGGGAGAGAAAACATGGAAAGAAGAGAAAACAGAAGAAAAAAACAGAACGAAAGAAAGAGAGACAAGAAAGAAGTGACAGATCGAGAGACAGAGAGAGGGAGGAGTTAGAGAAAAAAGAGAGTGGAGTGGAGTTCCATTAAAAATGCATTAGTGCTAACTTGTAGAACAGAGATCTCAAACTCAAATGGCAACAGAGTATTTTGACCACGATTCTCGTCTTTTTTGCGTACTTATGTTACGTTGTACTTTTAGCACGACATGAAAAAGCGTAAAAATTACACAAGATTTCACGCGTAAAAATACACGAGTTTTGTTTGCAGCTACGTGGGAATGCCCTGTAATGCTCCAAATGGAGTTGGGGCCGAAATAATCAAAGTCAGAGTTGGTCGAGGGCTTGATTTTAAAATGCAGCACTCACTATGTTATATTCTATAATAATAAGCATGTCAGGCAATGTAAAGTCTAATGTAGCGTATATGCTAATGTGTCTACATTCATTGTTTTAACATTTTTTGCTCATATACACAAGTGAAATGTTAGTAAAAGTGGACAATCAGGGTCCAACTGTTCTGCTCTGGAAATTTTTTGACAAATTGTAAGTACCGAAATTTCCAACGTATTCTCATGGCTTACGTATAAGTAATACGCCATGACAGATTGCGTGTCATAACGACGCTTCAGCTTATTTTGGCGTGCAATTACACGCCCGTTTTTTCTGGCGAGGTATGGACACGCGATGTGGTTGAGGACAAACAGGATTTTTTGGGGGGTTAACGGCTAAGTTTAGGTCTGAAGCTTGGAGTTGGTCAAGGTTAGGATTAGGATTGTGTTAATGAACTGGGACAGAAACGCGTGAAATACACACAAAAAAAATAGAAATTGTGTTCATATGACACGCTGTTTTAAATTGCGTTGTATTGACACGTTTATCTGTGAGAACAGGCTGTAATTTCTGGACTATAAGCCCGAATGTACACCGGGCGGGTCTCTCAGAACTTCGAAAGTGCTAAAAACCAATGTGCAGCGCGGGTCAGCAAAAAAGAATTCGCATGTAGTCTATTTTTCCTCCTCATTATACGAGCATTCTCGCGGGAATTTACGTTCATCCGCGTGGCTTTGGACAAAACCGGACCGCAGTTAACAGCTTCTAGCCTAGTGTAACACGCACTTTGCAAAAAACCTCAATTTTGAATATTTTTAAGGGTGCGGGTCTTTATAATTACTCAAACAAGAAAATACATTGGTAATAGTTGACAAAATACCACAAAGAACAATTTATTTATCTAAAATGAGCTCAAGCTTGAGACAATGATTAAGGTTTACTCTGCACAAAAAGGTCGGGAATCACTGTTTTAGCCTGGTTCGTTCCTGGTCCAGTGGTTGAGAATCCCTGGTCTGTACACAATTTAAATTCCTTCTTTCAATCATTCTGTGGCTCATAATCCTATAAATAATGTAGCTGTTTTGTCAGTCTTTTCTCCTGTCAGAAATCCTCTTTGTTTCGTGTTTGTGCCTCTGCCTCTGACTTGGGCCCCTCCAGACCTGACCCGGGCTCCAGACCTGGGCCCACAGAGCCTCCTCTCCGCAGACCTGATCCATGACTCTCCTCTGCTCAGTCACATTAAAGTGCATATGACAGGTGAGACTGTATTTTTCAGTAAAACACAGTGAACATGATTATATTTAAGTATTCACTAAACATTTTTCTTCTAGTCACCCAGTTTGTCTGTTTTGATCAGGGTAGAATTGTATATCATTTATACTTGCACATGGTGATGCAACAATAATGATAATATCGTGATATCGCTAGATTAATAGTGTTACACCAACATGACTTACAATAAAAATAGTCAACGTTAGAATATTGTACAAACATTTTTTTGCAAAAAAACAAACTAACAAAACTAAATATTTTAATAAACAAACAAAGAAACAAGTCCTTTAAAGCTGATATGGTGAGAGAACAATTTAGTCTGAAGCTATGAATCATCTTTCATTCAGTCCTGTTATTTCCGGTTAGAAACTTGAAGCAAAATAGTTATATATTTAATATATCCACAAAGAGGACAACAACTTACTACTGTAATTGGCCAATTGCACCTTGCCTCACGACAAGAAGGTTGCAAGTTCGATTCCTGCACGACCTGGGCCTTTTTGTGTGGAGTTTGCAAGTTCCTTCTTGTGTTTCGATGGTTTCCCTCCGGCACTCCAGTTTCCCCACCAACCAATAACATGTAGATTAGGAGAAGACTTGGTGGTGGTTGAAGTGCCAGGTGTTTAGGCGAATCGCTTCTGCTTACTATCACTATCACGTGTTTTCGTGGATTTCGTGTAAATACTAGGAGTTTTTTTGATGAGTTAACGGCTAAGTTTAGGTCTAAAGTTACAAAAATGGGTAAGTTTAGGTCTAAGGCTTGGAGTTGGTTAAGTTTAGGATTAGGATTGTGTTAGTCTTCATGAATAATAACACATCCTTACATTCACCATTGAAAAGAACTGGGACAGAAATGCATGAAATACACACACAAAAAATAGAAGTTGCGTTCATATGACACGCTGTTTACAATTGCGTGGTATTGACACGCTTATCTGTGAAACGCTTTGGCATTCTGTGTCAGTGAAAAGCTCTAGATACAAATAAAGCTCACTTGTGATCATGTGACGTAAGGGCACATAGATTTTCCGACTTTTTGTAAAGAAAGCAAAGGCTATTTCTAATGCATGTTCAGTACAGTTGTTTGTGGAAGTAGGACTTTGTTTATGCGTGCACAAAGAAAAGTATTTGAAGTTAATGATTGTTAGCTGATCTACACTCTTCTTCCTGCTGTGTGTGCAGAGTAAATCAAATCTACAAGTTTGCCTGACTTTTCCCTCATGAGTTGTACCATTCTGTGGTAAATAGATTTAAAACCAGTGACTTGGCTGTATATCATGTGAGACCACACATAATGCAACTTGTTCCATTTATTGCTGCCACTTACTGACGACTTCGGTCTTCATCAAAAGGAAAAGATCAGAAGCTTAATCAGACTCATAATCTTGCCTGTTATAGCAACCAATCGCATCACAAGATACAACCATTTCACAATTGAATTCAATAAAAATTGACTTAGAAAGGGGCAAGTTTTGGCAGTTTTAGTTGTAACACACACAGACAGAGCTTTTGTCCTCCATCATGGCGAAGCGGTTGTTCCCTCGAAGAGCCTGAAGACAAGTACAAAGAGTCAACAGAAGCCACTCTCTCTTTAGTCTTTATTACCGTAGAACCCAAAGCTTATGTGTTATGAATGTAGCTTTGGTTTATCCGCAGTGGAAGCTCGACCTCCTCCTTCGCTCAGAGCTGCATCGATCTCACTTTGTGTGATTTCTGATCCAGGCTGGTTCACAATGAGACGAGCACAGAATGTTTAACAGCTCTGATCTATACCGACTCACTGGAGCTGCATCAACACGACGGAGAGAGGTGTGGAGCTGCAGGTCGGGACTTGGATTCGAGTCAGACTTGATAACTTTTGATGACTTGAAGCTTTGTGACTTGAAACAACTTGATGCCTCAAAAACGTGTGTGATTTTACATGAACAAACTGCAACATGCCTCTCCTCACTTCAGAATTTTATTTGAAATGGGATAATTTATAAAAAATCAAGGAATGTTCAAAATACAAGACGTATTCGGTAGAGAAAACCGGAAGCAAATGTAACAGAAGCTCCCATTTGTAGCAGAAGGAAGTCAGAAGCTTAAGCTAGCAAACAAATCCTGATCCGAATCAAAAATGTATTGTGAATGACCAAAGTGGCCAAAGACTTGCAAAACAATGACTTGGTCCCACCTGCGAAAATGTGGCGGCCAAAGACATAAAGGTACATGTTAAAACGATTTCAGAAATTCAGTGTGATACATTATAGAAGCAAATTCACTTTGTAGTTTATTATATCCAACCTTAAATCACATTAAACTTTCCAGAGAACCTTTTGATGAATAAAACTCCACCTGTATTTCTATTGTTAATGCAGCGTCTCAGCGTGGGCTCCTTCACATTTCAGTATTTGTGCAGAAGTACAATAAAAGGTTTCATCATGATTGCTTTGTTTGCAGAGGAGATTTTTAGAGCAGTGGATCACGACTCAATCCCAGGACGATGAGGTCGGATCAACAACAAAGCTCTTTTTGAATCGATGCATAGGCACAAGACCAACTTATTAAACGACTTAAACTGAATGATTTAAGTCGTGAAAAAAGAAGTGCTGGTTCTCTCATTTTCAATTAGAGTCCCGAAGAAAACGTAGATATACAACAAAATGTGGAAAGCGTACGATGAGCATGCTTTCACGCCTAAAATAACTATGTGGTGACGTTTTCTTTGTGTTTAATAGGTAAGTTTAGCGTTTAAGTTACTAAAATGGGTAAGTTTAGGGCTGGAAAGTCACTCAAAAGTGCCACTGTATATTCCTCTTTATCCATGAGTGAATTCACAATACATTTTTCATTCGGATCAGGATTTGTTTGTCTGGATAGTTCGGTTTGATTGAGTAATTGTAAACACGCAAACGAACTCTGATCCGGTCCAAAATTTCAAACTCTGGTTCGGTTGGAGAGGTCGGTCTTGGCCTGGTTGAATCGAGCTCTGGAGCGGTTCATTTGTTTTGTGAAGCAAACGAAACGAGAGAGAAACAAAACCAGGAAGTGAACAGTGACGTGATCCAGGTTGAGACGCACGTGAGACTCAGAATCACAACAAACAGCCTGTGTGAGATCGATAACGAGACAATAATACACAAAAAACACATGAAAGTAGCAAAAGAACAGAGGATGATTCAAGTATAATTAATTATGATCATATGACGAAGAGGGATTTCCGTCACTTGCCGCTGCAGAAAGATATATGCTGTCCATCTGGTTAGCTGGGGAAACTTCTTTGAATAAAACAACAAAACTGTTTTAGCTGTTTTAATCAGGTGTGAACCGGTCTGACATCTGGCTCTTGTAGCTTGAGACAGTGTTTTTCTAGTTGTTTTTTCACCTGAATGTAACTTTTAGGCAACGTAGGGTCAAATTTGATTCACAAATGGTGAATTTAGCAGCATAACGTTCCTTTTCGCACAGTGATAAACTCTTGTAGTTAGCTGATAACAGCCCTAGTTCAAGTTGTTGCTCCAGGTTGGTCAATGAGTGGCAGGTCCTTCTGTATATCGGGTGGGCACGCATCGCCCGTGTTGATAAACAAATTGTCCTTCTGTATCTCTGTTATTTACAAAAATGACAAAGTTATAAATCTTAGATGGAAACAAACAACAGAAATTAACACTACAGCTCACATAACTGCAGGGAAAATAGTCATAAAGCTAAATAGGCAGATGCCAAACCTTTCAGAGCCAGATTTTCTCAAATAGATGAACTTTACGTTACGTTTCCGTCATTATTCCGTTACACTGGGCCTGTTGATGTGAGAGAAGTTGTGTGATAGATCTATAAAAACAAAAATATAAAGTCTAGCAGTGTGTCTGTTTTAGATGGAGTCGTAGGGTGTCTTCTTTGCTGTTTGTCTGTGTGTTTCTGTCCCACAGCGCCTCCACAGGTGAAGAGTTTTTTTTATTACAGTGCTGGTTTGATTGGTAAAACTATATTGTGAACAGAACCGAACCAGTGAAGAGAAAGAGACAAATTTGCAGTCTGCTTCAGTTTGTATTGTGAATGCAGCCAGTATCTCTCCATTTTATCTTCACTTCTTTCTTTCTTTCATCCAGTTAAATCCAATAAAAGAGACTTGTTTTAGAGCATGTTTGCACAGCTCTAAACTATAAAGTTATTCACATTTGGATGTTTGCGGAACAAATTACGCCACTTTATGAATTGCCTGCTTTTTGCCATTTCAAAATTTTTCCGCAAATCTTTTCTTTTGATCTGCGACTCGTTGATGCTTCTGTCGTTTTGTCACAAGAATCCAGCTCATGATCTCTCTGCACTTAAAAAAAAACCCTTAAACATGGATCAGAAACATGTATGAAAACCGGAGGAGACAGCCGCGTGTTGGATCTTTGTTGTCGTCCGCAGAAAGAGACCCCGCGGATCCCCCCGAAGCGTCCCGGGCCGGTCCCTGGGGGCTCCGCGGGGGGCTGAAGGGGGGAGTGAAAAGAGCCTTGATCAAAATGTAATCCGCGCTGGCTTTGGCTCGATCTGTGCAAACACGGATGGTAAACAGCCCAGAGAGGAGCCTGAATATGCAGACGATGTTTAAACGTGATTTTGTGGAGGTAAATATTATAAATACAAAAATGAGGAGGATAAGCCTGGAGTGAAAGAGGTTAAAGACTGGATTTAAGGATTTGTGTCTGATTGACTGAGTGGAGCAGCAGCAGCAATTCACACTGAAACTACTGTAAAAACAAGGCTATAGTCATAGATTAGAGCAGGTCTGTTCAGTTTAAGGCCCGGGGGCCAATCAGGGCCTTAAATAAACAATTCTGGCCCTCTACTCATCTTCCAAACAGTGGAAAATATACGTATTTATGCTTGCGTACTGGTTTAATGTTAGTTACCTCTAGCTTAGACCGGATTTGTTCCTGATACTTACTGTCCCAGACACAGGTTGCAATAGACACTGAACAATATGAATATGCAGACTGACAATTGTATAAATGACAAATGGCCTTGATTTGGTCTATTGGTGTCATCTTGGTCTCAACCTATTAAAGTCTTGGTCTTGTGTTGGTCTCGGCCCTCAGTGGTCTTGTCTTGGTATTGTGTCTCTGTGGTCTCAGAAAGATCTTGGTCATTATTAGTTCGATCTTGACTACTACACTCTACACTAACTTGTCATGCTCTAGCTTGGATTAAGTAATTGAATGTTTTGTTGAGAATTTTTATTTTATTTTCATAAAACTATAATATCAAATCTTCCAAATTTTGTTGATATTTTGTGTGGCCTCAAATTCTATTGAAGTTGGCATTGTGTCACGCACCTTCAACCCAGAGGCCATTAACCTGGATCATAGATATTTGCTACACTCTGATTTGAGTTCTCCATATTATCCATCTGGAACTTTCCCCGCTAAAAGCGTTCAGGAAAGGTGAAATGTTTAATGCAACTAGTGCTACTTTAGTTTGCGCTTAACCAGTCACAGTAATGAATCGTAGTAACGTATCCAATGTGGGATAGAAGAAGTGTCACATCTCTGCTCTTAAAAAAAATAAAAAATAGTTTGGATTTTTGCTAAAACATAATCAATAGCAGTAGAAAGATATACATTCACAAGAGCTGCCATTTATGCTTAATTTATTTGATAGGGACAGTGCATATTAATGAACACCTGCAACAGTTACAGTGTAAATATGCCAGATTATAGCAAAGATGCTACTTTCCATCTGTAGTCCTGAGGCAGATACACAGATAAAGACACAACAAAAAAACAATAAAAGGAGAGCTAAAAGTGCTCACAGGCTTAGTTTCCTTTCAGCCACAGTTTGAGTTGTAATGTGAATGCGGCCTGACAGGCACATTGTCTTATTGTCAGAGGAAGACTGTTCAATAATGTGCTTTGCTCTTTTGAACAAGTCGTGCACGCTTTTATCTCTTCTCTCATTTAGACTACTGTAATGCACTTTTTAACGGCATCAGCCAATCCGATTAAATTCATTAGGTCTTCTGTTATAGTTATATGTTGTTTTTTCTTACGCTCTTTCCCGCTTACAGCTTGTCCAAAATTCTGCAGAGCGTGTTTTAATCGGCACCAAAAACGAGAGCACATCACTCCGATTTTAGCTTCGTTGCACTGGCTTTCCGTTCGTTTTAGAGTTTATTTATTATTGTTTGTTTTTAAAGTTCTGAATGGACTGGCACCTCTTACATCTCTGACCTCATCCAGATTTACTCCCCGGCGCCGCTCTGAGGTCTGAGAGCCAGCTCCAGCTCATAGTGCCTAAGATGAGACTTAAAACCAGGGGAGACAGAGCGTTCCAGCTGGCCTGGAACAGCTCCTACAGTCGAGTGTTTTAAGTCTCGTCTTAAGACCCACTTTTATTCTCTGACTTTTAACACCGACTGAGTTGTGTGGTCTTCTGTTGTCTTTTTATTTTTATTTTATTCAGTTTTATATGTTTTTATTTGTTTGTTTTATGTTTTTATTTGATGTATCTTAGTTGACTGTATATGTTTTGCTTTTATTCGTGCAGCACTTTGGAAACTGTTTGTTTGTGAAATGTGCTATATAAATAAAGTTGATTTGGTATTGCTCTCTAGGGTGCACGGTAGCCGAGTGGTTAGAGCTCTGGCTTCCCAATAAGGAGGTCGTGGGTTCGACTCCCGGGTCGGACCAAATCAACATCTTCCGATCTCTCTGGGCGGAGTTTGCATGTTCTCCCCGTGTCACCGTGGGTTTTCTCCGGGTACTCCGGTTTTCTCCCACTCCAAAAACATGCATGTTTAGGTTAATTGGGCATCACTGTAAATTTCCCTTAGTGAGTGATATGAGAGTGAATGTTTGTCTGTCTGACCTGCAGCAAGTTGGCCACTGTCCAGGGTGTTTCCCCGCCTAAGGCCCAAAGTCACTGGGATACGCTCCAGTCACCCGCGACCCCTAATGGGATTAAGCGGTAGAAAATGAATGAATGAATGGTATTGCTCTGCTGTGATGTGATTGGTCCTTTGAACCAGAGAATCCATCTGGCTGGTCAGGTTTAGAGACCACCGTCTGCCAAAAACTCTGGTTGTTGGAAAATACAGTTAAAAAGTCCTGGGTTGAGTAAAGGAACAAATCGTACATTTGATTATTTTTTGTTCTAAGAATGTGGCTGCAATTAGGACTTAAGAATATATTTTTTACAGACGATAAAGTGAATCTGGAATGGACCAACCAAATACACAGCCAATCACAGCGCTGCTTTCAGAAATCTATAAGAAACATACAAACAATACGTTTTTGGTGGAAAAGACAATGGTTTAACAAAAATAGTAATGTTTTACACAAACGACCCATTTAGTCACTAACAGAAATAATCTTTATAATTATTTTTTATTATTGGTTTCGTCACTAGTACAAATCGTATATAGAAAATCTTTTGACACATTCACAAAAATGTTCTTTGCTTAAAATTCCGTAAATGTTGTACGTTTATAAAAACATAATTTTCACCCACATCTTTGCTTGTTGTCGACAAATGTTTATATCTTAATACTTCATGATTCTTTTTTTTTGCAGGAGGTTGAAGGAGGCTAAATTCTTTCAGATCCGGTTCACATAATGGGCCTGGTTAATATTCAAAGCAGATGGAGGCACGTCGAAGGTTAAAATGGACTTACTTTTCAGCTGTCATTACTAAAACATGACGACCGTAAGAATATTCACAGCAGCGGCGAGCAAAAGGTTGATGAGACGCTGACATTTAGGACATTAGCATTTCAGGCTCTTTCCTTTTCAAACGCAGAATATTCCGGTTTATAATCACGGCCGTGGATGGAGATGTTCACACCTGACTGCAGAGTGTCACCACAGATCTACATTTATCTAACTGAACCGGACAAAGACAAAGTGCTGATGATTCTGACCTGGAATAATATTAAGATCAAGTCTTTAACTGCAAAACAAGAACTTGGACTCACCCTGAATACGAATAGTTTAGGTAAATAGTTCCTAGCTGTTAGTTCATAGTCCTTTGCTCTTTATTTTTGGAGATGCATCACAAGGTCATCTATAAAGGCCATTGCACACCAAAGTCCGTGGTGCAACACTATGGAAGCCTGGGTAAATTTATTCTACTTTCATTAGGCTTCTCTAAATGTCTGAGTGAGTGCATTCATTTGGTCTCTCCCTTTCTTTCATCTGTATGTGCGAATATACTGCATCTTTCTTCTCTCAGAGTGCTGTCATTAAGACTCGTTTTCACTTTCGGAGGTGGACTGGGGCGAAGCGGAGTTGCATGTGGGACCCCCGCATCAGCCTTGCCTGTACATTCAGCCCTCCTACATTCTGTTACATTCTGCTTGAATGCAGAAGGATCTGAAACCAGACCCTCGGCCAATAATTTCCCCGTCCAATGTTAGAATCGCCGTGCTTGATTGGATCATCCTGACACGTGACACTAAAAAGTCGCAAGCCCCATTTCAAAACATTCAAGACGGTGAACGTAGCTGATTCGAACAATGAACATATCAATTCCTTAAAACCGTGTTGAGAGGTTTCAGACTGAAAAAATCCTTGCGCTACATGTTTACAAAAACATTGTGTTTTCTGACTCAGTGCTCGGAAAGGCCGCCCCAGACCCTCACGGTTTGTAAAGTGTCTGTCAAAGTGTGTAGGGACTGGCTGGTCAGGCAGCATCAGCCTCCGTGCTGCTTGGTCTGTCCCCTGCCCTGTGAGATGATGGTTTCATTCACAACTATGCTTTAAAGCAGCGCCATCAATCAAGCCAGAAAGAAGTGAGAGACGAGAATGTTGAGTTGCGATGCAATTCTGAACCGAACAAGAGACTTATGGAGTGACAAACTGCACTGCTCCTGTTTGTAGCGCCCGGTGCTGTGAGAGCTGCGCTGACAGGCAGGACAGACAGAAAGTCTTTTAGTTGCAGGTAGAAATAAACAGAATGAACCAGGAACACGTGAAAGAAGAGACACATGCAAATGGTGCGCATGCACATTATGCGCGTATAATTTTGGGCACTCCTGATAGGTGCATGCTCATAAAATAATGTACAATTTTCCGTGCAGCAGAGCGTACAGCTGTGCTTTGGCCTTAAGAGTGCTTGTGACATACTTAGATTCATATTCAATCTCTCCATTCACTCTTTGTCTCTCTGTCCCCTTTCTCTTTGTCTCTACTCGCTCTCTGTCTTTCTTTATTTATTCATTTCTCTCCTCTTTCTGTCTTTATCTCATCTCTCTCTTCACTTTCTCCTCACTCATTATTTTTCTCTCTCCCCTCTCTCTCCACTCTCTTTCTTTCTCTCCTCTCTCTCTCTTTTCCACTCACTCTCTCTCTTTAGCTTTCCTCTCTCTCTCTCTCTCTCTCGCTTTCTTTCTCTACTCTCTCTGTCTCTCTCTCTTCCCTTTCTCTTTGTCTATTCTCTCTTTATTTCTCTCCTGTCTGGGTCTCTCTCCTCTCTCTCCTCCCTCTCTCTATTGTGTCTCTCTTACTTTCTTTCTTTCCTCTCTCTGTCTTTCTCTCCTCTCTCTCTTTGCCTTCTCTCCTTTCTTTGTCTCTTCTCTCTGTCTCTCTCTCCTTTCTCCTTCTCTGTCTCTCTCTCTCTGCACACCTAATCAGCTCTCACCCTAAACAGTCAGATAGTGACTCTCATGTCTCTTCTTTAAAAGTTTAATAAATCTGATATAATGTTACACAATAATGATAAACTTGACCTGTAATACTCTCGTCTGGCCAGCGTGGGGCAGCGACAGTGACACCGGCTCGGAGCAGGTCCCAGGTGAGTCCTCAGGTAAAACAAACAGCGACAAAGTGCCTCCTTCAGCTCCCATCACGCTCAGCGGCTTCCACATGACAGCCGCCTCCCGCCGCCTGTCGCCCCGAGGCAGTCACCGCGGCGACGGCAGGGTGACAGGCTCGTCTCCGCGGTAACAGGGAGACGACACCTGCCCCGGGCCAGCACCATTCATCTTTAAAAGACACAGAGCGGGACAAAACCACAGGAAGTGCACGTTTGAGCAAGAAAGAAATGTCTCCATGTGGAACTTAGGCTAGGTGCACTAGAGGAGTTTAAGATCTTTTGTGATTTTTAGACAGATAAGACATAAGGACATTTACAACGATTATTTGTCTGACAGTGGGATCATGTGGCAGAAGAACAGAGACGACACAGACTTGTGGAGTGCAGCAGCGAGCAGAGAACAGTGTGTGTGTCACGTGATCGAGCGCAGAATGTAAAAGTGAAACAAAAACAACAGTGATTAAATGCCAGTGGATTAAAGCAGGTTTATAAAAGTCACAGGAGAGGGGAAGGTCATCAGAGGTAAGGAGACATGGCCATGTTCAAATGCAGTGTTCTCAAATTTTTTTCACATGACCACTTTTTCTAACTGGTCATTGTTTGCGACCCAACTTTTTTTAGGCAGTCAAAGTAAATTATTAAACTATGTTGAGGATTTTGAAGAAAATGTTTATTTTCTGCTGCAGATTATAGCCAACAAGTTGCCAGGAGTTTAGTTCAAACTACACATATCAGAGGCAGAGTAAGATGAAAAAACAGACACTGCAACAATGAAAAAAGAAATAAAAAGAATAAGCGTGTGTGCGCCCAGAGCTGGTTCATCTCATCTCTAAATCAACAGACAACAAATAGTATAACTTTGTGGAAGGAATGTTTGTGAGGCATCAGGCCTTGTCCACACATATCTTATAAAGGAGCTTTTTTTTTACGATTTGGTCTGTCATCTACACTAAAATCAATTCTAAAAACAAGTAAAGATTAAAATATACTAAAATTGCATACAAAACACATCTATTTAAAAAGTTAAAATGCTGAATATTCTGTGTTCTGTTGAATTTGAACTTGAACTTCAGCTTATGCTGGCCTTTTAAAAATGCATACCTGTCTGTAAATGATTTTCTATCTTCTGTGAACAATTGTGCACACTTTGTATGTTTAAACTGGTTTTTGTGTTTTGTTAAAGGTTTTTCATCTACCTGCAAATCTCCAACTACAATAAATGGGGGAAATAAGGATTGCAATGCTTTTTATTGAGTGAAATCCAGTTTGTAGTCTTCAGTAGTGAGCCCATCTCCTTCTCGTGGGGGAAACTGTTAAGTTAAACCTTGATACACGTGACACAGTGGATTTCACAGACCATGTCCTCTTTAACCCCGACTCGCTCCACTTTGACCTTCTAAACGTTCCTGTTCACTAAACTCTTATTACCAAACTGCTGCCGTTTTGTTCCCAGGCGATCGTTTGTCACTCTATTTGCTCAGACTGACACGAGCCAAAAACCCAAACGCAGAACAGAAGATAAATGTTTCATCCTCGGTCCCTCCCTGCGGTGTCTCCCACGGCCCGGGAACCTTTACTTTTCATCCTAAACGCTGCTAAACGCCTCTCCGCACAAATAATGCATAAACAGCTGCTTTGCCCAAGTAAGTTATCCTGCTAAAACATTTACGACGCTTCCCTTTTCTGGCCCGTCCCGCCTGCTTCAGTTTGTTCATCAATTTCTTATGATAGCAACAGTTTCTGCTCGCCCGCGTCTCCTTTTTAAGTACCAATTAGACTCGCGGATCCCTTCGGCTGGTTTGGCCACACCTCCGACAATAATCAGCCCATCCCAGCGGCCGAGATTAAATAAATATAAATAAAAAATGTGTGACCCCTCTGAGTTTGTCCTTAAACGTCTGTCAAACCTCCAGGCCTCGCAGGTCCAAAGATTTCTGGAGAGAAGCGGTTTATTAAGTTTTTAGTACTTTTAATAATTCATCTCGGATAATCGCTGATCAAAAGACGGAAAATACACATCAGAAAGCACAAACTCGGGACATTTCGCACTCGATGAGACGTCTGGAGCGGATTTACAAACTGGGGTCTGGGTTAAAGGTGCACTGCGGAACTTTTCTGTCACAGTGATTCCTTGTTTCCATAAAGACGCAACTGCTGAGTTTGGAATTTTTATAGTATGACTTTAAAAATGAGAATCAACAAGTTCTTCGGATATTTACATTTACAAGAACCAAAGACTTTACACTGCAATTCTAACACTTTTGGGGTTTTAAAGACTGACGATAATAAAGATAATACTGCAGCAACATCTTGTTTTATTAAGGCAAAGCCAAATAAATGAATTCATTTATGACCCACTTTTTATTCAATTTAGACGGCAACAATATATTTTGCAATACAATGTTACACAAACACTATTGCAATACTTTTTAGCAGGGTTTAAAACAGTTTAAAATTCTGGTCTGGCTGTGATATATCCAAAATAATTAAGGTTATTAGGCTGTACAACCTCCAATATACAATGGCCTACAATACTGTATATTAATAGTAACTATTTTACTGTGTCGCTTCGCATTGCTAAAGCGTCTGTTTCAGCAAGAATATATACTGTACATGTTTTAACATGGATATTAGATACATTTTTGTCAAATAAAAAGTGGTGTGGAGCTTGACACGTGACGCACTGCTTTATGACATGAGCATATTCAGAGAAGCTCACCTGTCTCTGTAAAAGGATGAATTAACATTTGTGCATTATTGTTGTTAAAGAGTCTCTCCTTCGTGTCTGAAGCTTCTGCTCTCAGAATTTGTTTGTTTCTTTGTTGTGTAAAGTTTAAAAGTGACTCCTGTGAGTTCTCATTCACCCAGGGCCGGTCCTAGTCCCCTCTATTCTATTTTATTGTGATTTTTTTTTTTTTTATATTCAAAATATAATATAGTCCTGTGTTATTTTCTATCATTTGGAATGTTTTTTTACCAATTAATGCATCTTTTACACTTTTGTACTACAATATGTAGAATATATTTTCACTAAGACTCAAGATTCAGAAGTGCTGAACACAGCCAAAAAGCTTCATCCTCACACAGGATTTTGTGAACAGAAAAACTAAAGCTGGAAAATGTAAGAACAAATAGCCTCATTATTTATGAGACTAGTCTGCAGCCATAGAAGTTTATCAGATATTTGTGATCATAACTCAATAAATATGTGTTGCACTGACACAAAATAAAAACTGACTAATAGCTTATGAGTAGTAGAACCTTATCTTAATTTTTTACGGCTGCAATTTGGTGCCCTCAACACCAATGGTGCCCTAGGCAACCGCCTAGTTCGCCTATGCCTAGGGCCGGCCCTGCAATCATCTCTCTACTCTGTTCAAGCCTCGGTGATCAAAGATGGCTTTTGCTCACTGGCATTCGTTGCCATCATGGGTTGAACGTGCGCAGTTGTGTTTCCATGCACAAGGAGCGGAACATTCTGACCGCTCAGACCAATCAGAGCGGGAGTTTCAGAGCGGTAGTCGAAGCCAAAGCTTAAATTTTAATTAGGTTTTGATCAACTTTAACTACACAACTAAATCTAAACTTACTAAACTCGCAAATTTCCCCCCTTTTTGTTAACATTATGTCGAACCTATCGCCTTAGTGACTGACTGCCCCTGGAGTATTGTCATCGTCACTTTAAAGAAGAACACCACAGATCCCTTACTAATGGACAAATGATTCTACTAATAGAAAATCACTTCAGGATGACAAACACCGCTGTTCTCACTGAAACAAATAAATGCAACGATTTTTGAAAATACTGAATATTGTATTACATTTCATTGAGACAGTTATAGTGTAAATTTGATACTGCCAAGTGTAAAACTCCAACGTAGCCAATGAGTCAAACATTCTGCTAATAATAAAGGTAATTTTAACGATTTCATCAAAAACTAGAAACATGCCTGTTCTCTAAGCATTTGTGTAAATAAATAAACTGTGGGTCCACTGTTGGCGTTGACCTGGAGTTGATCCTTACGACTGGGCAAAGACTGAAGTTTGGCTTTGATTTCTGAGAGACGCAGATCGCTCCAAACTCGGCCCCAGACGTCCCGCAGTTTCTCCTCGAAGACACGACTGCATCCAACATGGCTCCGCATCAAAACAAAAAAACACCACCAGGGCGGCCATTTTGGCTCAGACTCGTGCCAAAACCAGAGCTGAGAGGAAAGAAACTGTCTGCGTCCCTCAAAAGCTTCACACCAGTTTGTGCAGCAGGAATTAGTTTAAGAACAGCTCTGTCAGTGGGAGAATTACAGTCTGATTTGAAAATGTTGGAAGAAATCTAAGTAGAATTTATTTCCAGTTTTATTTGAGGTGATTTCTTTCTGTAATTGTTAGAAGTATGAATCTGTTCCTTTTTATTTCAAGTTCAGTATCATAACTTAACAAAGAACTGTATTTTGTAATTTGTCTCTGTGGGAGGAAAAATGCATTTGGAGAAAAGCAGCTTGGAAGATACAATATAGTATAATAAAACCTGGAGATATCCATGCATAAAATGGACTAATTTACTCTTTCAGTGCCATCCCTGTTCTCACTTTGACTCTCCTTCTCTACCAGGCCTTTTCTCTAACAATATTCACAGCTCCACAAAAAACTCTGCAACTGGAATAATGATATGTTGTACTTCAAATGAGACCTACAAGTGTCTACTTTCGTTTTAGAAAATATATATTATTTTAAATAAATCAAATTCTTTTAATAGACATTTGAAATTCATTGTTTTCATTAGATTGTGTTTGACAAGAAACTTTCCTTTTTTCTAAATCAAACTTCATGTCAGTGTTGTTTTCCTCTGTTCTACTTTTTGGTGAAAGAATATGAGCCACTACAATGAAATAATGTTTTTAGGATAAAAACAAAAAATACAAGGTTGCCGTGATGAGGATTTTTTTGTCTTTAAACCAACAAAAGCTGTTACAGACGAGAACACCGGGCTCACACTGCCTCCAGATCCGGATCTGTCTGGGTCCGGTTGTCACTCACACTGCCCCCAGAATATGCTTGCGTATGTGTGCACTCAGCTGGTCTCGACAGACCACGAATTCACAGGGATTCACGCTCAACTTGGGAGTTTCGGGGAGTTTACGCGATCACTGGCACATGGATATGTAAACAAAGAACACATGCTTCGAGTTTTGGGCTTACTTCACGTTTATTTACATCCTGTGTGTTCAATAGTCGCGTATGTGGCGAGCATTTTGCTGTATTTGTTGTAGTAGAAGAAACGTAATGTTTTTACTTTGAAAACCACCGGATTTACTTCACCCGCGAGCGCTTGGTTTCCTGTTTGTCGTGTCTTCGATCCGGACGACCGGAGCAGAGCCGCGCGGCTTGCCGGACCGAACGGATTTCAGTGTGAGAGCCTCTCATTACTTTTCAAGAAACGGAAAGCTGGATCCAGTGTGAGCCCAGCGGAATGCAGCAGCACTTTTCTACTTTCTGATGCAGATTCTATAGATTCAGCCTCTTTCATGGAGCAGCGATTACAGTATATTGAACCTCCAAACATGAACAAATCCAGTAGTTTGACTTCCTCTGACACTTATCACTCGCTCACACAAGAGGAAGTTTCTAGACTCTCTGACATGTGCCGTTCTTCTCAGAGTCCTAGTCCAGTGGATCGTCATCAAATTTTTGCTCTAAACTTACTCAACTCTGTTTTTAGTCCAACATGTTTTGCCTGTAATCTGTTTGAAAAGAAAGTCGACCCTTTAGAAGCAACTGAACACGTAAAACAGACTATTGCACTGTCTAAAAGTCAACAAAGAGCGCACTATTTCTCAATCATGTGACTTCCTCTGGTCTTTGGCTCACCCAATTGCACCATCTGCTGGTAAATCTGCAAAACTGCATCATGTTTTGACTGTAGACAAAGTCAGCACGTGCATCAGAGAGCTCGACATTGCAGCATTAATAAAAAAAAAAGTCAACCAAAAACATTCAAAATAGTTTGCTTACTTTGTCCCACCTTAAGCTCCATTTACATTCCCCAACTTCAACCTACGCCTCATTTTTAGCCGATTCCTCCTTCGCCTTTTCATTCCTTGAAGTCCGTTTTATCCCTGGAATCAGCCACACGTCTCATCTTCTTAATCCTATAATAATCCGTCATTATAAAACACATCTCCGTCTGGTCTCCGTTGAACCGGGAGCTTTGGGAAATCTCTCCAAGAACGCAGAATAAAAAAATGAAAAAAAAAGAAAGGGAAATTGTCTGCTTTCAAGTGCACCATCCTCACTCACTTACTCATCCTTTCATCTGCAGATTTGGGTTTCTTCGTGGGCAATTATCTCCGGCGTGTCCGTGTGTAGTTTTAAGCACTCTCAGCTCGTAATAAGGCCGCTAATTGATTTCTGGTGGGTTGAGGAGGTTGTAAAAGAGCCCTTCTTGGACTCATTAGCCCTGGGTTCTCCGAGAGGCTCCGCGCAGAGTAATTTGTCAAACATACATTGTCTTTAATGCGATCGGAGGAGGGTGTTAACACAAGCTGGCGTCTTGGACATTTACATACGATCAAATGTGAAAGGGAAGGTTCAAAAGGGCTCGGTTTGTTGGGCTCAGTCGGTTTTGTTCATGTTGTAGAATGTGGTGATGAAAGTCCAGATTTTTTTTATATAGCTGAAATGTTAAGAAATCCCTCAAAACGAATGACTTATGCTCTATTTGCGATTTCGGTTCGGGACAAGTGCGTGTTTCTTACAAAGTGCCTTGATATTTGCCCAAAGTCACGCAGATTCACGTGGATTCCCACTAGAATGCTTGTATTATAACTATAACTCGAAAGTCGGATCAGACCGCTGTGACCTCAATGAAAAATAGACTCTTTACGGATTTTTTCTGCACACTCACGCGACTCTCGGACTTGCACTCGCACTGCTACGAAGTCTGTGTACAAGGGAACATTGGTTTTAAGCGCATCGCACTAAACTTGCACTCAGTGTACGACAATGTTCAGCAGCTTCCAGAGTCTGAAACCTGCACAGAAAAGGGACAGTCTCCTCTGCTTTTGAAGTGAGACTTGGGCACCACAATTATAAGGGAGGGACTGATGTAAGTGAGCAGGCGAGCAACAGCATTTAGGTAATGTTTATTAAGGTCAATGTACAATTACATTAAGCATAAAGCAGAGAGGCTTGTACCAGATTCTAGTTTACAGCTAATTTGCATGTTTTTAGTTGTGGGAGGAAACCAGAGTACCCGGAGGAAACCTACACAAACACATGAAGAATATGCAAATTCCACATTGAAAGGCCCCTAGTCTGGGAGTCAAACCCAAGACCTTCTTGCTTCTTGCTATGAGACGCTAACCGCTGCGCCACTGTGTCGCCCATTTTTGGACCAGCTTCAATCGTTTGTCAAATAATAATAACTCTGCAGACTTTTTTACCTTCATATTTGAACAATATTATTATTACTATTCACTACGGATCAGTCTACAATGAAATTGTTGTTTTCTACTATTAAAAAGCTAAAAATTAAACAAACTAAGACGAAATTCATGACTTAGAAGTAGAATTCACATGTTGTCGTAGCAGAAGGTTACAGTTTGGACGCTGCAAAGTTTGGATGGTGAAACTTTATCCCCGTAAATAGATTAAAAGACAGAGAGACTGTTTCATAAGAGATTCTGTCTCATCATTAGCAGTTTCATAAATTTAATTTTGCATTCTTGTCACAAACACAATTGGAATTTTGTCTATGGGATACTATGCTTTCTCCTTTGAGCCTCAGAAAACACTAAATGTTTCAGTTTTGTGATGTCATAGATAGATCTCTTAATTTTGCATATTTTTCCTTAAATATGCATTAGGGCTGCAACAAACTAGTCGATTATTGAATTAATCATCAACCAATAATTGAATAACTGTTAACTTCCAAACATGCACAAACTGAAAAAATAAACACATTACTTGATAAACATAAACTTGATCTTGAATAAATGCAAATTAAAGTTGCCAATGGAACTATATATTTATGTGATTATCTCAAGTTCAGTAGCATTTTTTTTGGCAAAACAACATATTTTTTAGTATTATTTAGTTCCGCCATTTATAAACTCATGGTCTCATTTAATTTTTGACTTTAACTGGATCAAAATTGGTAAAAAATCTTTTGCAAATAATCGATTAATCAAAAGAATAACTGCCCAACTAATCGATTACCAAAATGATTGTTAGTTGCAGCCCTACTATGCAATTTTATCAAGTGTAGTAAATTTTGTAATACAAAGCCATCCTCTTCAAGAACCCTTTCTATTACAAATACGTTTCGGTAAATTCCACCACCAGCTAAGAATCCGTGAACCTCTCTTCGCCCTTCTGATCCTCTAATTTCCCTTTCTCACATAAAAGGACACAGAGAGGGTTTTAAGGCTCGGAAAGAGGAAGGCGTGTGCTGGAGGAGCAGAGGTGGAGCACTGGCTAAATTAATCATTCATTAGTCTGACAGAGGCTCTTCAAAGGGGAGCTGAGTGGATGTGTAGCCCTGCTGGAGCGCAGGGAGGTGGGACCAGGCAAACCCCCACCGGACCCCTCCTCTGGCCCCCGCAGTGTGCCCGCAGGCCTGCTCCAGAGCCTAACGAAGCCCCCGGCCCCTCACCACACACAACCACAGCCCAGCAACAGAGAGATCAGCTGAATTAAAGACCTGAACCTGCCGCGAGCTGAGTGACAAGGGCAGCGTGACGGGCCGAGTCAACTGGGATCAAAGTGGGATTTGTCTTAAAATACACGTCCCATTCATGTCTCCGAAGTGACGCGGGACACTCGCTGGTGATGTTGTTTTGAAGACAGGAAGTAGTCCCATCTTTCCAAAAATTAATCATTGGTATTCTGATTCATAAATATTAATAAAGAGGAGCGATGTGATCTTATATGTTCACAGTGGCTGCTTCCCAAAGCCTATAGGTGCCTTGCATCTAAACCCACTTCCTCCAAAGTCAGTTCCAATCCAAGGTCGGTGGCTTTTCTCCGCTCAAACTGACGGTTAATGGAACAGGCTTCAGAGGATTTAGACACAGCTGCATCAAGTGAACAGAATAAAGCAGCAGAACACACATAGGGGGTGTTACAGGTTACAGGGATTTCTATAACCGTGATTGACAGATTAATTAGCCAATCAGAGACACGCATCTTCCGCCGTGTAAAAACCAACACGGCTGCTCCCGACGAAAAAACACATGAAAAAAAAACGGACTTCTGCAGAATCAATGAATTTTAATGTGAGGTGAGTGAAGTTAGATTTTGGTCTAAATGACGGACGACCGTGCAGCTCCTTTGTTTCATCTGGGTCACGCAAATAAACTGATCTGATTGAGCGATACGATGTAAATTTGATCTGAAACGCAGGCGGGGGCGTGGTGACCAGACCCACTCTTCGCAGTTTGCTGAAGTGTGAGTTCTGGATCCCAGGCAAGTCAATGCATTGCCATGTCCAGATCAGACCAGGCTTTGGGAAACAGCCAGTGACTAGACTGAAGGTATTTTAATTCTTAATAATTATGTGATGGTTCATAAAAACTTTCGTAGTCCAAGAAATATTGAATAACTGCACTTGTGCGCGCATTTGACTGAGTGTCTTTATATTACTTTGACTCAGACAAAAGCTGCTTGTCTGAGCTAAAGCTCTTTCAGACTAAGCAATTAATCTGTGAATGTTTTGTGATGTCAGACACATTGATTTGATTTTGTGCTTATTTACAATACAAACCGAACCGGACTCGACTCGATTGGGAATCAAAGTTGCAACACTGCATCTTTCTCTAAAGATGGCCCGGTGCGCATTCACAAAACACTTTTTGAAAATCGAACCAGCGCATTAGAGACACATCTGCCCTTCGCATGTAGAGGTGCTGTGACAGAAACACATTACGCCAGCAGCAAAGAAGACACTCAATTTCTTTGCTACATCAAGAGCAACAATCCATCCAAAACAAACATGCTGCTGGACTTAAGATTTGTGTTTTTATGGATGTAGCCCATAACTTCTCTTGCATTAACAGGCCAGTGTGAGTAACAGACAAGTGTTGGAGCAAAGACAACATGGACTTTTACTTTAGAAGACGAGAGAGGAGGACTGGGCATTTTGTTTTAAATGCCCAGAGAAAAACTAACAAAACATTTTTGAGCAAATAGTCACTGTCACTGTTCTCTTCCTGGTTTTGTTTCGCTCTTGGTTCATTTGCGTTCACTCGATTCAACTGAGCCAAGACCGACCTCACCAAGTATCCAGGCAAACAAATCCTGATCCGAATCAAAAGTGTATTGTAAATGCACTCTATAAGGGCCTGATTTATCAAGCCAGGTGCTAAATTGCGGGTGCAAAACTGTAAAAAGTCATGTGTTATTTATGAGCATTTTACACAAACTTAATATTGGAAGATACACATACAACAAACTAAACAAAACAGATATGAACCACTCAAATTCTGCATCTTTAGTGTGTGTGAGCGTGTATTCATCACTTTGTGAGGACCAAAATTTGTATACACACTCACTTTCTGGGGACTGCCTTCCTTTTGGGACAAAAGCTGGTCCCATCATGTAAATCTTCATTATGAGATCAGCAACATGGCTTTAAGTTCAAATAAGGTTAAGGTTAGGATTAGGGTGAGGGTTGGGTTAAGTTTAGGCAAGTAGCCACTGAGTTAAGGTTAGGTAAGGTCCATGAAATGAATGTAAGTCAATGTAATGTCCCATGACAGATGGAAACACAACATCAGTGTGTATTCTTGTTTATACATAAAAGTGAGGACCAAAATTTGCATTCTACTATCAAAGTGAGGACATTTTTGGAAAGTGAGGACATTTTCCATGGTCCTCACTTTCTGAAGGTCCTGTTTTGGCCTGTTTGAGGTCAAGATGAGGTTTTAAGATTAGGGTTAGAATTGGGTTAAGGTTAGTTTAGGATAAGGGTTAGGTCAGGGGTTAGTTTAGATGGTTAAGGTTAGGTAAGGGCTGGTATACATTATGTCAATGGTTGTCCTCACTTTAAAGTAGCGCAAGAATGTGTGTGTGTGGGGGGGGGTATTAGGGTTAGGTTAGGGGGGAAATGTCATCTCTGCCAAGGTTTTGCTCACCCTAACCTGCTTTTGCACATGAGCAAATGCTTGATAAATCAGGCCCTAAGAATGTTATATTGATGCATAATATTCAAATTGATTGTTTCACGATTGACGTTTCGAGAGAGGCTCACGTCTGAGTCTGTCAACTTGCGTAATAGAAACTTATCCACATTTGTAGAATGTCCCAGATGTTTCTATAAACTGTGCACTGTGGAGCTTAATGTTCCTGAAGAGAAGCTCCAAAGGCACTGAAGATGGGTCAAATACAGTGGACACATTTCCTACAGGGCAAGAAAGTGAAACTAAACACTATCAACGCTTAGCACATAGAGAGTGTGTGGAGCCTATGAGCATTTTTTTTACTATTCCAAGAAACCTTTTTTCCCTTTCAGTGCATGGATGTGATAGTAAATACTCAGGGCCAAACATCTGTCAAACCAATCACACTGCTCCTCTCCACTCTATTTTTGTACAGTTTGACTTAAACTAACATTCTTAGCTTTAATCCAACAACAATTTTAACTTACAGCCGTTGACACTTGGCTAAGACATTCTCGTTACAGTGAAATCAGTCTTTAGATTAGAATAAGTATGCAAATTACATATAATATCCAAGCGATCGTGTTGAGAAATGATCAAACTATGTGAAGCCCTGAAGCTGTGTTTGGTCCATAAATAGATCGTGACATTGATAAACCCAATTGACTGACTTTTATTTGCTCTTGCATCAACCGCTGAGAGAAAACACATCTACATCTTCAGGCAAATCTCTCCAAAACGCGGGCTCCGTCAGGACGTCCCTCCCTCCCCTTTTCTCATCCAGACTTATTGTAATTCCACAAATGTCGAAATAACCCGGGGACAATCTCCGCTCACTGTACGCAGACGGTAATGTGGGGTTTTCAAGTCAGTTTCTTTGCTCTGCCCAGAAAATGCAAAAGTCTAATATTGAAGAGTTGGTTTACATTTTATTATGAGAGATTGTTAAGGTTGTTCCAAGGTGTTAGTTTCTCTGTATATTTTAGTTTTCCTAATTTCAGTTTGCAATGAAAGAAGTTATTTTTTTCTTACCAGACACTGGGCAGTCGAAACTTTCAGGAAACAATGTACATTGTTATCGACCTTGTTCTGCTGAAGCTTCATTCACATTCGCGTCATAAAGCTTCTTTACAAATGCGTCTTTTCTGTGCAGTCACACTTGATATGATACTTTATTAATCCTTCAGAGCTGCTGGACTTTTGTCAGGAGCAACCGTGCAACGACACTCGAGGAGCATCATGATGTGGTGCTTGGCTTGGTCAGGGCCTTAGCTGGAGGAGCAGATGCAGCTGGAGGTGGAAAACAGAGAGAGAGAGAGAGAGATGACAGTCAGGTCCAGGTGAACTCTGAAACAGTCAGGAGACTGACGTCTGTAAGACCAGTTCAGACCTGATTAAAACAGCAAACTGTCGTCTCGTTTTGTTGTTTAATTCAAAGAAGTTTCCCCATGTAAGCAGATGGAGAGGAGCTCTTTCTGCATGAAGCATGTGCCCTAGTGATGTCGACCAAAAAGCCCTCTATTTACCCTATTTTGTCCCGCCTACTTTTCTAGGATGTGCACTTCCTGTTTAGCTGCATTTAGCCTGTAGATTTCAGTCGATGGGTTTATTTTAACTGTCAGTATATTTAATTAAAATTGCCCCACAAGACAGACAAACAAACACGTTAGCTACCTTAACAGAGCTAAACAGGAAGTGCATTTCCAAGCCAAGTGGGCGGGACAAAATAGGGTCAATACAAAAGACCTATTTGAAAAAATTGGGAACCAGTTTTAAATGTATTCATGTTTTTTCCATGTATCATGTGCAAATGAATATCTTACAAAGTATTTCAGTAAAATCTATATTGTGACAATTAAACAGAACCAAGACTGGTCTTGCTCTTATGACTGGTCTTTCATGCCATACAAATGGAGTGTTTTGATAACACATTTTTCTGTTCTGGTGTCGACATGATGTTGAGTTGACATGCAATAAAATGATTAGATTAGACACAATATTTTCTTTGGATTTAACAGCTAAATATGGATTCGAAGTGACAAAAATGGGTAAGTCTAGTGCCTTGTCCACACAAAGACAAAACAAGGATAAACATTCCAAATCAATAACACCTACAGAAGAGAAAGTGGATTTATGCTACAGATTCTTTGGAATATTTTGACAAAGCTTCAAAACAGATTCAGTGGAGATTGTAGTGGGTTTATTTAATTTTAAGCTTGTCTTCTGTGGTTTATGGAGCAATCAGACGTAAGATTTCCAGTGAACATCATATAAAGGTCACATTCTGTAGATGAGACGTGACTCTGGGGCAGTGATGTCGTCAGCGTAACTACGGAGACACTAAACCGGAGTTTTTAAATCTTTTCACTCTGGGACCTGGTTTCAGAAAGATTCCTTTTCAGTCCTGAAACTCCTGCTTCGTGTGGACGATGTGTGGTTTAGGACAAATATTTGCGCTGAAAATCCAGAGCTTGGCTTCATGTGGATATGGAACAGACCACATATTTGCTCTCTCTAATAATCTTGCACCAGAACAGAAGAAGTGTTGTGTCCTGTAGATCAACTCCTAATAATACTTTTTTTCTTGTAAAATACAGTTGAAAATTGACAAAGCAATTAAAAAGAGCAAGTCACAAACATTCACAAGAAGAGAAAAGAAAAGAGAAAAAGAAGTTATTGCTATGGTAAAACCCTTAAAATGTCCCTAAAAACAGGCGTTGAAATGAACATAAAGCAGTCCAAGCTTCTCATTTTCAAACCTCAGACTTGTCTTCTGCAGCGCGTTGCTTTGGGGAATCGCCGCGGTGAGTAATTAAATTAGCAGCTAAATTAAATCTTGATTATTCCCTGGACGTCTGCACGGTTTTACACGATGGCGTTTAACTTTTCAGAATCTAACTCCGGGCCGGGTCTTCGGGGACAAACTCATGCAAAAATGTGAAACGGTGAAGCTCGCACACGCCGCTCATCCAGGCCTAATTAAAACCATCTAAATACTTAGCCAGTCCCTGTGATGCGCTAATTAGGCCTGCTCGTTAGCCTCGTTAGCGCTGAATCTCGGCCAATGAGACGTCTTTTCCTCCTTGTGTCTGGTGTTAAAGTCACATATGTTTAGCTCATTGTATTTATGTAGCGACACACAGGCCTTTGTGAGGAACATTAATGAGGCTGAAAACAAGTGAATGAGTAATTTAGAAGGTGATTAGGTTAATTGTGCAGTATTTATTAGTAAAGTGAAGCGTCTGTCTCTCACTCATCTGAAAATGTTCTGTTTGTAACAGATATGTTCCTGTTTCAGACACTTTGCTCATGTGAGAGAGGCTTGTCTCTGGTGAGTTTCTGCAAACTGACACTGCTGATTTCATCTCACTTTTTGTTGTTTCAGTCGTGATTTAGTGTGAAAGACTTGCCTCACACTCACAGCAGGAAATGTACATGCACAACGAAATGTTAAAAACATACAATAAGCACGTTTTCACACCTTTTTACGTCAATTTGTTATGAAAAGCTAACCTGGCTCACGCCAGATAGATCTGTGTTGAACTCTAAATTCTTCCACAGTACCTATCTGAAACTTGACTCACTGAAGCGTTCGAAAGGTGGGACGTTTCATAAAATACGTCAAGCTGATTGGGGGAATGGCCGACCTTATTTAAGTCAATCACAGCAACAACTCGTAATGGTGTATCTAATGTCCGTGTGAGACAGAACAAGTGTCACACATACGGCTCTTCTTTCAAAAAGAAATTACTCCATATTTTTGCTAAAACCACATCAAAAGCAGCAGACAACAGTACATCCACGGAGCATCCATCTTTGTTTAGCTTGAATTAGACTCGGCGTGGGCTAACAGCCCGTGTTAGCCCGCCCTGCTACAATGTGATGGCTCAAGCCACGCTGCTGTGATGTGAGTGGTCCGAAACACCGCTGTTTCAGACTCTCAAACCAATCGAGCGGCTGGAAGGTTGTCTCGTGTTTGTGAATTCACAAATATCGTGAGATAAACCATCTGGCTGGCCAGGTTAATGAAAAGCCAAAATGTAAAAGAACCACGAATTTTTGTTGAAGTCATGTGTCGACATGGTCTTTGGGTTTAACAGGTAATTTTTGTCTTCAAATGGACGATTAAAGCTGGGGCTTGGGGTGGTTAAGATTTCTCGTTGATCTGTGATTGTCTCTTTGTCCGTATCCTGTGATTGGATGAGCTCTTGTCTCTCTTTCTCTCTCTCTCTGCACCTGTCTCTCTCTTTTTATCCTGAGAATGTCTCTCTCTCTGTTTCTCTCTCTATCTGTCCTTTGATTGTCTCGCTGCCTCTCTTTCTGTTCTCTGATTGGCTAATCTCGTCTCCTGTCTCTCTTTGCTCCCTGATTGGCTAATCTCGTCTCCTGTCTCTCTGCTCTCTGATTTGCTGCGCTCTCTCTTGTCTCTTTCTGCTCTCTCATTGGCTAATCTCATCTTCTGTCTCTCTCTGTCCTCTCATTGGCTAATCTCGTCTCCTGTCTCTCTCTGCTCCCTGATTGGCTGCGCTCTTTCCTGTCTCTCTCTGCCCTCTCATTGGCTAATCTCGTCTCCTGTCTCTCTCTGCTCCCTGATTGGCTCTGTCTCTCTCAGTACAGATGTTCAGCAGAGTGGACGGAGCAGGCCGGGGGCACCCAACACGCGCGCCACATTCATAATTTACATCCCAAAGAAGAGCAGCGCGCGGTTAATGGAGTCCTGTGGTCGGCAGAAACGCGCCGATGATGGACCACACTTATGTTCCTCAATGCACACATTTGTCCAGGAGAAAAACAAGACGAGAGAGAGAAAGAGAGAGAGAGAGCGCATTAGAGACCCCCCAAAACTACACGAGAAACATCACGGCTTTGACCTGCTTTGGAAACTCCTTTGTTTTAGGTTTGGGTTTGTGGATTTAGAGACGTTTTATGGTGAAGTCGAGGAAAACAGTTAAACGTAAAGGTTATACATGCTTAAACAACAAATGAATGCAAACTAATCATATCTCTGAATTTAAAGAAGCTGACCAAAATGGACATTTGCAAATCCAAATTCTCCGATAACAAGCCTCTTTTCAAAATATGAATAAATCAAAATACAGTCAATCCTTCAAAAATATCTCCAACAATAAACCAGTTAAAACACTAAACATTCTGCAATGCCTACAACTCACACAATTTTGGAAAATGTTTGTTGCTTGCATACATTTTGTCCCCTTTGTTTATTATTATATACAGTCTCACTGTCTCAGTTAGTATACGTGGACTAAAGTGTTGGTAGCCCTCGATTAATGAAAGAAAAACTAACACTAACACTGAAATCACTCAAAACAAAAGTAAATAAAAATGTACTGAAAATGAAACAAAATCAGCTCTTGCTTTAAAATTGTTTATCCACAGAATATTAAATAAAAATAATAATAATGAAATCAGACTGGACAAAAATGATAGTATCCATAACTTAATATTTTGTTGCACAACCTTTTGTGGCGATCACTGCCCTCAAACGATTTGTGTAACTCTCAGTCAGGGCGTTTACACGGAGGCCAGGAAAACCACATAACTAGCCTATAGTCCGATTTAAACTGGTTTTCCAAAGCTCATGTAAACCTGGGCAGACCTGTTAAGGAGCCGTAAACCGGTTTTCAGAAAACTAATTGGCGCACGTGGTCCCGACCAATTGTAGTCTGATTTCAGACTCATGTAAACAGACAAACGGTCTGTAGCTGGACAAACGCAACTGAGCAGCTCACAACTCCTGCCCACTCCATATTTCAACAAAAAATTAAGAATTTTACATCAATAAAGTGGCACACATTCTCACATTACCTGTTTAACACTTCTAAATGTTTAAAACAATCTTACTTGTCCCAGAAAAAAATTGTGTGACATTTTACAAATAGTTAATACAATTAAACAAAATTAACAATGTAAAAATAATTCAAGAAATTACAGCCTCAATCATGCAGTAGTGAATCTGACACAGCAGGACAGTTTACTCTGGTGCATGAAAACATAGTCTGTTTTTTTTGCCTAGTCTTATTTCTCTTATCATGTAAACGCACTGAAAGAGACTTGTGCATCTGTCACAGGTGTTTTGGCCTCACTCTTCGTGAGCAAACTGCTCCACTTGTCAGGTTTGAAGAGTCTTCTCCAGATTCATGTTCAGCTCCTTCCACAGACGTTCAGTGGGATTGAGATCTGGGCTCATAGAGCAATGCTTATAACTTCGACAAAAAGGCAAGGCTTGAAGAAAAACACGGGCCTTTAGGATAAAAAAGTTAGCTCTGCACTAGAAGTAGCCATTGCTTCCTTTACAAACTATTTTGAAAATGTGTCATTTTGCGCTCCCTGTTATGTATGTTAACTTCACCCCGTCATGACGTAGATGCAAATGGTCAATAACTACAATTATAATGAACTCTACAGGACCCAAGTTTTCAAACAAGATAGAGCAAGTGTCTATGTTCTGTATGTGATCATTACGACATGTGGTGTTTGATTGAGGCTAATGCAACTTCGGCTCAAGACTCCTTCCTTCAGGATTAGAACCTCACAGTGATCATAAAATGCTGGATATTGGTTTATTAAATGTTGGCTACAATTTAAAAGTAGTAAAAAACTTTTCAGGAAGCTTTAGGGTAGAAAAAAATTGATCTGAAGACTGTTTTAGAGACGAAGGTAAAGGTAAATTCTAGTAGTCTGTCCTGAAGTGTGTGTTCTTGTGTTCTGAGTGAAGGTTTTGTCCTGAGCCGCCGCTGACAGAGTTTGTGTGGAGGGAGGCAGAGCTTGGACCCAGAGGACAGACTCTTACAGTGTGACCAGTGAAGTGTGCACAGACAGGTTTGTTGCTCTTTCACCAAACACGGGCCTTTTGTGTCCACTCAATCGGGACGTCCCACAGAAACATGCTTCAGTAAAGAGCTTTCAACATCACGTCTGCAGAGACGGAGAGCTGCCACGGTAACTCAGGCAGAGCGTTGTGATTGGCTAAAGGAACAATGTGTAACTTTTGAGCTAAAAACAAAACAGTAAACATGATAATATTTAAGATTTCACGAAATATTTTGCTTTTTTCACCCAGTTTTGTCTGTTTGATGAGGTTTAGAGTGTTTTAGCTGCTTCTGGAGGTCATCTCTTTCCTTTCAAACAGATTACTGACAAAAGATTGTTGGAATAAAACATTGTTGAGTAAGTTTAGAGCAGATATTTGATCTTTAAACTGAGGAAAAGACGATCCTCCTGGACTAGGACTCTGAGGAGAACGACACAAGCAGCGACTCTAGAAACTTTCTCTTCTGTGAGCGAGTTAAAAAGTGTCAGAGGAGGTCAAACTACTGGATTTCTTCAATCTAATCTCTGCTCCATGAAAGAGGCTGAATCTATAGAATCTGCATCAGAAAGTAGAAACGTGCTGCTGCCTTCTCATCTGTAACAGCTTTTGTTGGTTTAAAATGAAAAGAAACCTGTCTTCATTTATTTAATCATGTGAACCTTGTATTTTTTTTTTTTATCCCAAGGACATTATTTCATTGTAGTGGCTCATTTTCTTTCACCTAAAAGTAGAACAGAGAAAAACTGCACTGACATGAAGTTTGATTTAAGAAATGGACGTTTTCTCAAAAGTTTGCCGTCAATCGCTGAAACTCAAATTCAAACTTGAAACGCCTTTAAAAGAGAACAGATTATTGTAGAATAACAATTACTTTTTTTAAATGAAAGTAGACACGTGTAGGTTTAATTTATTGCACAACATGTCATGATTTTAGTTGCAAGTTTTTTGTAGAGCTGTGAATATTGTTTAAAATGAGAAAAAAGGCCTGGCAGAGGAGGAGGGTCAAAGTGAGAACAGGTCTGAACAGGCACTGAAAGAGTTAAGATTCCTCTTTGAAACAGACGTCCACCGTTTCCCACCAAACCCTGACGAGATCATGTGATGTCTTACCTTTGCCTAAATAGGAACCATTAGGCCTGTTTAGTGCATGTTTATTGTTCACTAAGACATGGAAAAGCGTGTATTCTCCTTGTGAGCGGTGTAGCCTCTCCGCAGATCTGACCTGTGACTCTCCGGTCCTGCTTTGATCTCTCCCGCTGTGAGTCTGTGAGGAAAGTAAATCAGGGCGCGTTAGTCCATCCATGCGTTTAACATGGAGAGGGCTTCACGGGCAGTGGGAGACGCCAGCGCTGACGACAGGACAAGACCACAGGGACGGACACCGAGAGAGAATCAATGAGGACACGGCTTCTCTACACTGAGCCGATACACCCAGCTACGACTGAGCTGTGAAAAACGGGCTGATCGTTTGAAGTTTTCTCCTGTCAGTGTTTCAGTGGCTTAAAGTGAACGTTAACTCTTTCCCTGCCAGCCCTGTTCTCACTTTAACCCTCCTTCCCTGCCAGGCCTTTTTGCTCATTTTAAACAATATTCACAGCTCCACAAAAAAACTTTGTGCAACTGGAATCATGGCAAGTTGTACATCAAAAGAGATCTACAAGTGTCTACTTTCATTAAAAAGATGTGTTATTCTACATTAATCCATTCTCTTTTTATAAGCATTTGAAATAACGTCCTTTTTCTAAATCAAACTTCATGTCAGTGTTGTTTTTGTCTGTTCTACTTTTTGGTGAAAGAATATGAGCCACTACAATGAAATAATGTCTTTTGGTTAAAATACGAGGTTTACATGATTAAAACAATGAGGACAAGTGTCTTTTTTATCTTTAAACCAACAAAAGCTGTTACAGACGAGAAGGCAGCAGCACTTTTCTACTTTCTGATGCAGATTCTATAGATTCAGCCTCTTACATGGAGCATAGATTAGATTTAATCCTCCAAACGTAAAGAAAAAAATAGTTTTATTTACTCTGACACTTTAGCTCGCTCACAAAAGAGGAAGTTTTGTTTTCGTATGCTTTTCCTCTAATTTTCTTCATTTTAAAGACCAAAAATCAGTTTTAAACTTTCTCAACAATGTTTTTAGTTCAAGATATTTTGCCTGTAATCGGAAAAGAAAGCCGGCCTCTAGAAGCAACTGATCAGGTAAACACAACTGACAGCTGGGTAATGAAAACAAAATGTATGTATTTCTCAGTCACGTGACTTTTTCTGGGACCTTGTGCTCACTCTATTCCACCATCTGCTGGTCATCCTGTAAAACTGCACCATGTATTTGACCGTAGACAAAGTCAGCACGCGCATCAGAGAGCCTTCACCTGTCAGAGCTGCACTTGTCAGAGCTGCACCTGTCAGAGCTGTACCTGTCAGAGCTGCACCTGTCAGAGCTGCACCTGTCAGAGCTGCACTTGTCAGAGCTGCACCTGTCAGAGCTGCACCTGTCAGAGCTGCACCTGTCAGAGCTGCACCTGTCAGAGCTTCATCTGTCAGAGCTGCACTTGTCAAAGCCGCACCTGTCAGAGCTTCACCCGTCAGAGCTGCACCTGTCAGAGCTTCACCTGTCAGCCGCAGTCAGGCGCAGGCTAACAGGCCCTCCCCCTCGGCCAGTTTTAATGTGACTAAACAGGATAACCTGCTGTTCATTAAAAATGGATGGCACTTCATTCTGAGCGACCCGGGACGAGGAGCCCCCCTGAGGGGACCCCCATCACACGGAAAGGGGCCACGCAAAGGGCCGTAATTAATTAACCTGCACATCTGAAGCCACTCTCACTCTCAACAAAACAGCACAATGAAATAAGAATCTGAACTAAACACGTCGACTGAAGCTGTGCCACACGTCTGATTAAAGAAAGAAAAGGCCGGATATTAAAACGAGTAGGAGGAAGTATTTCCCCTTCCTATAGCTACGAAGGATTTGTTTCAGCTTAACTTTGATTAAGACATGTTTTTATATGGAATGTTTATAAACCCTAACCCTAACCCTAAGTTTTACAAAGGTAACTATTTTTTCTGTTTATGATTGCACAAAATGAAAGTTTCAATGGTTTTAGAAAAATGTATATAAACAGATTAAAGATTAAACATTTTGTCTTTTGCCTTATCAAAAAAAATTTAAATGATCATTTTTAAAATAATAAAAACGTTTCTCGCTTATGGTCGAGCAAAAGAAAAATAACAGGTAGAATAACTCCAAAGACCTATAACCATGGTGAACCAGACTTCAGCAGCATTTGCTTTGGATAGGTCGTGTTTTTTTGTGTGTGTTTGTTTGTTTGTTTTTGTACAAAGTACAATAATGGTAATAAAAAAAAAGTCTTCTTCTTATTCTAGAACGTGATTCGAACGTATCGCGTAACATTGTACGTTGACATAAATACCTCAGCCTGTTCTCACAGATGTGTGTCAATTTGAAACAGCATGTCATTATGAACACAATATCTATTGTTTGTGTGTGTATTTCACACGTTTGTTACCTCAGTTCATTTTTATGATGAATGTAAAGACGTGTAATTATTCATGAATATTAACAAAATCCTAATCTTAATCTTAATCAACTCCAACCCTCAGATCTAAACTTGTCTATACGACACCAAGGAAATGTGAGTGTAATAAACACGAAACAAGAGTCATAACTCGCTATTTTACATCACGTAGCATAGACACAATCCACGAGTTAGTTGCAGTTACTTCGGTGCAGCCTTGCTATAAGGCTGCACCGAATATATGGTCAAACTCAGGCCCGGAGGCCAAATACGGCCCCGAAGATCATTTCTGATAATTACTGATAGTGGCCCCCTGATAAAAGCACGCAACAACTTGAACTATAGGTCCCAGAACAGATAATAAGCCAATGGAAATATAAAAGTTTGTATTGCTGAGATGTCACTGTAAAATGTAAAATGCAGAAATGCAGCAAATTATATAGAATTTGTCCAAAATTTACTTAGACTGAATCCAACTTGAATGCAACATAATGAACATATCGTTAATGTATTATATTAAGCTTTATCTAGCCCAATTGCCATATTTGAATATAACACAGAAAGATCTATATTTGAGTTTGACACTCCTGGTTCATATCCAGCTTTTAGTTGAAATTACATTTACATATTTCATTGCAAAGTACAATGTTAATAATATGAAAATCTGTCTTTTGACCACCAACACGCCTTTTGACACAATCACATTCTACAACACAAACGCAACTTATTAGAGCAAAACTAATCCTCAGGAGAGAAAATTACACTGAGCACAAAGCATTGAACCAACCACATTGCCCTATATCGCTCCAGTATTCAAATGGAACTGGAAAAACCCATAAACATTGTCAGACCAAATTTCGCTCTTAAAAAAAAAAAAGCATCAGATGAATCGTCTCTCAAAGATACAACAGCTCGCCTGGGTGTGCGCGCCGAGCCGATGCGAGCAGCTCTTAGCCAATCACGCGGGAGAATTTGTCAGGCAGGAGATTGCACGGTTAAATATTTATGACCCCTCGTCCTTTTGCAGCGAACAGCAGAAAGCCAGCTCCTCGAAGGGACACACCGCTTTCAATTTTTAATGAACGCGGGCCCGGGCCAGACTGTTACCGCTGTAGAGGAGCTGAGAGGGGCCAAAAACAGGCTGGATGGATGGAGAGCGGGTTTCCAAAGGGCCCGTCCGGAGAAACACTGCTCTGAGCTCTGAACGCACTCGAGAGGAGACAAGCACAAGAACTGTTTGTTTCAGGACTGTCAGAAAATTACTGCGCAGGTTTTAAAAGTTTGAAGTTTTGTTTTGGTTGAAAGCTGCACAAACATAGTTGCAAGATTAGGTTTTTAGGTCTTTATTTAGCTAGAACAGTCCCTATTTTGATCCATGTACCTCATCTGTTTGACCACTGTCATACCTGGCAGTAGTAGGTGTGCATAGCATGCAAAAGGGACATAAGCCTATTCTTTTTTTTCTCTCTCTCTCATCATTACACTTGGCTCACACCGTTTCCAGTCCAGATCCAGATCTGTCCGGGTGCTGTTGCCACTCACACTGAGACCAGATTGTGCTTGTGTATGTACGGACCCTGCAAGACCGCAAGTTCACAAGGGTTCAGGTTCAACCTGGGAGTTCACACGATCACTGACACGTGTATAATGAATTTATTTTGAAAACCACCGGATGCACTTCACCAGTGCTTGCTTGAATTTCTGTTTGTTGTGTCTTGTTTTCACAACTTCACTAAAAAGGACTCCGGAGCGGTAAAGATCCGGATGACTGGAACACATCAGCGCGGAACCGGACTGATCACTGTATGAGAGCCTCTCATTATTTTTCAAGACTATTATTTTTCCACACTGCCACCTAGAACATTGCGTCATCGTCCGGCTTGCACGCCTCTTTAACAACCAACCTTCTAATGGAAAATGTACCTAAATGTTGAATTAGAGAGTGTTCCTACTATAATAAAATGGTATAGTATTTTTTTTGTTTATCATCACGGGTGATGCGAGTGCACCTCGATTGTCAAAAGAGCCGCCACTCATAGACACACATCAGTTTATAATGAGCCTGGTTGTTTGCTGCAAGCGCACTTCACTGAAAAAGTAAGAATTACCAGTTCTCAACACGCAGTGGTTTGTATTAAGCACAAATTACCTGTGAGAAAGTCGCCTGGAATCCTGTTTTTTGTGGTTTATATTTGTGGGTCTGTGTCTGTTCTGAGCTGAAGTGGGACCAGCTCCTGCGTGACTGTGAACTTTGACCTCTCTGGTGCCCCTCTAGTCCCCAAACCTCAATAATTGATGTGTCTCACCTGCCCCAAACTCACACGGGACGGAGCTCTCACACGGGACAGGGCCTGGCGTCTGACCACGGAACAGGACACAATTCAAAAAGGAAATGAATGAAAATGACAGCTCTTTTGAAAAAATTATCAAATGTAAGAATTTAATTTTTAAAAAGTCCCAGACGAGATTACGCAGTTTTCAAAAGTTCATGTTTTAATAAACTCAGCATCAGAGAAGACATGAAAGTTGACTGAATGCAAATAGAAAAAAACAGTTTTATTGTAATTTTTAAAACAAGCTATTGCTGGGTTTCAGATGACATGACGGAAACTATGCGGTGCCTCCTTAAAGACACTTTTCAATTTAGAAATGTCTTTATTGTTTTTTTTAAATAAATATCTTCTGTTTTCAAAGTTAAACGTTTTCTCTCGGGACGCCGCTTCAGAGCAGCCAAACATGAGACTAATCGCTTAAAAAACGTATTTGTCCATTCTGCCGTAATACTACTGAACAAACAGTAGAGCCTGATCTCCATAAGAAAGCGTACAGTTACCACTACATTACAGGAAATGTAAATTACATATGATTAACACAAGTTTACAGCTGCTTGGCGTAATTATGCCACGCGACGCAGTCCCAGTTCATTTCTATGGTGGTTGCTAAGATGTGTTCTTATTTATGAACATTATCAAAATCCTGATCCTAATCTTACTGTCCCAAGCCCCAGACCGAAACTATCCAAACTTCCATCTTCTTGACCTTCCCTCGCTACGACAACGGGGTTGTTGTAGGCCTACGTCCGGGTCATGGATTTATTATTCGTAGTTTGATTCATCTTTAGTTTTTTTAATCATAGAAAAAAGACAATTCCATTTGAGAATGATCCAAAAATAATAATAATTTTGTTTAAATTTATAAGCCGCAGAGTCATTATTAATTCATTTATAAACTGTTCACGGATTGAAAACATAGACAGAAGAAGGACATTTGAGTTTGGTGAATACAGGGGTTAAAACCCCTTTACATTCAGGCGGCCCTCCCACTTTTTTTTGAACATTTTATTTTGTTCAGTGTCTTAAAAATGCATACTATGAAGAACCTGGAAAGGTTAAATATAAAATCCCATTGTATCCCTTTTATTTAGAGCAAAATCAGCCTCTGGGACGATCCAGACTCAGATTTCTACTGTAAACCTCCAAATAAAAAAGGCCCCAAAAATTAAACAATTTTAATAGGACTTTTGCACTGCCTCCGCCTGAATTTTTTTGAGTAATTTAGGTTCCCTAAACTCATTTTTACCTCAATTACCTTCAGCTTTTACAGAGGAATTGTCAAGACCCAAAATAGTTCAAATCTACTGTTATTTATGACTCAGCTGTCAACACCAGCTTTACCATTCCTTATATTTACCACAAAAATGTAAACGGATTTTAGAATTTTTTTTTTTTTTTTTTTTTTGCTTGGAGAAAGTTCTTACTTCTGATGAGAGCTTGTTAGTCTCAGAAGCAAAGTCTACAGAGATACAGCTTTACAAAGACCCCAGACATTTGCCCGAGCTCCAAAGGATCAGGAACAGTTTTAGTTTGAATTTTTACCGATTTTAGTCAGACGTGTGAGGGAAAAAGGCCGGAATGAGAAGGAAGCTTTACAGACATTTATACAGACATGTACGACTCACACGGGAGTAGAAACTCAAATGACGTCCGTAATTATTACAATTAACATGAGGTCCCTAGGTAAACATTATCCCATGCGAATAGGCCATAGGAATTTCAACCAAATTACAAAAAAAGTCGGGGAACACTGGTCTGTGGTGCAGTTGATGTTTGATGAAAGGTGTGTTCGGCCTATAAGCCTTAAAGAAGCAGAAAGTTAAGCCATCGTTGTTTCCCTGAGTGTGGAGCCTCAGGTGTTCGGCCCTGGAGCCCATCACTGCGTCCGTGTGGAGTCTGGAAACACTGAGCAGTGAACAGTGACGGTTTGTTGTACGACTCCTCAAGTGTGAAATGAAACTGTTTGTGTTTCTCTGACCTTGAGTTCAGGCATTTCCACCAACAATCAATATTCAAATCCAAATGGTTTTACATATTAAGATGCAAACAGAACTGCTTTTATCGCTTTGAACTATTAAAGCGACGATAACCAATGTTTGCTTCCTTAAAAATGCAAACAAACACAAATAATTAATTTTAAACTTCCTACATCAGTCACATGTTTTACTCAGTTACCTAATGCATTCTGAGCCTCTGAATTGTTCATCACGATATGTTTTAAGTTTCTTCCACAGCTGTTTGAAGCGAGTCATGCTGGTGTGCTAACAGGAGTTAGCCACAATTTTAGACACGCACAAAGCATGGTATTTGGAAAAGCTAATGAATGCATCTGATACATAGATCAAATTCACAAGTTTGCCTGACTTTACTCCTCATGATTGGTACCATTCTGTGTTTGTCTTACACTGGAGCAGATTTAAAAGCAACAAGAGTTTGGTTTTCAGTAACGTGGATGTATAACATGTGAGGCTAGAAAAATAAAGATGCAATGATAATCTGAAAGAACCTGCATTATGTGTGGCTAATACACATAATGCAGGTTCTTTCAGATTATCATTGCATCTTTTTTTTTTCTCTTTAGCATTGACTTACCTTGTTTGAAGTGTTCACTGCAAATCTGTAACTTAGAGGGATTCCAGTTTTTTCGATTTATTGCTGCCACCCACTAGCGTCTTCTTTCTTCATCAAAATGTAAACGAAAAAGCTCCAGGTTTGGACTTACTACCTCCTGCCTGTTACTGCAGCGTGTCGCACAAGATACAGACATTTTACAATTGAAATCAATAAAAGTCACTTAGAAACAAGCTGTTTTCCATAGTTGTAATGCACACAGTCCAGAGCTTTTGCCTCCATCATGGAGAAGTGGGCGGTCCTTCAAAGAGTGTGACGACACTTGCAAAGGGTCAATAATAAAATGTTCTTTCTTTTTCTTTTAACAGTGTATTCCCTAATTGTCAGTGAGGCCCAAAGAGCCCCTGTTCTGTAAAATTAATGTAACTCATGTAACTCAATCAAAATGTGTAATTCCTTCATTTCATTGTAGGTTGCACTTTTTCAAATTGTTCTACTTGTGACACAAAGAACCAGTTTTATTTCAAGGTTTGTGATTTAAATCTGCCCATGCTGAGGGTTACTCATGTGTTTGGACATTTTTAAAAGGCACTGAAGCAGAGATAGTGCAAAAGGCAAATTACAAAAACATCACCAAATAAAATGTTACATTCAGATAACATCAGGAAGTGATCGAGTTGGCATAACTTTTCATGTCTATGAATGGACTGGGAAAGATAATTATACTTTTTTTATTGCTCTATTTGGAAGATAACGATTATAATCTTCAGCCTTTTCCAAACACTATAAATGAGATCATGGTCAGATCTGAGTCTGAGGTGACTAATGCATTATTCCTATAAACTTATGTCATCTCACGGCCTTATTTTTAAAAATTTATCCAAACCTTCATGCAGTATTCACTCCGGCTCTCGTTTTAGTCATGTGATGTCATCGAGTGGGCGGAGTCTGGGAGTAAAACACATGAACAGGACTACAGTATATCATACCCTTTCTAATAAAAGAGTGATGTTTCTTCACTTTTGTGATACATAAAAAAGAGAAACTTACATTTTCATGATACTTAAGCTTCAGCTGAAGAGTTTTTAGGACAATTCTGTTGGGCTGACATTATGTGAGTACTGCCATTGAGAAAGCTGAGTGTGTGGTGCAACTGTTACTTAGTAGAACAACCTGTGTAATGAATGATGTTGAGGTGAGGTGTAAAAAGGAAGCAGGCGAGGCTGGAGAATAATGCTTGGAAAAGTTGGCTTCAGTCGACTGGTTTTAAAATCTCCTTGATTGTCTAATCAGCCTCCACTTCCTAATTAAAGGCACAAAAGTCATTATTGTTGAGTTGAGCAGAGGGCAATTTGCACATCGCCCCGGTCCAGAGGTGTTAGACAGGGACTTACACTAGGGGGACGTAACAGAATTTTTGTCCAAAATGAGCTCAGCTCCCAGTTTGTGATGGATGGATGGATCACTCACACTCAGAGGGGATACAATACAGACAAAACTCCAGTTGTGTTTTTCATAAGGAAGTTTCAGGTACTTTTATACAGTAGTTCCAGTCTTCATTTATTCACACACGGAGCAGAAACTATGAACCAGAGCTGGTACTTTCATTCAGAACAGGACACAAGCACATTTATAACATTAACTTTATTACTGTTCACCCTCACTCCAAGCCCAACCTTTCTTAGCCTCAAGAGAAATTACTTAAACTCCGTAGCTACCAAAATACAAGTCTTACACGCTGATCCCACTGCATCCAGCTCCACTCAGGTGCGACCATCAAAGCAGCTGCGCAGAACTGTTGTCAATGAGTCGTTGAGACGGTTCCACATCCGCTCCGCAGGAATCTGCTGTACGACCAAAATACAGATCAAGACTATTTTCTTCTCCAGCCAAGTCCGACCAGGTCAAGCTTCGCAGATCAAAACGCACCAAACAGGAAAAAGAAAGTGAACTATGTCCGGGATTGCAAAGTAAAATCACTTTATTTTGATCAGATCACGAAAGGTTGTAGTTTTACATGACGTTAACAAACAGACAGGTTATTGAATTTGTTCTAGTAACAGTTTAAAACCTATTTCCCCTCGGTTTAAATATCGTCTACAATGAGGACATATTTCACAAACTTGTGTCTTTGACGCATACTCTTTATGAGCTTCTCAGGACGACGCAGCCCAGCGGAGCGGAGGCAGTGGGCGAGGGGTCTGCAGTAATTTTTGGAGGCAAAGTGCATGTGGTGGGATCAGTGCGTTAGACATGATTGTTTTAGGTGAAGAATAAACATAATTTTAGCTCACATACAGTACTCTTTTTTCATGTTCAAGACCACAGACATTTGCAATGACATGGACTTGAGTCACTATTTTGATGACTTGAGACATGACTTGATAAAATATACTTGGTACTTCACTTGGACTTCAATGTCAGTGACTTGACGCCTTTCCTCAAAAAATACGTTGCAACCTTTACATTAACAAACTGAATCATGTTCTTCCTCATTTCTTTTTTGTGACCAGAAATTGACCACACCATTGCTTTAAAATAGAAATATAAGATGCATTTGGTAGTTTGATACAAACACTCCAAAAGACTTGGACTCAACTTGGACTTGTGGTTCTCTGACTTTGGACTTGACTTGGACTTGAGGCAAACAACTGGAGACTTGAAAGCTGTGACTTAATCCCACCTCTGCCCGACTAGATCTTAATGATAGACACTATCAGAAACTGAATAAATGCAAACAGAGGTACAAGGCAGTTTCTCTGACAAACAGGGACTGGTAGAATATTGGAACTTGTTTTGGAACTATCATGTGTGATCATTTACATTTACGTAACCCAAGATTCAACATTCTCAAGCCCCTGTATGAACTCAGCTTTCTCTACGACAAACTGTAAATGTGAGCTGCGGGTGGAGACTCAGCTGGTCGTAATGGCGGCTCGAGGGGGAGTTTTACGGGAAAAGTATCAAATATTTACTGTTGAGCGCGAGAAAGCGGTGACATACACAGCATGAATTTAACATGGCGACCGCAGGGACACAAAGAGCCATGTGAGGAAAGTGAACCAGGAAAAGACAGGTTCAGAAGGAGCTGGGGCAGGACCTGAAGATGGAGCTCAGGCTTCAAAAGAGGACTGGAACTAAAGGTCTTACAACTATATCAGAACACAAGTCTGCTTATTATCTGGTCCGATTGGTAACATTTTAAAACAAACAGTTCAGAGAGTGGCAGAGAAGTTACAAGTTACATCTGGTTCAGTCTTGATGAACTATTCTTAGCCACAGGATTGATTATGTTGGACAGTGTGGTAGTACTCGAGACCGTTCTTGATCTTGAGACCGCTTTTTTAAGGTCCTCGTCTCTGAACTTCCAGAACAATATATAGAGACCTCGAGCGCGTTTCAATAGATTGGGGCGCGTACCGCCTGTCCCCCTTCGCATCTCATACCAGGCTTGTTTTGGACAAACCAGTGTAGCAACCACATTTCAATACTACACGCTCAGTGACGCCGCTGGGCCTACTCACAAATTGATCACCACGCGATCTCACTATACATCACGCCAGCGTACAGCGCAACCACTCCGTATCCTAGTGAGGCACAGATTACTGTAGCACTACAACTAGTACACGCATCATAGCTATAGCAATAACATGCGTTGCGGCCACTAAGACCAGAGATGGCCTAGGATGAGCCTGGCACGATCTTACCGCAAATGCGATCACTTCCCGCGTCATGACTCCTACACAATAGACATGAGAGTGCTTACTCGACTGTCACAAACCTATTGGTGGACGAATGGGTCAGAGGAGCCTATTCACTCACTATGTAACTCCCATAGATACAATAACGAAGGAGAGCGTCTTGCAGAACTGATAGAGCCTGTCCCCTCAATCAATCATACGCGTCTGCCACATACTCCAGAAGAGCTCGTGGCAGTTAAATGGTTATCACACACGCAGAATCAGAAATCCTCTCATATCACTAGTATGATTCGTTAGTGGCAGCAAACGACAATAGAGCCGAGTGATGCCTGCAAAACATAGCTAACACCCGGAGGACTCACGTTGTACAGCACTTCTGGGTTCTCTACTACGCATACATGCAGTAGCGTCCTGAACCCAACTAATAAGTATAAGTGTCTCTCAGTGGATGACGGGCATATAGACACAGCTATGCGCTATCGAACACACACGTACCTGCATACATCCGCAACTCTATTCATGATATGCATCTTGCCTACAGCTGAAAACTTGATGAGCCAAAATGTAAAAAATAAATACATGAATGCCGATTGATTCCTTACTCGAGAGGGCTGGGAAGGGCTTGGAGCACAAGAGCTTAGGCACACTTGTGTACTCTCTTTGACATTCATGACAACGGATTGTCAAGCGATAAGTGCAATGCATAAAGAGAGCACCTGTTTAGCGTCGTAAAGATCACCAATAATGCACCTGATCCCTAGAAACCTACCACACACATCAATCAGAGAGCGGAGGAGAGTGTTGCTCAGAAAGCCCAGACGGCTCTTTGGTCGAGAGCGTGTGTATAGACACTTTTGCCGCACCTGTCCTGATTCTCACTACGATACTTCACTATGATTCTGCCGATACCCAGTAGTCCGTGTACGCGGGTTTGATATCACACGAACGTTCAATGCAGCACCAAGTAGAACTAGAGTATGCATTAGCCGTGCTGGGACTCACTACCATCAGACGCACTCTCCGTAGAGCTAGGAACTGATCGGACATGATGAGTGATATGGTGCTTATGATTATGTTTTTTCAATATGCATGTGTGTTGTGTTAATCTGAACACGCACGATAAACTCACTACGCGCACATCATTTGCTCAGCCATCGCAGAGAGTGTGTTCATTGCTGTTTTCTCAAAGTCTAGTCGTATATAACAATAATGGTATGCTCACGCAGGACTTTTCACCTGAAGCAAGTTCATCAAAGATGCAATGTTTCTAATATGAATCTGTAAGTTATGAAACGTCATATGTACTGCCCTTCAAGCATCCAGGAACACCTGTCTCCATGTTGTACATCATTCTAACTTGGTCTGACATCATTGTATTTGTATCTACGCAGACACAGTTGGTATGTATTTTGTATTTTCTTGTTTTTTACCATTTGCTAATGACACTACATCTGTCTAGTCTACACTGGAATCTTTCTTCACCTTGAGATCTATTTCTCTAATAATAGTAAGACTATCGACACACTTATGCAGGAATAAACTTGCCTGCTACTACCAGTCAGATAGTGGATGATAAAAGCTTGACACAAATGGACACACCTTCTCACTCATCAAAACTTCAGTCAGAATTCTCAAATGAGCGAGTGACGTGCTCGCTGTTGGATGAATCGAATAGCCGTTGTCCTGATCTCAGAGCTGAGTGAACGCTATTTTCCCTTCTTGAACTCACCCAGTGCTCACTACTATTCTTAAAATAACGCCTGACCTCTTATATCGTCTACTGTGTCCTCTTCGACCGCACTTTTGAATTCTTTCCAGAAGAACTGTTATCCCAACCCCTTCTCTTGCAAGCACTGTCTCTTCGCAGACAAATACCACCAGCCTGGGACCTCTTCGCTTTCTATAGACCACACTTTGGATCGAATCATTGCTCTGTGCTGTTCATCGAATTTCGGCATTACGTTGAGTTTAAGTGAGCAAGTTGCCAAGAGCGGAGCCAGAGAGCAGTCCAAGCAAATAAAGTGTAGCGAAGCTTTTAGACACAAGAAACCTTTAATCATTGTTACGCACACCATAGAAAGAGTCACTAAGTAGTAGAGTCAATTTATGTAAATGAAAAAATTAGTGGATGAACCACATCAAATTAATTTATGTTAGGATGTATCTACACGAATTTAATATCTATTAGAACTACAATATTTTAATTAGGTGGGATTAAGGACATACTTCTTTTGAGTCACATAACATGTTGTGAGACTTGGATAATTCAGAATAAAGGTTTAAGAAACAACGAGGCATAGGGGGGTTCAGCGAGCTAACAAGCTCCGTTCTGATTGGCTAGTTGGCTTGGGTGGTCACTATTTAATATTGCAGGAAGAGTTTTGGCATACCGCAAACCTAATATGGATAACTAAGTCGACAAGGTGAATGCTATTGTTTCAAGCGTTGATGTGCTAGATAGTAAATGACCGAGTGCAGTGGTCAGACTATCTAAGGAGGAGTGGGTCATAACTTAAACCTGACCTTCACGTCAGATCTATATTTAACTCGAGCCAAGCGATCTACCTATGTAGCAGGAGTACACACTCACATAGACAGAATAATTACAATACATATCGAGGGCTCTTCTTTAATATTCTTAATTCACCTAGTTGAAAATCTTTAGTCAGTTAGTCTCAAATGCACTAAAAAACATTAGCAACATATGTTACGTTATGTTTAATGCTACTAACTCTCTAAACAATAAACAAGCACTGAACTAACAGAGCGTGACTTTGTGAGAGAAAGACATATGTGTGACGGCCTAAATAAATATTTTTTACAATAAATCAGAATAAAGGACCAGGAGACCGTTTTAGGGCATATGTCCAATCATATATTAGACCACACTACTACATATAAATTACATCTCGCACAGTCAGTTTGATGCTCTTACGAGTGTACTAGAGTAGAATAAAATTAAAGACACACGTTCTTATTCCTCAATGTTTTATATGCATGGGGTCAGTTGTTGCCTCTCAGTGGGTTCATGCCACAAGAGACTTGACGCAAATTATTGCCCGCACATGTCGTATCATCATGACACCATCTGCTACACACGCTAACCCTCATCAGTTGTGCACTCACGCTGTTCAGGCATTAACCAGTGATTGGATACACTTCATCATTAGCAAGCAGTTGGACACCTTGTCATTATGTGATCCAAGTTATGTTATGTATAAAGAATGTAGTATGTGATCACGCACTTTGCGCCTGGACAACACCTCTAAAATATAGTCTCATTCTTTTTGACGAGTAGGACTTTTTGATAATTATATATACTTCTAATCGATCACGCATAATGTGTCTCTTGCAATTCGTTATTTTGCAGCTGTAATTTTCGCTCGTTATTATTTGGAATATTCTGCAAAGACGATACCTTAGATTGTCTGACCCTGGTGCTATGTACCTTTTTTCTCTGTCTCTTTTTTTCGTCTCCAGTCTTCTCAGTCTTTCCCTCAATTATAAGAATGTCCAACTGAGCACAATTATCTATAATACGAAGAAATAGTGACTAGCTATCCTCAGGTCTTATGAGCATTTGTAGGGAGCAATTTGAGAAGGCTTTGTCCAACTCTGAGTAAGAGCTGATATATACACACTCTGATAATGCTTAAGAAGATGGTGCTTGGATTCTTGCGCTTGTACTTCTTAGGCTGATCAAGGAACAAGGAGTTCGAGAGAGCAGGCCGGCCTACGTGGATCACTCCGAGATGGAGGCAGTGGGGTAGGAGTACCGCCTTTGTATGAGCGAGCTATTATGACAGCAATAGATAGTGTTCTCTTCTCTGTGATTGCAACACGAGATGATGGTAGATTAGCCTAACTCTGAGACTGTTTAACCTTAGTTAATGGCAGATCTTGATCTACATGGTTGTACAGAAATAAAGTGTTGACCACGTCGCACCAAAATCACAAAGTATGGAAAGATAAAGCCACAGAGGGTATGTAATTTGACTGAGGACAGGTATTTCAAAATAGGAGCGAGTAAAATATTAGAAAATACCTCATCTAGGTTGATCGATATATAGTACGGAGCACCTAAAAACGAGGACTGATGTCTGTTGGTCCCCTTACAGACAACTTCAGCGTTAAGATTTCTTGGAGTGATCCGACGAGTCTTGACATTCAGCCTCATTCCTAAAATCACACAATCATAAGCTTGATAATGATATAGAGATTACTTGTCTAGAGATCTGGACAACACGAAGCCTGGAGCATTCAGAGAACATGTTGTTATAGAGAGACATCTATTTAAGGGTAACAGATAAAGTTACACAAGTAGACTACCACTAAGACACAAACATAACGAGCTGTGTTTGGTGGTATTGTTAGAAAAGATTTATAACGGGTAAAACAGAGGTCTCAACACATCTTCTTGTTTTTATCATGTCGCTAATGCAATTACGTAGTAGTCCATATTGTTTGCATGTTGACTTTTCCTCAGACTCAAGAATTTGACAGGCTTTCTTGTTGTACTTATTCCTGAGTAATTGGTTACTCATGCTTATACCTGGGTAGATTGAAATATAGATGAGACAGGAAATAATAAAAGAGACACTATGCATTGCTGTATATTCAAGCCTACGCGGCAGCTGTGGATGATCCAGGCATTAGACAAAGACCCATATCCTGAGAGATGAGAGAGTCGCGGGATTGCAATATAGTAGGAGATCGCTTTAGAGAAAAACATAAGGTTGGAGCGGCCTTTGCGTCTTACAGTAAAAGTATCTAGGATTGAGAGTAATATGGCTGACTCTGTACACATTCGAAAGCGCGCCTCCCACGACAAACGTGGAGCTGGACATCAACCAGAACTATCGCGGACTGGAGCATCGGTTAAGGTAGGCTAAGACAATGCAGATGTTGTATTAAGGGTTAGCATAGCCATGGCACTTAAGCATATCTTCTAATAAGCATCTATCTTCGTGCTATATAACTATTTCCCACATACACATATTAAAAATCGAGCTGTCTTACTACAAAATGACTAAGATAGCATGGCAACAAAATGAGTAACAACTATTATCTCAAAGATGTGCCGAGGAAGGGGGAGCGAGACAGCACTATATCTGGAGGAAATCAGTTCTAGTGAAGACTCAGGACGAGGCAAACAACGTCTCGAGAGACAATCTATGGGTGCTTACTGTATTTAATCCAAATCAACATAACAGGCAACAATGGTGGCCTGGGCTAGGTTTTAACAACGTTTTAAATTGCATAGAGGCACTATAAGATTTTGCTTTGCTTATGACCAGGTTTGGAGTGATGATATACACTTCCTATAGGTAAATTTATAAAAAGCTTTACTATGATCGAATGTATAGTTATAGATGCGAATACATGTAGCATTAACAGTCACAATATGTAAGATCTAGACCCCGGTATCTGGAAGTAAACTGCTGCAGTTTATAATAGTTGTCCAGAGGGTAGAAGCTGTCAATATAACGAATTTTAGATAATACCGTGAAAGTTGTTTCTAAGATATGCAAAAATTGAATATCAAGTAAATGTGCAGTAAAAACACGCTACAAAAAAGCAAATTTCTGATAAAAGTTAAATAACTGATGCTATCAACATTCTAATACTGCAGATGCAACCAGTTTATATTCCTATCAGAATTAGTACAATAAGTAATTCAGAACGCTTCACAAATATATGCTATCACAAAAGATTCTTGCTCTCTGCAATTTGGCAAATATTTGTTTGATATTTATACAAACTGGAAAACATTTACCAACTTAAAGGTGCACTGCGCAACTTTTTGGCCAAAAATAAACTTAAATAAATACAAGTTTTTGTCATTTAGATCTTTGTTACACTAAATAATAATAAATGTGGGTTTTTATTTCTTTTTTTTTTTTACTTACTGAGCGGACTTGCAAGGCCACAAAATTGACAATTTTTTAGCTTGGAGGAGGGCCCAAACACATTTGTTTTCATAGAAATGCGGTTCCTTTAGCTGATTTTCTCATGTTATGGCTTAAAATTTAGTTATCTCTATTCAGAAAGTTCTAAATAATAGTTTTAGCTTTCTAATTCTACAGAATGGTGCAGATTGCTTTTAAGTTATCTTCAAAAAAAATCGGACAACAGTCCTTTAATTTTGAAAATAAGTGAATATGTGTTTAGAACGAGGAGTATTTCAGGTTTTGAGTCTTTTTTATTGGTTTGAACTAAGATTGCATAAAATCTTGTTTTACATGAAATAAGAAAAATACACACTGACTTCAATTTGTTCTAGAAATATGGGGCTACGTTTTTTGTTGTATTTTCAAGTTTTTAGATTAAGAAAGTCAAAATATGACAATCACAATAAACAATAAGTCAGTCAACCAGTTTTAGTCTCATTGGAATATTTAGGATTGTTTTCGCACATTTATGTTGGACTAACAAATTATCGCCCGAATATCATTATCAAGATTTGCCAAAAAATTATCGAGATATTCGTTTTTGTCAAGCCCTGCCTTAGGGATTTTGAAAAACTTAAATATTAAAAGTTTAAAGACACGTTGCGGGCTAGCCAGCTATGTGCTAACTCCAGATCCATAGTGCAGTTGTTTTCAGTCTAAAAAGTACATCTAGGCAAACTAGCTTTGTAGTTCATAAAGCTACGGAAACAGGTTTTAAAGAAAAATGTAAGTCTTATAACCTGTATCCTGTCTTGTAACCTGTATCACACCAGATGAGTTCTTCCACATTGTCCATCTGGAAGTGTTTACAAAAAGGTTGGACTGGGTGTGCCATGTTTGTTTTCATTCAGACAATTTGACCAATCGGGCGAGTGGAAGGCCAAGGTGGATTTCTCTCAACTTTTGAATTTACAAAAATCCACAGAGAATCCAGGTTATAGGTCTTACGCTCACGGCTCACCATGTAGCTGATATGTCCCTAGAACATTTTCAAACTTTAAACAAACAGAGAACGTGTCAGCAGTCAACTTCAGTTTCTCTCTCTAAAACCTTCAAGTCAAGTTAGAAATCTGGGGGTAATAATGGACACAGACTTGAACTTTAACAGCCACATTAAGTCAATAACATCAGCAGCTTTTTACCATCTAAAAACATTGCCAAAATCAAAAGTATAGTGTCAAAGCCTGACCTGGAGAGGCTTATCCATGCATTTGTCTGTAGGTTAGACTATTGTAACAGCCTGCTCACCGGCCTATCCAAACAGGCTGTAAAACAGCTGCAGTACATCCAGAACGCTGCTGCTCGAGTCCTGACCAGAACCAGGAAGTACCATCACATTAGTCCTGTGCTTAGGTCTTTGCACTGGCTTCCAGTGGCTCAGAGAATAGACTTTAAAACAGCTCTGCTTGTGTTTAAGTCTCTCCATGGACTAGCACCAGAGTACATCTCTGACATGTTAGTGCGTTATGAACCATCTCGCACTCTGAGGACCTCAGGGACCGGCCTCCTGCTGGTGCCAGAGTCAGGACTAAACATGGAGAATCAGCGTTTCAGTTTTATGCAGCTAAGATCTGGAACAGTCTTCAAGATGATGTAAGACAGGCCTCCACTGTGACAATGTTTAAATCTAGGCTGAAAACATGTCTTTTTATCTGTGCATATGACTGAAATACTTTGTCTGCACTTTTTATTTCTTTACTTCTTTTTAAAGTAAATTTTATGCTGATTATTTAATTATTGTAATTTTGATGCATTTTCCTGCCTTGTAAAGCACTGTGAATTGCTTTGTGTATGAATTGTGCTATACAAATAAACTTGCCTCGCCTTGCCTATTTTCTTCGAAACCACTATTCAGATTTTACATGGAAGCCCTTACTTGTTGAGCCAGGAAGTGTTAAGCTGCAGTTACAGTTACAACAGTAAAAGGCATGTAATTTTAATAAAGTTTCAATTTTAAAACCAAACATTTTTTCTACTGCAAGGCTAAAAATCCATATCAAATATGCAATTGCTTTAGTTTGACAAATAATAATTAGCTTTTTTTTTGTTTAAGAGACGGTTTAAACGGCCAGTTGTGTGTTAAAGTTGGGGTAACAAACTTTTTTAGTTGCAAATTTATAAACTTTGTGTTTTCTACTAAAAGTTATATGATAAATGCAGGAAAAATTAAACCTTTGAGTACTGTCTGAATTGAATAATAAAGACTTCTGCTAATCAGGAGCCGAATGCAGCTCTCTGATTGGCTGAGCTTGGGGCGGTCACTCCAGTTTTACTTTGTTGTTGTAAAAAGTGGTTTATAAGCTATAAGTTCACCCAAAATGAATACATTTCAATATTAACCATGTGTCGAAGGATTTATGAGAGGAAGTTGTCAGATTTAAAACCTAAATTGTGTTTGCAGTGTAAAAATCAGCTAATGTCATTCTAATCTGAGTCGGTGCCAAATTTAAGTCAAAAGTGGCCGTGCGCGTGAGGCCCAGAGGTTTCTGCACAAGCGCATAGCGACAAAATACGTTAAATACGTTAAATACCTAAAAGGCAAGACAAGGCAAATTTATTTGTACAGAACAATTCATACACAAAGCAATTCAAAGTGCTTTACAAGGCAGGAAAAGATGCATCAAAATTACAATGAAACACAATATTTAACTGTTTATAAACTTAAACAACTCAGAGCAGCAAAACGTTGAGGTTTCCGACGTTAGAGTTAAACTGATTTTTTATGAGTAGAAAGTACGAGACTTCACGTGACTTTAGCAAAAATAAACAATATTAAGCTTAATTAGATTAATCTCGTGTGACTGGCGATCTAAAGTTACAACTGACAGAAACAAGTTTACGCAATGAAACTAGCAATGATTGACTCAATTTCAGCAAGCAATTGGGAAGGTGTGTACGGAACGTCAGTCAGCTTGTTTATATTCAAAACAGCTAATTTGTACTTATCAGTATTTCCTGTTTGTGTTAGCATTAGGACACAAACATATCTTTAAGAAAACTTTGTCTTTTGTTCTGAACAAGTTAGCAGTACTCAAAAAACTTGAGGTAATCTATTTCCTAATTTTTTTAAGTTAATAAACTTGAAAGTCACAATTAGTGTAACTTGGATATTGCCAGTTGGTTTAACTCATAGGTTTTAGTTTGTTGAACTTAAAAGTCCCTATTATTCTAACAAAATATTACCAGTCAGTACAACTCACAAATTTTAGTTTGATGAACTTAAAAGTCACAATTGGTATAACTCAGATATTATCAGTTAGTATGACTCATTGATTCCATAAGTTTTCCTGTGGAGCATGAGGTATTAGAAGTACTGGATATGGCTATGTTAGTGCCATAGTCCACTAGATCATAGCTCAGCGACAATCTTGTTCCCAGATTAGTGTGTGCTGTACCTCTTAATAGTTGAAATATCCCTGAGGAATTCTATTCCTGCCACAGACTTCTCTGTCATGGTTCAACATGTGACCAATGAAATCCAATGTACGTCTGCTCTGATGTGTGTCACTGACTCCATTTTACTTTAACAGTCACAGTGAGAATAAAGAATGACGTTCCATCACTGCTGTAATGCTACAAGCATTAGATTAGTCTAAAAAACAAACGTTTTCACAAATTTGTTACTACTGACAATCAATCAGGATTCAGGATTCACAATGTATTAAAATGCAGTTCTTGGGAACAAACCATGACAAGAGTCAGGTGTCTGAGAAAGTGACTTTTCTGGTTATTACCCATGATTCATAGCACATCTTGTTCTGATTGGTCTAGCAGCTTCTGCAATGTTTACTTAATTAATTCTAATGAGTTTTATATCATCTATGTTTTTAATTTACAATTACTTAAACCCACAATAATTGTCGTTAATCAAAAAATATTAGTTAGATAGTTACTACTCAAAAAGAACACATGTTACAGCACCTTAACATAATTAAGTTAGTAGGACTTTTCTGTAAAAACTTGAGTATTTCACAACTTTGATCTATTTAATTATTTTTGAACATTTTGGGTTTACAGTGGTGGACGCCTTGTTAATTTGGCTTGTTTTTTACAAACTTTATTCTGAAAATGACGGACAGATACGCCTTGATTTAAGACACAACCTTTTGCTTCATTCCTGACTTGAGCGTTTTCTTGTGTTTTGGGGTTTATTTTATCCTGCATAACCTGTCTCGTTGTTGCGTACATATATTATTTGATTTGACTGTTATTTCTGCGACAAACATGGAGAGGAAAAGGCAGAAACCCTCTCCTAATCCAGTCAAACACAGGTCTGGGGCTATCATGTTTTTTATTATGTATTTTTTTCATCACTTCCCACTTTCTCGATCAAAAATTTATCGTGGCGCTGCCTGTGTCTGGTTCAGTGTGCAGGCTTTTACACCAGACCTTCCGCGCTTTGTTTGGATAATGAAGCTGCTTTGTTAAATAGATTCTCCGGTTCGTGTTTTGTCCCAGATCAGGAATCTTTGACCTGTAGGTGGCAGGAGGACACTTTCTGCTCTTTTATTTCCTCTTTACTTTTTAATGAAGTTGGCAAGCATGACTCTGAAGAAACACGTTACTGTTTGTACTGTAAAGCTCACTGTTTATCTTGGATTAAAAAAAAATTTAAAGTTTGGGATGTTCATTGTGTTTTTAAAAGTATTTATATGAAAACATTTTCTTCTATATCAGACAAAAATCACTATGAGGTGTTTTGATTATCATCAAATCCACATCTCCTGATCTCTCAGGATGGAGTTTGTGAGTCTGGTCTAATTGAAATCTGTATTTATAAGAATTTAAATTCATATAAAAGCGTATGTTTACACTGTTTGTGTCTGTCATTGACACAAACAGTGGAAATAAGTTGAAAAAGCACTACAAGAATCTATCAATCTATCAAACAAGCTCCCGGGCACCTCTACTTTGGAATTTCATGCATCAGAACCAATAAAAACAGTGCTGTAAATCACATGTGTTTCTCCCATCAAAAATTAAGTTTGAGCTCTTATCTACAGACTGCAAAGGAAATTACACAGGGAACACAAATAAAACGTTTTTCCTGATTTGCTAATGCTGCAGAATTGCTCAACTCAAGTCTGGATGAATCATGGAGTTAAAAACTACGGAAGTCCAGAGCTGCCAGTGTGGAGTAAACATTTTTTCCAGCTTTTCTCGTTATAACGACTTTATATTTACGTTCAAACGACAATATTCTCGTTATTACGACTTTTTATTTACGTTCAAACGACTTTTTTTTACGTTCAAACGAGAATATAATGTCGTTATAACGACTTTTTATTTACGTTAAACGAAAATATATTTTCGTTCGAACGACTTTTTATTTTCGTTAAAACGAAAATATATTTTCGTTCGAACGACTTTTTTTTATGATAAACAGACTGCTCTTCCCATGATGCGCCACAAGCTGGATGGCTCAGAGCCATACTACGAAGCTAGATTTGGGGTTTAACGAGGTCCTGGGTTAAACCTGGTCTGGCGGTCCTACGAAACTGGATCACTTCCTATCGGGGCAGATCTCTATGGCAACATGCGGCAAACTCATAACCTGCTCCGGACCAGGATAAGTTAAAAAGACGAGGCGCTGGCCAATCAGAGACGATCGAGAAGAGACGGGGGGAGAGAGAGAGAGAGAGAGAGAGAGAGAGAGAGAGAGAGAGAGAGCAGCGGAGAAATGAGGAAAGACGAAAGTCGGCGTATTTTATATCAAAGCGATGCGCACGTATTTATAAAAAGGAGCCATGAGATCTTATGTAGCAGTAACACTGGAAGAATCCTGTTTAATCTGTGTAATGATTAATAAACAGAGCATCATGGGAAGGGCTGTCTATTTTTCATTAAAAGTCGTTTTAACGAGAATATATTGTCGTTTTAATGTAAAAAAAAAGTCGTTCGAACGAGAATATATTTTCGTTTTAACGTAAATAAAAAGTCGTTATAACGACATTATATTCTCGTTTGAACGTAAAAAAAGTCGTTTGAACGTAAATAAAAAGTCGTAATAACGAGAATATTGTCGTTTGAACGTAAATATAAAGTCGTTATAACGAGAAAAGCTGGAAAAAATGTTTACTCCACACTGGCAGCTCTGGACTTCCGTAAAAACAGCGGAAGATCTCAGAGATCTATCTATGACATCACAGATCAGGGGCATTCAGAACAGTGTTTTGGGGGAAACAAAAAATGTCTCACAGACAAAACTTTAGCAGTGTTATTGATGTAGACGAAATTTTAAAGTCCTTTTAAAGTTACATTCAGGAGAAAAAACTTTGAGAAAAACAGTCTCAAGCTTCAGTAAACAGACATCTGTCAGACCAGTTCAGACCTGATCAAAAACAGCTGCTCTTGTTTCGTTTCATTGTTTTATTCAAAAAAGTTTTCCCAGCTAACCCGACGGAGAGGGTCTTTCTAGATAAAAAATCCATCTATACTTGCTTAAAATGATGGAACCAGAAATTTAATCCAGTTTTGAGCTGTTTTAGCTGGACAAGATTGAACTGTTAATGTAATGTGGATTTTTTTTTTACAAAGAAAACAATTTGCCAATGGGGGTGAGAACAGTTGTCTTAATCTATTAAAAATAACCAGTCTTGAAGTAAAAAAGCAAACACCTTCTTCTCTCTACAGAACTTCCTGTTTGCTCTGGTTCCATGTGGGAGGTGCTACAGGAGCATCAGGTCACGAACAACGCAGCTCATGAGCAGTCTTCACCCACGAGCCATAAAACGTTTAAATAATCAGTGACTGTCACTAGTGCAATTGTTTTACGCACAGTCTGGTCTGATGTGTTCCTAGTGTAGGTTTTTAAACTCTTAGCAAGCAAGATTTTCACTGCATTGTGATTTTTTTTTTACTGTGTATGTGACATAAGCTTTAAATCTTGAATAAACCATAAAGAACAGTCATTCGTACCCACATAAAGAATTGATTTAGAGCTTCATCTACTGGCTGCAAAGAAAACTGCTCAAGGAAAATCAAAATGACGCTAATGCTGCAGAATGTTTCATATGAGCTTGTACTTTTGCCTGTCAGATACTAATGTTTCCCCTCTGAGCCTCAGAAAACACTATTCTGAATGTCCACATTTGTGAAATGTCATCGATAGATCTCTGAGAAGCATTTTTTCAGCATTAATATCAGACAAGACTCCTTTGACTGTTTCTCTTGTCTAATTTCTTTTGCAACCAATAAAGGAAACTTAAAACACAGGCCAAAGTCAATTTTCAAGAGCGTAGTAAACAGACAATGCAAATAATATCTAAAATTTAGCCTTGTTTGAATCATTTTCGCTCAGAATCCCAGAACATTCCAGACGTTGGTGGAAGTTTTTAGGTCGACGTCTCTTGGAGTTTTCCTCATCCAAGCAGCACTTAACCAACAACAAACTTGAACAAAATGGAAAACGATTTGATGCCGAGGTAAATTCCAAGGTTGCGTTGCGGTTGTTCTGAGCCGTTTCATCCGTCGGGCGGCCACATTGATTTTTCCCGGAGTCGAGCGGTGGAAGAGGCAGGAGCACCGGGTTTTACTGATTTTCGGGTCGGTTTGTGTGTTTTTGATGGATTCAGACGGACTGCAGTTCTGGTACAAGCTGGGAATAAAGCCCAAAACATCCACCAACAGCTCGGCGGANGCCACCTTCAAGCTCACCTGTCAGAGCTTACCTTGTCCAAAAGCCGCAAACCTGTCAGAGCTCATCTGTCAGCTTGCCACTTCAGACGTACCTAGTCAGAAGCCTGACCGTCAAGCTGTACCTGTCAGAGCTGCACCTTTCAGAGCTTCACCCGTCAGAGCTGCACCTGTCAGAGCTGCACCTGTCAGAGCCATCGAGCATGCACCTGTCAGAGCTGCACTGTCAGGCTCCTTGGTGTCAAACGCGCACCTGTCAGAGCCGCACCTGTCAGAGCTGCACCTGTCAGAGCAGCACTTGTCAAGCCGCACCTGTCAAAGCCGCACCTGTCAAAGCCGCACCTGTCAGAGCTTCACCTGTCAGAGCTGCCACCTGTCAGAGCTGCAACCTGTCAGAGCTGCACTGTCAAGCCCCCGCACCTGTCAGAGCCGCACCTGTCAGAGCTGCACCTGTCAGAGCAGCACTTGTCAAAGCCGCACCTGTCAAAGCCGCCCTGTCAGAGCTTCACCTGTCAGAGCTGCACCTGTCAGCCGCAGTCAGGCGCTGGCTAACAGGCCCCTCCCCCTCGGCCAGTTTTAATGTGACTAAACAGGATAACCTGCTGTTCATTAAAAATGGATGGCACTTCATTCTGAGCGACCCGGGACGAGGAGCCCCCTGAGGGACCCCCATCACACGGAAAGGGGCCACGCAAAGGGCCGTAATTAATTAACCTGCACATCTGAAGCCACTCTCACTCTCAACAAAAACAGCACAATGAATAAGAATCTGAACAAAACACGTCGACTGAAGCTGTGCCACACGTCTGATTAAAGAAAGAAAAGGCCGGATATTAAAACGAGTAGGAGGAAGTATTTCCTCTTCCTATAGCTACAAAGGATTTGTTTCAGCTTAACTTTGATTAAAACATGTTTTTATATGGAATGTTTATAAACCCTAACCCTAAGTTTTACAAAGGTAACTATTTTTTCCATTTATGATTACACAAAATGAAAGTTTCAATGATTTTAGAAAAATGTATATAAACAGATTAAAGATTAAACATTTTGTCTTTTGCCTTATTGAAAAACAAAATTTAAATGATCAATTTTAAAATAACAAAAACGTTTCTCGCTTATGGTCGAGCAAAAGAAAAATAACAGGTAGAATAACTCCAAGGACCTGGTGAACCAGACTTCAGCAGCATTTGCTTTGGATAGGTCGTGTTTTTTTGTGTGTGTTTGTTTGTTTGTTTTTGTACAAAGTACAATAATGGTAATAGAAAAAAAGTCTTCTTATTCTAGAACGTGAATCGAACGTATCACGTAACATTGTGTGTTGCCATTAAATACCTCAGCCTGTTCTCACAGATGTGTGTGTCAATTTGAAACAGCATGTCATTATGAACACAATGGGGGTATTCCATGAAGCGAGCTAAAGCCAAAGCCTGGCTTATTTGGCCAATCTAGGCTTATGAAATCTTCATTTCCGTTCCACTAACGAGGCTAACCAGAGGTGACGCTGAGTTGCCGCAGTAACAAGTACGTAGACATAAACCTGGTCCGGACCAGGCTAACAGTCAAGATTATTTTAGCTTTGTCTCAAAAAACTTATAAAGACACACTTAAATCTCATATTTACCCCCCCCCCCCCCACCCCCACACTTCGACAGTTGTGTGAAATCTCTCTGTCTGTCCCAACACAACTTATAAAGTCACTTTTTGTTCACTTTTATTTACTTGGCATTGGCACCAAAGAGCCGCTCTGATTGTTTCTTTTCATCCTTTTTTTTGAGCCGCTCTCACTGTGGAGAGACGCGTTTGTAAGAGCAAACGTCACATTGGCAGCACAAAAAGCCACATATTTAACTGAAAAATTAACTTGTAGGCTACTCCTACGTGCATCTAAACTACGTAAGATTCACCACAGACATGCAGCTATTTTTCTAAAGCATGAAGCAATGAAAGCAGGACTAAAGTGTGAGAGCCGTGGAGTCGTGCTGCTTTTACGCACAGAAGCGCTGCTTCTTTCCCTCGTCTCTCCTCAGACCACGGACACACATGCTCTGCTCTGATTGGTTAGTTCTGGTTGTGAAGAGTTACGATACAACTTTGTGACAACTTTACGCGGCGGGACTAGTTCCACATGCGGAGTGAAAAAACGTACATTGCATTAGAAAACGATGAGCCTACTACTCACAAATACGATGATAAATCCTCTGGATCTCCGCCTCGTCTTTCTCCAGCAGTGAACAGGAGGGGAGGGGCGCCTCTCGCTCCCCGCATCAGAATAAACCAGTATAAACTGAAAACTTTTGCGATGCAAATCAAACTCTGGTCCGTGTGCACTTTGGCTCCTCTCGTGTTTCAGTCAGATCATGTAAAATAAGCGTTTTTCTCTCTCATTCTCAGTGATGTCTTCGCTGAGAGTCTTCGAGATCTGGTCTCGTCACATTCAGCGGGAGCAAAGCTCATAGCCCAGATTAATCTTCAAGCTTGAATTAGCGTTGTTCAGACCCAGGTTTATTTCTTTCATGGAACCACTTGAGGCTTAAGTTGGAGATGAAACTAGTTTCAGCTCAAGATTTTAGGATAAGCCTAGACTTGTTAAGCCACTTTCATGGAATACCCCCTATATCTATTGTTTGTGTGTGTATTTCATGCGTTTGTTACCTCAGTTCATTTTTATGATGAATGTAAAGACGTGTAATTATTCATGAATATTAACAAAATCCTAATCTTAATCTTAATCAACTCCAACCCTCAGATCTAAACTTGTCTATACGACACCAAGGAAATGTGAGTGTAATAAACACGAAACAAGAGTCATAACTCGCTATTTTACATCACGTAGCATAGACACAATCCACGAGTTAGTTGCAGTTACTTCGGTGCAGCCTTGCTAAAAGGCTGCACCGAATATATGGTCAAACTCAGGCCCGGAGGCCAAATACGGCCCCCAAGATGATTTCTGATTATTACTGATAGTGGCCCCCTGATAAAGCACTCAACAACTTGAACTATAGGTCCCAGAACAGATATAAGCCAATGGAAATATAAAAGTTTGTGTTGCTGAAATGTCACTGTAAAATGTAAAATGCAGTAATGCAGCAAATTATATAGAATTTGTCCAAAATTTACTTAGACTGAATCCAACTTGAATGCAACATAATGAACATATGGTTAATGTATTATATTAAGCTTTATCTAGCCCAATTGCCATATTTGAATATAACACAGAAAGATCTATATTTGAGTTTGACACTCCTGGTTCATATCCAGCTTTTAGTTGAAATTACATTTACATATTTCATTGCAAAGTACAATGTTAATAATATGAAAATCTGTCTTTTGACCACCAACACGCCTTTTGACACAATCACGTTCTACAACACAAACGCAACTTATTAGAGCAAAACTAATCCTCCAGAGAGAAAATTACACTGAGCACAAAGCATTAAACCAACCACATTGCCCTATATCGCTCTAGTATTCAAATGGAACTGGAAAAACCCATAAACATTGTCAGACCAAATTTCGCTCTTAAAAAAAAAAAAAGCATCAGATGAATCGTCTCTCAAAGATACAACAGCTCGCCTGGGTGTGCGCGCCGAGCCGATGCGAGCAGCTCTTAGCCAATCACGCGGGAGAATTTGTCAGGCAGGAGATTGCACGGTTAAATATTTATGACCCCTCGTCCTTTTGCCAGCGACAGCAGAAAGCCAGCTCCTCGAAGGGACACACCGCTTTCAATTTTTAATGAACGCGGGCCCGGGCCAGACTGTTACCGCTGTAGAGGAGCTGAGAGGGGCCAAAAACAGGCTGGATGGATGGAGAGCGGGTTTCCAAAGGGCCGTCGGAGAAACACTGCTCTGAGCTCTGACGCACTCGAGAGGAGACAAGCACAAGAACTGTTTTGTTTCAGGACTGTCAGAAAATTACTGCGCAGGTTTTAAAAGTTTGAAGTTTTGTTTTGTTGAAAGCTGCACAAACATAGTTGCAAGATTAGGTTTTTTGGTCTTTATTTAGCTAGAACAGTCCCTATTTTGATCCATGTACCTCATCTGTTTGACCACTGTCATACCTGGCAGTAGTAGGTGTGCATGGCATGCAAAAGGGACATAAGCCTATTCTTTTTTTCTCTCTCTCTCATCATTACACTTGGCTCACACCGTTTCCAGTCCAGATCCAGATCTGTCCGGGTGCTGTTGCCACTCACACTGAGACCAGATTCTGCTTGTGTATGTACGGACCCTGCAAGACCGCAAGTTCACAAGGGTTCAGGTTCAACCTGGAGTTCACACGATCACTGACACGTGTATAATGAATTTATTTTGAAAACCACCGGATGCACTTCACCAGTGCTTGCTTGAATTTCTGTTTGTTGTGTCTTGTTTTCACAACTTCACTAAAAAGGACTCCGGAGCGGTAAAGATCCGGATGACTGGAACACATCAGCGCGGAACCGGACTGATCACTGTATGAGAGCCTCTCATTATTTTTCAAGACTATTATTTTTCCACACTGCCACCTAGAACATTGCGTCATCGTCCGGCTTGCACGCCTCTTTAACAACCAACCTTCTAATGGAAAATGTACGGTACCTAAATGTTGAATTAGAGAGTGTTCCTACTATAATAAAATGGTATAGTAATTTTTTTGTTTATCAACACGGGTGATGCGAGTGCACCTCGATTGTCAAAAGAGCCGCCGCTCATAGACACACATCAGTTTATAATGAGCCTGGTTGTTTGCTGCAAGCGCACTTCACTGAAAAAGTAAGAATTACCAGTTCTCAACACGCAGTGGTTTGTATTAAGCACAAATTACCTGTGAGAAAGTCGCCTGGAATCCTGTTTTTGTGGTTTATATTTGTGGGTCTGTGTCTGTTCTGAGCTGAAGTGGGACCAGCTCCTGCGTGACTGTGAACTTTGACCTCTCTGGTGCCCCTCTAGTCCCCAAACCTCAATAATTGATGTGTCTCACCTGCCCCAACTCACACGGGACGGAGCTCTCACACGGGACAGGGCCTGGCGTCTGACCACGGAACAGGACACAATTCAAAAAGGAAATGAATGAAAATGACAGCTCTTTTGAAAAAATTATCAAATGTAAGAATTTAATTTTTAAAAAGTCCCAGACGAGATTACGCAGTTTTCAAAAGTTCATGTTTTAATAAACTCAGCATCAGAGAAGACATGAAAGTTGACTGAATGCAAATAGAAAAAACAGTTTTATTGTAATTTTTAAAACAAGTTATTGCTGGGTTTCAGATGACATGACGGAAACTATGCGGTGCCTCCTTAAAAGACACTTTTCAATTTAGAAATGTCTTTATTGTTTTTTTAAATAAATATCTTCTGTTTTCAAAGTTAAACGTTTTCTCTCGGGACGCCGCTTCAGAGCAGCCAAACATGAGACTAATCGCTTAAAAAACGTATTTGTCCATTCTGCCGTAATACTACTGAACAAACAGTAGAGCCTGATCTCCATAAGAAAGCGTACAGTTACCACTACATTACAGGAAATGTAAATTACATATGATTATCACAAGTTTACAGCTGCTTGGCGTAATTATGCCACGCGACGCAGTCCCAGTTCATTTCTATGGTGGTTGCTAAGATGTGTTCTTATTTATGAACATTATCAAAATCCTGATCCTAATCTTACTGTCCCAAGCCCCAGACCGAAACTATCCAACTTCCATCTTCTTGACCTTCCCTCGCTACGACAACGGGGTGTTGTAGGCCTACGTCCGGGTCATGGATTTATTATTCGTAGTTTGATTCATCTTTAGTTTTTAATCATAGAAAAAAGACAATTCCATTTGAGAATGATCCAAAAATAATAATAATTTTGTTTAAATTTATAAGCCGCAGAGTCATTATTAATTCATTTATAAACTGTTCACGGATTGAAAACATAGACAGAAGAAGGACATTTGAGTTTGGTGAATACAGGGTTAAAACCCTTTACATTCAGGCGGCCCTCCCACTTTTTTTTGAACATTTTATTTTGTTCAGTGTCTTAAAAATGCATACTATGAAGAACCTGGAAAGGTTAAATATAAAAATCCCATTGTATCCCTTTTATTTAGAGCAAAATCAGCCTCTGGGACGATCCAGACTCAGATTCTACTGTAAACCTCCAAATAAAAAAAGGCCCCAAAAATTAAACAATTTTAATAGGACTTTTGCACTGCCTCCGCCTGAATTTTTTTGAGTAATTTAGGTTCCCTAAAACTCATTTTACCTCAATTACCTTCAGCTTTTACAGAGGAATTGTCAAGACCCAAAATAGTTCAAATCTACTGTTATTTATGACTCAGCTGTCAACACCAGCTTTACCATTCCTATATTTACCACAAAAAATGTAAACGGATTTTAGAATTTTTTTTTTTTTTTTTTTTTTGCTTGGAGAAAGTTCTTACTTCTGATGAGAGCTTGTTAGTCTCAGAAGCAAAGTCTACAGAGATACAGCTTTACAAAGACCCCAGACATTTGCCCGAGCTCCAAAGGATCAGGAACAGTTTTAGTTTGAATTTTTACCGATTTTAGTCAGACGTGTGAGGGAAAAAAGGCCGGAATGAGAAGGGAAGCTTTACAGACATTTATACAGACATGTACGACTCACACGGGAGTAGAAACTCAAATGACGTCCGTAATTATTACAATTAACATGAGGTCCCTAGGTAAACATTATCCCATGCGAATAGGCCATAGGAATTTCAACCAAATTACAAAAAAAGTCGGGGAACACTGGTCTGTGGTGCAGTTGATGTTGATGAAAGGTGTGTACGGCCTATAAGCCTTAAAGAAGCAGAAAGTTAAGCCATCGTTGTTAATTCCCTGAGTGTGGAGCCTCAGGTGTTCGGCCCTGGAGCCCATCACTGCGTCCGTGTGGAGCCTGGAAACACCGAGCAGTGAACAGTGACGGTTTGTTGTACGACTCCTCAAGTGTGAAATGAAACTGTTTGTGTTTCTCTGACCTTGAGTTCAGGCATTTCCTCCAACAATCAATATTCAAATCCAAATGGTTTTACATATTAAGATGCAAACAGAACAGCCTTTATCGCTTTGAACTATTAAAGCGACGATGGCCAATGTTTGCTTCCTTAAAAATGCAAACAAACACAAATAATTCATTTTAAACTTCCTACATCAGTCACATGTTTTGCTCAGTTACCAAATGCATTCTGAGCCTCTGAATTGTTCATCACGATATGTTTTAAGTTTCTTCCACAGCTGTTTGAAGCGAGTCATGCTGGTATGCTTACAGGAGCTAGCCACAATTTTAGTCACGCACAAAGCAAGGTATTTGGAAAAGCTAATGAATCTGATACATAGATCAAATTCACAAGTTTGCCTGACTTTACTCCTCATGATTGGTACCATTCTGTGTTTGTCTGACACTGGAGCAGATTTAAAAGCAACAAGAGTTTGGTTTTCAGTAACGTGGATGTATAACATGTGAGGCTAGAAAAATAAAGATGCAATGATAATCTGAAAGAACCTGCATTATGTGTGGCTAATACACATAATGCAGGTTCTTTCAGATTATCATTGCATCTTTTTTTTTTCTCATTAGCATTGACTTACCTTGTTTGAAGTGTTCACTGCAAATCTGTAACTTAGAGGGATTCCAGTTCTTTCGATTTATTGCTGCCACCCACCGGAGTTTTCTATCTTCATCAAAATGTAAAGAAAAAGGCTCCAGGTTTAGACATACAACCTCCTGCCTGTTAGTGCAGTGTGTCGCACAAGATACAGACATTTTACAATTGAAATCAATAAAAGTCACTTAGAAACAAGCTGTTTCCATAGTTGTAATGCACACAGTCAGAGCTTTTGCCTCCATCATGGAGAAGTGGGCGGTCCCTCAAAGAGCCTGACGACACGTGCAAAGGGTCAATAATAAATGTTCTTTCTTTTTCTTTTAACAGTGCATTCCCTAATTGTCAGTGAGGGCCCAAAGAGCCACAGGCGGCAGACCCCTGTTCTGTGAGATTAAATCATTAAAAAGTCAAGCACACTTGTAAGAAAAACAGGCTGTTTTATAATATTATTACTCATGTAACTCAATCAAAATGTGTAATTCCTACATTTCATTGTAGGTTGTACTTTTTCAAATTATTGTACTTGTGACACAAAGAACCAGTTTTATTTCAAGGTTTGTGACTTAAATCTGCCCATGCTGAGGGTTACTCATGTGTTTGGACAAAGGCACTGAAGCAGAGATCATGCAGAGATGCAAAGGCAAATTACAAAACATCACCAAATAAAAAAATAAGATCACATCAGGGAGTGATCGAGTTGGCATAACATTTCATGTCTATGAATGTATCAAACTATGAAAAATAATTATATTTTTTTATTGCTCTATTTGTAAAATAACAATCTTCAGTCCAAACACTATAAATGAGATCATGGTCAGATCTGAGTCTGAGGTGACTAATGCATTATTCCTATAAACTTATGTCATCTCACGGCCTTATTTTTAAAAATTTATCCAAACCTTCATGCAGTATTCACTCCGGCTCTCGTTTTAGTCGTGTGATGTCATCGAGTGGGCGGAGTCTGAGAGTAAAAACACATGAACAAGAATATCATACACTTTTTAATAAAAGAGTGATGTTTCTTCACTTTTGTGATACATAAAAAGAGAAACTTACATTTTCATGACATTTAAGCTTCAGCTAAAGTGTTTTTAGGACAATTCTGTTGGGCTGACATTATGTGATTACTTCCATTGAGAAAATTGAGTGTGTGGTGCAACTGTTAATTAGTAGAACAACCTGCGTAATGAAATGAATGATGTTGAGGTGAGGTGTTAAAAGGAAGCAGGCGAGGCTGGAGAGTAATGCTCGGAAAAGTTTCTTCAGTCGACTGGTTTTAAAATCTCCTTGATTGTCCAATCAGCCAACACTTCCTAATTAAAGGCACAAAAGTCATTAGTGTTGAGCTGAGCAGAGTGTGTGCGCCATTTGCACATCGCCCCGGCCCAGTGGTGTTGGAAAGGACTTACACTAGGGGACGTAACAGTACTTTTGTCCAAAATGAGCTCAGCTCCCAGTTTGTTATGGATGGATCACTCACACTCAGAGGGGATACAATACAGACAAAACTCCTCTTGTGTTTTTTATGAGGGAAACAGTTTCAGGTACTTTTATACAGTAGTTCCAGTCTTCATTTTATTCACACACAGAGCAGAAACTATGAACCAGAGCTGGTACTTTCATTCAGAACAGGACACAAGCACATTTATAACATTAACTTTATTACTGTTCACCCTCACTCCAAGCCCAACCTTTCTTAGCCTCAAGAGAAATGACTGAAACTCCGTAGCTACCAAAATACAAGTCTTACACGTTGATCCCACTGCATCCAGCTCCACTCAGGTCCGACCGTCAAAGCAGCTGCGCAGAACTGTTTTCAATGAGCCGTTGAGACGGTTCCACATCCGCTGCGCAGGAATCCGCTGTACCACCAAAATACAGATCAAGACTATTTTCTTCTCCAGCCAAGTCCGACCAGGTCAAGCTTCGCAGATCAAAACGCACCAAACAGGAAAAAGAAAGTGAACTATGTCCGGGAATGCAAAGTAAAATCACTTTATCACGAAAGGTTTGTAGTTTTACATGAGACAGTAAACTATAACGTGACGTAAACAGACAGATTATTTAATTCGTTCTAGTAAAAGTTTAAAACCTATTTCCCCTCGGTATAAATCTGTGCAAAACATTGTCTTCAATGAGGACATTTATTTCACAAACTTGTGTTTTTGACGCATGCTCTTCTTGATCTCCTCGGAGCGGAGGCAGTAGGCGAGGGGTGACTGTCGGAGGCGGACTGCATGTAAAACAATCATGTTTTAGGTGAAGAATAACATCATAAACAATAAACAACATAATTTTAGCTCACATACAGTACTCTTTTTCAATGTTCCAGACTACAGACACTTGCAAGTCATGACTTGGACTTGAGTCAGACTTAAGTCACTATTTTGATGACTTGAGTCTAGATTTCATAAAAGAGACTGACTTGGGACTTAACTTCAACTTGATAGTCAGTGACTCAAGACTCAACTTGGACTTGACGCTTCTCCTCAAAAAATAAGTTGTGTCATTTTATATTTACCAACTGTATCATGTCCCTCCATTTCTTTTTTGTGACCAGAAATTTGCTTTAAATGCAGTCAATAAAAAATCTATGAAATTGTAGAAATATAAGATGTATTTGGTAGTTTGATAAAAACACTTCAAAAGACTTGGACTCAACTTGGACTTGTGGTTCTCTGACTTGGGACTTGACTTGGACTTGAGGCAAAACAACTGGAGACTTGAAAGCTGTGACTTGATCCCACCTCTGCCCGACTAGATCTTAATGATAGAGACACTTTCAGAAACTGAATAAATGCAAACAGAGGTACAAGGCAGTTTCTCTGACAAACAGGGACTGGTAGACAGTAGGAACTTGTTTTGGAACTATCATGTGTGATCATTTACATTTACGTAACACAAGATTCAAACATTCTCAAGCCCCTGTACGAACCCAGCTTTCTCTACGACAAACTGTAAATGTGAGCTGCGGGTGAAGACTCAGCTGGTCGTAATGGCGGCTCGAGGGGGAGTTTTACGGGAAAAGTATCAAATATTTACTGTTGAGCGCGAGAAAGCGGTGACATACACAGCATGAATTTAACATGGCGACCGCAGGGACACAAAGAGCCATGTGAGGAAAGTGAACCAGGAAAAGACAGGTTCAGAAGGAGCTGGGCAGGACCTGAAGATGGAGCTCAGGGCTTCAAAAGAGGGCTGGAACTAAAGGTCTTACAACTATATCAGAACACAAGTCTGCTTATTATCTGGTCCGATTGGTAACACTTCAGGCACAGAAGTGACTAGTTTACATCTGGTTCAGTCTTGAACTATTCTTAGTCACAGGATTGATTATGTTTGATTAGGTCTTGGTCTCGTCTTGGACTCAAGCACATTTGGACTCGGTCTTATCTTGCATTGGGCTTGTTTTGAAAACCGAGAACACATTTCATCATCAGCTCTGCTAAACATGCAACAGGACTTCATGACCCCAGCACAGGAACCTGTTCCAGACACAGACGTAATTTCAGCAAAACTATGGGCAAAACAGACTGACTCATTTGTGTCTCATGAAGCAATGTTATATTTCCTAAACTGATATATTCATCGGCAGAAATGCTACACAAACTCCATCACTTGGAAAATTCGACCCAAACACTCCTCCACTGTAAAGTGAAGCTACATGTACAACTTTTATTTGGAGATGTTTATGTAATTTTTCTCACTAGTAACATGTAAAAGAGAACGAGTAATGGTCCGGAGCCAAGTGCTTGATAGCATCAGCGTCGAACTGCGCATCTACTGATTATATGCCTATGGTAGCAATACAGTCTCGGTACGAAAAGTAAGATATGCAAGTTTTCACACCTTTTTACGTCAATATGCTACGAAAAGTCAAAATGTAAATAATTTTGGTTGAAGCCACGTGACAACTTCTTCTTTAGGTTTAACAGGTAGGTTTAGGGCTGGGGCATATTAAGATTTGTGTTGAATATGAAATAACTGATCAAAACACTCAAGCTTCAGAGGCCAGATGTTCGTCAGACCAGTTCTGACCTGATCTAAACAGCTGCTCTCGTCTTGTTTTCTTGTTTTTATCAAAGAAGTTTCTTGAGCCAAAAGACAGGGAATCTTTCTGCAGGCAACATGCATAAAAGAGCGGAAAGTGATGCCGACTGATAATCCATCTACAGAACAGTAGTTAGTATAGCAGTCTTTGTTTCACATTATACCAAGAAGTGTATTTGGACTCACTGAAAAGGTCCCAAAGTGTGGTTTATAGTAGAAGTCTTGAAAGTTGTCACCTGGACAGTGTTTCCGAAGATCAAGACGTTTCGACTCTCATGCTAAAGTCTATTTCAGTCTGATTGAAAATGATTTTTGGATGAGAGTCAAAACAGTCATGTTACCATCACCTGCCACTTCATTCATTCATTTATTATTTATTCATTCATGTTAGTATTATCCAATCTCTTGCACTGACAGATTGTCTGATTATTGTGTATATTTTATTGCCTAAATTTATTGGCCTATTTTTGCATGCCCTTATATTTGATTTTATATATCTTAAATATTTTATTATAGTTGATATTTTTTACTCTCTAGATTTTTATTCTTTGTGTTTTCTGTGGTATATGTTGCACATTAGCATCGTAGCGAGTTCCTAGTTTGTGAATTCTGTTTGCTCACTGACAATGGCAATAAAATTCTTTCTGATTTCTGAAAACGTCTTGATCTTCAGAAACACTGTCCAGGTGACAACATTGAAGACTTCTTCTATGGATCACTCCTGGATGAATGAGGGATTACGCCGCCAAAGTGTGGTTTGACTTTTTAATTCTGGTGAAATGTGTAGCTGTATTTTCACTTCCAGAAAAGTGCATAGTGCTCCTTTAAATAACATTAAATACTTGTAATGTCTTTGCAGTTAGATGTAATTTGACGACACACGTGGAGGAATTCTGTTTTACAACTCAAATACTTCCTATTGTCAACTTTTATTTGTACATTTCTTCATAATTTGACACTGAACTGCTGTAAAACTGTGATAAATATTTACCACATGGACAATCACACCAAACTCAGTCAGAATCACAAACATGCGTCAGTCTTTAATCTTATCGTCTGATCTGAGTCTGAGGTGACGTTTCCCTTTTGACTAATGCATTATTCTTATAAACTTATGTCATCTCACGGCCTTATTTTTAAAAATTTATCCAAACCTTTCCTTGACGCTCCTTCATGCAGTATTCACTCTGGCTCTCGTTTTAGACGCATGATGTCATCGCTGCACGATGTCATCGAGTGGGCGGAGCCTGAGAGTACAAGCAGATGAAGAGGAGCTTTTAGACACAAGAAACCTTTAATCAGAGCAGTGAAGTCATCGTTTGGCAAATCAATTAGTAAAAAATAAAGCAATAATAATACTTAATACATAAATACATTGATTAAACTGAAAGTAAGCTTGCTTGAAATGTTAATGCAACAAAAATGCGCCGTTCTGATTGGCTGTGCTTGGGTGGTCCACCTAGTTTCACATTGTAGGAAGATGTTTATGGCAAAAGAGTTAATAGGAGCTAATAGTTGGACAGATTTACCTATTTCTGATTCTGTCATCTGAATATCAGTTACATTAACCAGAGCCAGATATAACCTTTGGGGCCCAAAGCAAATATCAGCTTCAGGGCTCTTCAATCTTTCCTATGAACCTTTATCAGTCAAAACATTTACATTTACTTTTTAATTCTAATTTACAAAATAAACACAAGGTGACAGAAAAAAAATCATTGTAGGCAAAATAAAAATTTTCACAATAAATAGATAAAACAGATGCGTTTTCCCTAAGTCTGGAGTGTTTTGTTTTTTTTTTTAGACCAACACATTTTTACATCAGTCAATTTATGTTTAATTTTATGAATAAAATATGATTACATTTCTCCTCAAGCTTAACTTGGTGTCAGTGTTTCTCAGTGGGGCGCCAGGACTGTTCCTCCTCCTGTGAGCTCCGCCTCTGCTCCCTCTTCATGTGCACTCAGCGGTTCAGCTTCATCATTGCAATAGAGTTTTTGGACAATAATACTACAATCTGAAACTTTTCCTGGACAAACAGCCACATGTTTTATGAGGCTTTTGAAAAAAAATCTACAGAAATCTGCCGTATTTTGCCGCTGTAATTTTCGCGATAAAATCTGAAGACGTATTAGTTCATCAGCTCTTTGTGTTCATAGTTCAGTCAATAGATGTCCAACTGACACAAAATAAAGATTGTCTGACAGGTTATGAGATGTAGGACATGTATTTGTTGTCCAAATTGTTACCAGAGTCTTTGATTTTGCGCTCTTTGCTGAGAATGATGAGACGCATGTTTCTGCTTCTGTCAGTCTCAAGACTGAGGGTCATTCTTGTGAGAGTAGCACAGAAGCTTCTGTGTCTCTCCTGTGTCACAAGAACAGAAGAGCTGATCACTTTTAAGCTTGTAGGATTGATCAAACAGGAAATATGTACAGCGCAAACCAGAGTGTGAAGTCAACAGGTATGATGACTGATGGACTGACATAAATTAGAAAAACTATCAGCGCTGTCTTTCCTAACCTTTTTTGAGTCACGGTGCACTTTTTTGCTGATCTTTTTCCGGGGCACACCACCTTTTCAAATGTGGCTAAACCAAGCTATTTTGAAATGCAAAATGTTTTAATTTCACATAGAACATCTTGGCGTTCACTGGCAATTGGCTTTGCTTTCTTTCTTGATGTAAAAGTTGTTTAATTAAATCTGATTAAGCTTATTTTATAGAGTGAATATTGAAAATTGACTCATTTTTTTAACGCACACCTGGCAGCAACTCAAGGCACACTAGTGTTCCCTGGCACACTGGTTGAAAAACACTGGCTTAGAGGATGAAGGCAAACACAGATGTGGGGCCTTATGCATCTTATGTAGTCTGCATATGATTCAGCTCTGACTTAAACTTTAAAAGCAGATCTGACATCACACAACTGGACATTCAGGACAGTGTTTTCTGAGGCTCAGAGGAGAAGGAATAGTATATCTCACAGACACAACTCCAGCTGTGTGTGGTGGTATTGTTAGAACAGATATACGGTAAGATATTCTTACAATCCTTGTTAATCTGTGATTATTTGCATTCTTCTTCCTCAGACTCAGCTGCTTTCTGGACACAATGTTTCTGTTTCTTGCTTCACCGGGGGAGAAAAAGAGAAGAAAAAAAAAACACTTGCATGATGTTTTTCCAGGCCACGTCTCGCAGTGTGGACGCATTTAGACAAAGAGCCCAAAACTGAAAATGGAGGCGCTGAAGGAATGAGGCGATGCTTTAGAGAAAAACAAAGCGCGCGCTACAGGAAAGACTAGGATTAATAATTTAGCTGATCTGTCACAGCGCGCTCCACTGGACCACTCAACAAACAGCGCCGAGCCTGGTAAAAGCTAATGCATGCGTGTGTGTGCTAGCGCCGCATTAGCACTCAAACATGTCGCATGCAACTTCCTCCTCCTATAGGCTGCTCTCAGACAGACGCATGGCAACACGGAGAGGAGCAGAGCATGTCTGAGGGTTTATGAAGACTCAGCAGCAAACAAGACTGATAAAATACTGTTTTATGGATTTAATCAAATCAACATAGCAACAATTATGTGGCCTGGAGCTATTTGAGAGATTAGATTGCGTAGGTGTGCTATAAATCTGCTCTTTATGAACATTTGATTCACTTTCCATATTTAATTAAAACATCTTCATGATGATATTTGTGCGAAATACATGTACATTAACAGTCTAAGATCGACCCTGGTTCTGGAAGTAAACTGCTGCATTATAAAGTGCCATAGGGTAGAGCTGTGCAATATAACGAATTTTAGATAATACCGTGAAAGTTGTTTCTAAGATATGCAAAAATTGAATATCAAGTAAATGGTGCAGTAAAAACACGCTACAAAAAAGCAAATTTCTGATAAAAGTTAAATAACTGATGCTATCAACATTCTAATACTGCAGATGCAACCAGTTTATATTCCTATCAGAATTAGTACAATAAGTAATTCAGAACGCTTCACAAATATATGCTATCACAAAAGATTCTTGCTCTCTGCAATTTGGCAAATATTTGTTTGATATTTATACAAACTGGAAAACATTTACCAACTTAAAGGTGCACTGCGCAACTTTTTGGCCAAAAATAAACTTAAATAAATACAAGTTTTTGTCATTTAGAGATCTTTGTTACACTAAATAATTAATAAAAATGTGGGTTTTTACTTTTTCTTTTTTTTTTTACTTACTGAGCGGACTTGCAAGGCCACAAAATTGACAATTTTTTAGCTTGGAGGAGGGCCCAAACACATTTGTTTTCATAGAAATGCGGTTCCTTTAGCTGATTTTTCTCATGTTATGGCTTAAAATTTAGTTATCTCTATTCAGAAAGTTCTAAATAATAGTTTTAGCTTTCTAATTCTACAGAATGGTGCAGATGGCTTTTCACCTCCAGAAAGTTACACAAAGCTCCTTTAATTTTGAAAATAAGTGAATATGTGTTTAGAACGAGGAGTATTTCAGGTTTTGAGTCTTTTTTATTGGTTTGAACTAAGATTGCATAAAATCTTGTTTTACATGAAATAAGAAAAATACACACTGACTTCAATTTGTTCTAGAAATATGGGGCTACGTTTTTTGTTGTATTTTCAAGTTTTTAGATTAAGAAAGTCAAAATATGACAATCACAATAAACAATAAGTCAGTCAACCAGTTTTAGTCTCATTGGAATATTTAGGATTGTTTTCGCACATTTATGTTGGACTAACAAATTATCGCCCGAATATCATTATCAAGATTTGCCAAAAAATTATCGAGATATTCGTTTTTGTCAAGCCCTGCCTTAGGGATTTTGAAAAACTTAAATATTAAAAGTTTAAAGACACGTTGCGGGCTAGCCAGCTATGTGCTAACTCCAGATCCATAGTGCAGTTGTTTTCAGTCTAAAAAGTACATCTAGGCAAACTAGCTTTGTAGTTCATAAAGCTACGGAAACAGGTTTTAAAGAAAAATGTAAGTCTTATAACCTGTATCCTGTCTTGTAACCTGTATCACACCAGATGAGTTCTTCCACATTGTCCATCTGGAAGTGTTTACAAAAAGGTTGGACTGGGTGTGCCATGTTTGTTTTCATTCAGACAATTTGACCAATCGGGCGAGTGGAAGGCCAAGGTGGATTTCTCTCAACTTTTGAATTTACAAAAATCCACAGAGAATCCAGGTTATAGGTCTTACGCTCACGGCTCACCATGTAGCTGATATGTCCCTAGAACATTTTCAAACTTTAAACAAACAGAGAACGTGTCAGCAGTCAACTTCAGTTTCTCTCTCTAAAACCTTCAAGTCAAGTTAGAAATCTGGGGGTAATAATGGACACAGACTTGAACTTTAACAGCCACATTAAGTCAATAACATCAGCAGCTTTTTACCATCTAAAAAACATTGCCAAAATCAAAAGTATAGTGTCAAAGCCTGACCTGGAGAGGCTTATCCATGCATTTGTCTCCAGTAGGTTAGACTATTGTAACAGCCTGCTCACCGGCCTATCCAAACAGGCTGTAAAACAGCTGCAGTACATCCAGAACGCTGCTGCTCGAGTCCTGACCAGAACCAGGAAGTACCATCACATTAGTCCTGTGCTTAGGTCTTTGCACTGGCTTCCAGTGGCTCAGAGAATAGACTTTAAAACAGCTCTGCTTGTGTTTAAGTCTCTCCATGGACTAGCACCAGAGTACATCTCTGACATGTTAGTGCGTTATGAACCATCTCGCACTCTGAGGACCTCAGGGACCGGCCTCCTGCTGGTGCCCAGAGTCAGGACTAAACATGGAGAATCAGCGTTTCAGTTTTATGCAGCTAAGATCTGGAACAGTCTTCAAGATGATGTAAGACAGGCCTCCACTGTGACAATGTTTAAATCTAGGCTGAAAACATGTCTTTTTATCTGTGCATATGACTGAAATACTTTGTCTGCACTTTTTATTTCTTTACTTCTTTTTAAAGTAAATTTTATGCTGATTATTTAATTATTGTAATTTTGATGCATTTTCCTGCCTTGTAAAGCACTGTGAATTGCTTTGTGTATGAATTGTGCTATACAAATAAACTTGCCTCGCCTTGCCTATTTTCTTCGAAACCACTATTCAGATTTTACATGGAAGCCCTTACTTGTTGAGCCAGGAAGTGTTAAGCTGCAGTTACAACAGTAAAAGGCATGTAATTTTAATAAAGTTTCAATTTTAAAACCAAACATTTTTTCTACTGCAAGGCTAAAAATCCATATCAAATATGCAATTGCTTTAGTTTGACAAATAATAATTAGCTTTTTTTTTGTTAAGAGACGGTTTAAACGGCCAGTTGTGTGTTAAAGTTGGGGTAACAAACTTTTTTAGTTGCAAATTTATAAACTTTGTGTTTTCTACTAAAAGTTATATGATAAATGCAGGAAAAATTAAACCTTTGAGTACTGTCTGAATTGAATAATAAAGACTTCTGCTAATCAGGAGCCGAATGCAGCTCTCTGATTGGCTGAGCTTGGGGCGGTCACTCCAGTTTTACTTTGTTGTTGTAAAAAGTGGTTTATAAGCTATAAGTTCACCCAAAATGAATACATTTCAATATTAACCATGTGTCGAAGGATTTATGAGAGGAAGTTGTCAGATTTAAAACCTAAATTGTGTTTGCAGTGTAAAAATCAGCTACCCAACCTTTAAGGCCCTGTCATTCTCCAATCTGAGTCGGTGCCAAATTTAAGTCAAAAGTGGCCGTGCGCGTGAGGCCCAGAGGTTTCTGCACAAGCGCATAGTGTTAGACAAAATACGTTAAATATGAACCTAAAAGGCAAGACAAGGCAAATTTATTTGTACAGAACAATTCATACACAAAGCAATTCAAAGTGCTTTACAAGGCAGGAAAAGATGCATCAAAATTACAATGAAAACACAATATTTAACTGTTTATAAACTTAAACAACTCAGAGCAGCAAAACGTTGAGGTTTCCGACGTTAGAGTTAAACTGATTTTTTTATGAGTAGAAAGTACGAGACTTCACGTGACTTTAGCAAAAATAAACAATATTAAGCTTAATTAGATTAATCTCGTGTGACTGGCGATCTAAAGTTACAACTGACAGAAACAAGTTTACGCAATGAAACTAGCAATGATTGACTCAATTTCAGCAAGCAATTGGGAAGGCTTTGTGTACGGAACGTCAGTCAGCTTGTTTATATTCAAAACAGCTAATTTGTACTTATCAGTATTTCCTGTTTGTGTTAGCATTAGGACACAAACATATCTTTAAGAAAACTTTGTCTTTTGTTCTGAACAAGTTAGCAGTACTCAAAAAACTTGAGGTAATCTATTTCCTAATTTTTTAAGTTAATAAACTTGAAAGTCACAATTAGTGTAACTTGGATATTGCCAGTTGGTTTAACTCATAGGTTTTAGTTTGTTGAACTTAAAAGTCCCTATTATTCTAACAAAATATTACCAGTCAGTACAACTCACAAATTTTAGTTTGATGAACTTAAAAGTCACAATTGGTATAACTCAGATATTATCAGTTAGTATGACTCATTGATTCCATAAGTTTTCCTGTGGAGCATGAGGTATTAGAAGTACTGGATATGGCTATGTTAGTGCCATAGTCCACTAGATCATAGCTCAGCGACAATCTTGTTCCCAGATTAGTGTGTGCTGTACCTCTTAATAGTTGAAATATCCCTGAGGAATTCTATTCCTGCCACAGACTTCTCTGTCATGGTTCAACATGTGACCAATGAAATCCAATGTACGTCTGCTCTGATGTGTGTCACTGACTCCATTTTACTTTAACAGTCACAGTGAGAATAAAGAATGACGTTCCATCACTGCTGTAATGCTACAAGCATTAGATTAGTCTAAAAAACAAACGTTTTCACAAATTTTGTTACTGACCAATCAGGATTCAGTATGCACCGACCAATCAGGATTCAGGATTCACAATGTATTAAAATGCAGTTCTTGGGAACAAACCATGACAGAGTCAGGTGTCTGAGAAAGTGACTTTCTGGTTATTACCCATGATTCATAGCACATCTTGTTCCTGATTGGTTAGCAGCTTCTGCAATGTTTACTTAATTAATTCTATTGAGTTTTATATCATCTATGTTTTTAATTTACGCTTACTTAAACCCACAATAATTGTCGTTAATCAAAAAATATAAGTTACAATTACTCAAAAAAGAACATGTTACAGCAACTTAACATAATTAAGTTAGTAGGACTTTTTGTAAAACTTGAGTATTCACAACTTGATCTATTTAATTATTTTGAACATTTGGGTTTACAGTGTGGACGCCTGTAATTTGCTTGTTTTTACAAACTTTATTCTGAAAATGACGACAGAAACGCCTTGATTTAAGACACAACCTTTTGCTTCATTCCTGACTTGAGCGTTTCTTGTGTTTTGGGTTTATTTTATCATGCATGACCCTGTCTCGTTGTTGCGTACATATATTATTTGATTTGACTGTATTTCTGCGACAAACATGGAGAGGAAAAGGCAGAAACCCTCTCCTAATCCAGTCAAACACAGGTCTGGGGCTATCATGTTTTTATTATGTATTTTTCATCACTTCCCACTTTCTCGATCAAAAATTTATCGTGGCGCTGCCTGTGTCTGGTTCAGTGTGCAGGCTTTTACACCAGACCTTCCACGCTTTGTTTGGATAATGAAGCTGCTTTGTTAAATAGATTCTCTGCTCCTCCGGTTCGTGTTTTGTCCCAGATCAGGATCTTTGACCTGTAGGTGGCAGGAGGACACTTTCTGCTCTTTATTCCTCTTTACTTTTTAATGAAGTGGCACGCATGACTCCGAAGAAACACATTTACTGTTTGTACTGTAAAGCTCACTGTTTTTGTGTTGTTCCTGTCTATCAAACAAGCTCCTGAGCACCTCCACTTTTATGCATCAGAGCCAATAATCTTTCCTGATATGCTAATGCTGCAAAATGGTCAAATTGAGGCTGGATGATTTATCAGATTAGGGACATTTAGAACAATATTTTGGGTTATTGATGAAGAAAATTTAGAATAAGATTAAAAATGGAAAAAAGTTGATTTAGCATAATATGTGCCCTTTAAAAGTTAATTTCAGGTGAAAAAACGTCCAAGAAAAATGAGTCTTCGAGAGTCTCAAGCTTCAGTAGACAGATATCTGTCAGACCAGTTCAGTCCTGAACAAAAACAGCTGCTCTTGTTTCGTTTCATTGTTTTATTCAAAAAAGTTTCCCCAGCTAACCAGACGGAGAGGGTCTTTCTAGATAAAAAATTCATCTATACTTGCTTAAAATGATGGAATCAGAAATTTAATCCAGTTTTGAGCTGTTTTAGCTGGACAAGATTGAATTGTTAATGTAATGTGGATTTTTTTTTTTTAAATAAGAAAACAATTTGCCAATGTGGTGAGAACAGTTTTCTTAATCTATTGAAAAATACTTTGGCTTGAAACAAAAAGCAAACACCTTTCTCTCTACAGAACTCCATGTTTGCTCTGCTTCCATGTGGGAGGTGCTGCAGGAGCATCAGGTCACGAACAACGCAGCTCATGAGCAGTCTTCACCCACGAGCCATAAAACGTTTAAATAATCAGTCACTAGTGCAATTGTTCCTAGTGTAGGTTTTTAAACTATTAGCAAGCAAGATTTTCACTGCATTGTGATATTTTTTTACTGTGTATGTGACATAAGCTTTAAATCTTGAATAAACCATAAAGAACAGTCATGCGTACCCACATAAATAATTGATTTAGAGCTCCATCTACTGGCTGCAAAGAAAACTGCTCAAGGAAAAAAAACAAAATGGTGCTAATGCTGCAGAAATGTTTCATTTGAGCTTGTACTTTTGCCTGTCAGATACTATTGTTTCCTCTCTGAGCCTCAGAAAACACTGTTCTGAATGTCCAAGATTTGTGAAATGTCATAGATAGATCTCAGAGGATTTTAGGAGCATTTCTGCAACATTAGCATATCAGACAAGCCTTTGACTGTTTCTCTTGCCTAATTTATTTTGCAACCAATAAAGGAAACTGAAAACACAGGCCAAAGTCAATTTTCAAGAGCGTAGTTAACAGACAATGCAAATAATATCTAAAATTTAGCCTTGTTTGAATCATTTTCGCTCAGAATCCCAGAACATTCCAGACGTTGGTGGAAGTTTTGAGGTCGACGTCTCTTGGAGTTTTCCTCATCCAAGCAGCACTTAACCAACAACAACTTGAACAAAATGGAAAACGATTTGATGCCGAGGTAAATTCCAAGGTTGCGTTGCGGTTGTTCCGAGCCGTTTCATCCGTCGGGCGGCCACATTGATTTTTTCCCGGAGTCGAGCGGTGGAAGAGGCAGGAGCACCGGGTTTTACTGATTTTCGGGTCGGTTTGTGTGTTTTTGATGGATTCAGACGGACTGCAGTTCTGGTACAAGCTGGGAATAAAGCCCAAAACATCCACCAACAGCTTGTGCGGAGGTAAAACTTGTATTGGTTATTTTAATTGGCTTCTTCAGGACATTTTATCGGAAATATCAATATGTGTGAAGATCTGAGTGGAGGTGTAAAAGAGTAGAACAGAGGCTTGAAAGAATCCAAAGTTGTGGCAAGATACGTTTTGAAATGCTCTGAGTTATATCTGCTACAGTCAACAACAGAAAGTAGTGTAATATTTTATTTGCACGGCAGTATTTACCTGTGTAATAATTACAGACGTCATCTGGGTTTCTTGTCTTGTGCGAATCGTTCATGTCGGTAAAGTTTCCTCCTGTAATTCATCAAACTCAGATGTAATTGATGTAATTCTAGTCCTGCGTGAATGTGTATGTGAATGTTTTCAAACTGTGAACTGTTTATAAATTAATTAACAACTCTGCGGCCTAATTTACCTTCAGATTTTAACTAAATATTATTTCTATTTGCCTCGAACCATCTTCCAATGAAACTGTTTGCAATTAAAATGCTGAAAATTAATCAAACTACAATAAAAGCCATCACCCTGAAGTACAACCTGGATGTTTGGGAAAGTTCTTTATCACTGTAAATAGATTAAAAGAGAGAGACAACAACTGTTTCATAAAAATCTTTTCTAAGAAAGAAAGCTGCTATAAAGGTCAACACACACCAAAGCATTATCACAAACTGACTGCTGCAGCAACAAGTGATTCTATCTATCTATCTATCTATCTATCTATCTATCTATCTATCTATCTATCTATCTATCTATCTATCTATCTATCTATCTATCTATCTATCTATCTATCTATCTATCTATCTATCTATCTATCTATCCATCCATCCATCCATCCATCCATCCATCCATCCATCCATCCATCCATCCATCCATCCATCCATCCATCCATCCATCCATCCATCCATCTCTCTCAAGGCCTGAAGTTGAGTCACTGGCGCATCTGTTGTGTGTGCTTATAGAAAATAATGGAGGCACTATACAGTGTTGGGTAGAATACTTTGAAAATGTATTTAATTACAGAATACTGAATACTTGGTCTGAAAAGTATTTTGTACTGTATTCTGAATACTTGGAATACTTTTCATATTGAAGTGCAAATTAGGTGTTTTTAAGTCTGGGCTCTTGGGTGAATGTTTCATCAAAATTTTCAGAGCAAAAACAAACTGTTTCTCCTTGAAAAAGCAAATGAGTTAAAAACGAACGCTCCAAACGCAGCCGTCTTCCCTTTCTCGTTTGCAGTCGACGTCACTCTCCGCCCTACTGCGCGTGCAGAAAGAGCTCATCTCCATTTGTTTACATGGGGAAACTTGTTCGAATTAAACAACGAAACGGGACGACAGCTAGCTGCTTTCATCAGGTTGAACCGGTCTGACAGACGTCTGTCCCCTAAAGACAGCGTTTTTTTCGCCGTTTTTCTCACTTACCTGAAAGTAACTTCTAAAGGTCGAGGATCAAATTTCATCCATAAATGTTAACTTAGCAGCACAACTTTTGTTTTCGCAAAGTGATAAACTCTTGAATTAGCTGACAACGGAGCTTTTTTGACTTGTTTCCACTGTTTGTGTCTATGTGCGGGCTTTTCTACAGGACGGGTGCGCGCATCGCCTGTGTTGAAAACATAAATCATTCTATATAAAGCCAGATCTGAATGGACACTGTTTTATCTGTGCCCCTGAAGCGCTGTGAAGAATAGTGCTCACGGCACAGCCATAAGCCGACAAGCTGCTGCTGTGAAAACATCAGCAAAGCCGTAAGCCTTACTGTAACGGAATAGAATACTCACAAAATGTATTCAGCACAGTGGAGCATCCTGGTGTGTGCTGACCTTAAAGAAACAAACTTGGCAACACTGTTCATCTGAGGAGCTTTTGTTTTGCATAAATTAATTCATCTTGTTTATTTGCTAATGGCAGTTGAAGAAGGATTTTTTTTTTTTTTTTTTTGCACAACACTAACTAAAAACACCTCCAAGAACAGAAATAACTCTTCTTCAGTTACATTTTATGCATTGATGATAAAATGAACAAGATTCCTTTTACAAACACTTTTTTTTTTTCCCACAAACTACCATCAAATTGTCAAGATCCAACATTTCGGCTTAGTGTCTGCGTCATTGTTTGTGTCGGTCTGACGGATTCCTCTGAGGCCACTGATGTTGGTTTACACAGAAACAGCTCTTCTCTCTTTTCACAGACTGAACATTGATCCGCGACATCGATCACATGCACCATTAATTGTTCTTTGAGGCGTGAGCTGCGATCATCAGCGAGGCTCTAACGTCAATACAACACACGCTTTTCAATTACAATAATAACACAAGTCCAATACAGTCTCACGTTTCCTTCAAAAGAAACTGATTTGATTGTTGTTTTATTTATTATAAGAAGTGACAAATGAAGACTTAAGATGGGTGTTCATAGCACGACTTTGTAATGTAATCTGTAATGAAAGATTTCTGTTTGTGGGAAAAATCATGTTTTCTTCCCATGTTTGTCCCGGTTTATGTGGGGAACAAAAAGCTTAGAAATCAATTAAACACAACACCAAAAGTTGCTCTATTATGGATAAAATTAGAGATGTGTTGCCATGATTCTTGAGTCAATATTTGCATTATAAAATCAGCAGTAATCAGTGACAGAAAAGTTTAGTCACTGCTTGCCTGGTTAGACTCATGGACTAAAAAAGTACCTGGTTCCAGAGAAACGGGCTAGTCAAAGTAGAGCCCAGTAAGAACTAACAGAGAAACGCCCCAATACTTTTCACTGTAGTAACAACAGTATTTATGGGATAGAGCACAGTCGGCATGCAGCCATAGATTTTGCTCAAATAGCTTTGTTTATCTTAATGTTTTATTCTTTTATCATTTTAAAATAACACATTTGATGCCTTTATTTTTGTAGATATGGATATACCGAAATGGTCACCAGTAGTAACTTGTGGAATAGTGTAATGGGCAGTGCAATTGTGTAATGAGCAGTGCAATAGTGTAATGGGCAGTGCAATAGTGAAATGGCCAGTGCAATCGAGAAATGGTCAGTGCAATCGAAAAATGGCCAGTGCAATAGTGAAATGGCCAAGTGCAATAGGTGAAGATGGGTAGTGCAATAGTGAAATGGGCAGTGCAATAGGGGAAATTGGTTGTGTAATAGTGAGTGGAGTAGGCTGTGCAGTAGAGTAGTAGGCTGGTTTTAAATGTTTTTCTTTTTCTCTGTGTTTCTGATTTATTGTATTTTATGAACTTAATTTATTTCCACTGTGGATGGGCTTTTTAAATTTCGTTGTGCAGGTTGTACAATGACAATAGAGATATTCTATTCTTTTCTATTTTCTTCTAGTAACACTAAAGAACAATTTATTAAACTTCATAAGAAAGAACTTGTTCTTACAGCTCAAAGCGTGAGAACATCATGTGTTCCTTCAGCTTCAGTTGTGCACTTCCTACAGCTTGTTCTTGCACCTTCTCCTGAACAGAATGTTGTTCTTTCAGGGTTGTCAAACACTGCTCTGTGATTGTTTTTTGTAAAGTTAGGATAAATGATATAAAAATGTGCTGTCACTGTGCTGTCATCTCTTGTATAGTTGTAGCACCAGACCATAGATCTATTATATATGTGGACAGGACATTGCTGCTTGTAGCCGTTGTGAATCAGCCTCAGTAGCTGAGTTAGTCCTCAAAAAAGCATTTTTTTTTTTGCAAACACAAACTGCTTGTGTTCGGCAGAAACAGCATCTACAGCTTTAAAAACTCTGAGACTTTTTGGCAAATCTTACCTAGTTCGACATCATAAACTACTTTTGGTTCAAAAAGTTTTGGTTTGGTAAAAAACGGCTTTTTAAGTTTTAGCTTCGACTATCGCTGCTCGTTCTGTAACTCTCGCTCTGACTGGTCCGAATGGTCAGACGTGAGCTTTCGGCTCTATTCGGATCCACTCCTCTCAACTCGGCCCTGCTCCTCAGGCAAAGAATTATGTGGAAAACACAACTGTACATGTTCCATAGCCTGCAGAGCACTTAGCAATAGGCTAAAGCTAACGACCACGATGACAACAAACACCACTGAGCAAAAGCCACTGACGCACAACACCCGCCATCTTTGATCACTGAGACTGGCACCAGACTTGATTGTCCACTCTGTTTTAAAAGTTTTAGTGGGTGGAATTTGGAGGACTAGAATGCCTTTAAAACAAAAATTTCAACTTATTTGAATTGCAGCTCTGCAAATGTGTAAATATCTGAAACACTCCAAACCAGTCCATCTGAGTTCCAGTGTGATTCTTATTGATCCGTTAGCACAGCTCTGTCTCTGTCTATTCTCACTAAATGGGAAATTAAAGCTAACTGTCACAGTATTCTGCTGTAAAACAGATGAATAATTCAGGATCTCTCTGGTGGACGCTGCTTCACACACTGAGCTCACGGTAATGTGCTCCGACGTGCAAAACAAGAGCTCCACATCTGCACAAACTCTGCACAAACCGCTCATGTTTTCTGCACAAGACAAATGGAGTCCAGGCATTTTTATTTCATAGACAAACTTTAATATTTGACATTTACAGGCTCTGTTTTAAAACCTTCAGATGTCTCATTTATAAAGTGTGTGATGTATAGAGATGTGGAGAACTTGTGACTTGAGCTTGTCAGACTTAAGGCACTGTTTTGACAATTTGAGATTTGACTTAAAGGAACCGTATGTAATATCCACAACTAGTGGTTTTAGAAAGGTATAACAATCACAAATGAACATGGTTGCCAGATTGTGAAATGGCTCAAACATTGAAATAGGAAGCTACTGATTACCGATTCAAAATTAACTTCAGCTTCTAAGAAACCAACTGGCAACCCAAATGAGAGAGTCATGTGAGGCTTATTCTGCTTTCTGATTGGATAATAAATGTAAACATCAACAAAGGACATCATGTCCATTGCTTTTTTAATTAAGAATAACTCAGAATTACATTGACTTTCAGTAAAAATAATAGTATATTTGGACATGTTGACCTTGTATCTTTGGACACATATAATTCATGTTTATGAAATCTGACATCAAAATCTTACATACGGTTCCTTTAATAAAATGTACTAATGTCCTGTTTGCATGACATAGGATTTACTTAGGGACGCCATGTAAATTATAATAATTACGGGCGGCATCTGAGTTTCTAGTTCTGTGCAAACCGTACATGTTTGTAAAATACTGTAGTTTCCCCAGAATCCTTTCATCAAACTCTAATCAAACTCTAACCTAATCCTGTAATTCTAATGTCGTGCGATCGCGTTTGTCTGTGTGTTTAATCTTTAAACCGTAAAAGTGTTTATTTCCTTATGTTAACAGAATCCTTGTACAGTTTGGTGCAGCCTGGACTGAAGGAGAACTGGAGCTCGTTCTGTGGGTCTGGACCAGATCCTCCCCCAGTCCGGGCCGAGTCCTGCTCCTGGTCTGAGTCTGTGAAGCCTGTATCTGATCAATAATAGATGGTGCTGTCTCTGCGCTGCACAGGCCGTTACATTAGGTAATGCACGGGCTACATTTAACTGGATGGGCCTTGTTAATGCGTCCCTCTGGGAACCCCCTGCAGCCCCCCCACGCCCCGCCTCACACTCACTGCACATACACTCCTCCAACCATGGAGACGCAGGAAATCTACCTAGACTGCACAAATACAGCTGCTGTTCTTCTACAGCCACAAAATAAGAAAATGTTGCTTATTTTGAGGTAAAAATATGAAATAATCTGCCAGTACAGAAAGAAAATTTGACTAACCTTATAGTTTTGAGCAAAAAATGCTATTTTCAAATAGGGGTGTCAAATTAGTGCATTAATTGAGATTAATTAATTGCAGACATATTAATTGAGTAAATTTTTTTAATCACATTAATCTATTTTGAAATCTTTAACTTCATTGTTTTCTATCTGTGAGTTACAAAGTGACATAAGAGTTGTTCAACTTCACAATTTAGCAACAAAAGACTTCCTAAAGTCTTAATTTTTTGTAATATATTAATATTTCCCATCTAAATCTGCGATGTAATGAAATAAATTTGAAAAAAACAAAACAATTTTCAGCCATTTTTAGGTGAGATTAAAAAGTGATTAATTAATTACAGATCATACTTATTTAATTATTTTTTAATCGCTTGACAGCACTAGTTTCAAGTACTCTTGACAAGATTTTAAAGCAAATATATTATTGATTCAAGCAATTATGGCATAAAACAGAAAAATATTTGCATAAAATTAGTTTTTATATCTGGATAAGGTAAATCAGTATAGAATATCTTAAAATAAAACAAGTCAAATAATCTTTGTTAGACTTCGTCTTATTAAGTGGAAAATCTTAAAATGAGTCTTTTAAGATTAATATGCTTAATTCTAGTAATTTTATCCAAGTTAGATTTTCCGTTTTTGCAGTGTAGGGGCTTGTCTTAGGACCAGCTGATTCCCCACGCTTAGTCCTGACTCTGGTGCATGTTTAGTCCTGACTCTGGTCCACGTTTAGTCCTGACTCTGGTGCATGTTTAGTCCTGACTCTGGTCCACGTTTAGTCCTGACTCTGGTCCGTGTTTAGTCCTGACTCTGGTCCGTGCTTAGTCCTGACTATGGTCCATGTTTAGTCCTGACTATGGTCCATGTTTAGTCCTGACTCTGGTCCACGTTTAGTCCTGACTCTGGTCCGTGTTTAGTCCTCTCTCTCTCTCTCTCTCTCTCTCCTCCTGTCTCCCTCTCCTCCTCTCTTTCTTTCTCTCCTCCAGTCTCTCTCTCCTCTCTCTCTCTATTCTCTCTCTCTCTTCTCCTGTCTCTCTCTCACTTTCTCTCTTCCTCTCTCACTCTCTCTCTCTTCCTTTCTCTCTCATGTCATTTATCCGAGCAGCAGCCTGTTGATGTGCTCACTGCCTCGGGCTCCTCTCTATCCCATAATCACCCCTGCAGTGTGATCCCTGAACACTTCATTGTCCCGCATTAATCCAAGGCCGACCCTGTGATCGCTTCATCCCGGTCTCAGCTCCTGTGGGACGGAGGCACGGTGAGAGTAAGACATGTTTACTGTTATAAAGTCACGCTGACGACACGTGAGATGCAAATATTATTGTTCACGCAGAAAACAGCACATATACATTATACAGCCTGATTCTATTGGGATGTGTGTCGTCTTCAGGTATTATTCTCATTAAGTGCAAATATACGTCTTTGTAAGTCAAAAATGTAATGATCCACCTCCTGCTTTTCCCAGTAGAGATGTTTCTGTATCACTAACATGCCTCTAAAATAGTACATTAAACATATTTATCTGCATGCACCTACACATATTAGAAAAAACTGACTATTTGAGTTTTTAATCCTGTTGTAACATGACTTCCTCAACAAAAATACAGCTGGAGTTGTGTTTGTGAGAGACTGTTCTTTCCCCTCTGAGCCTCAGAAAACACTGTTCTGAATGTCCCAGTTTTGTGATGTCACAAGGAGATCTTCTGCTTTGTTTTAAGTCCATAAATCATCCAGGTTTGTGTGGTTTATTCTGCCACATCAACATTGGTTTGTTTCCCGAATGTAATTTCCTTTGCAGCCAGTAGATGATGTCATGACAGGCTTTATTCATTGCTTTATTTTAAGTTCTAATAAAGGGGTGTGAACCTCAGATGGAGTTGTGCAGAATTGATCAGAGTCAGAGTTGGTTGAGGACTACATGTTAAAGTCTTTCTGTGTCCTATCCACATAATGGCAGTTGAACTGTGTAAAGACCAATATAACACATTTATTGAGTGTCCAGATTTATTTTGTAAAATATTGCATATATTGCATTTTATTATATTGTACATACTATAAGATTTGTTGTCACATCTCAGCAATATCAGTCTTTTTATTTCTATAGCAGACTTATTTAACTCCTTCGGCCAATAAAGTTTCCCCATGACCCACCTTTCAAACATTAGAGAATATAGCCTGGTTTAATTCAGGCTTAGTCTTAAAGTTGGGGTAACTGACTGTTTTCCAAAAAACATCTGAATACTGATGTAGAGCTAAAACAAGTCTTGATTTTAAAGATGTGGTGGCTGCGTTTCACACTGCATATACAAATTAGGTTTTAAATCTGACAACTTCCTCTTATAAATCCTTCGACACATGGTTAATATAGATATGTATTAATTTTGGCTACAATTGCAGCTTTGTAAAATTCTTTTATAAGCTGCAACAATGTGATAAGTGATAAGTTTATGCATTCAGCTTCTGAAAAGAACTAAAATTCTTCATTATTCAGTTCAGGCAGTACACAGTGGTCTTGTTTTGCCACAAAGAACATCATAAACCTTTTAGTGGAAGACACAAAGTTTGCTAATTTACTAGTAAAAAAGTCATTTACCCCGACTTCAAATAAAACAGAATGTTGGACAATTTGCTTCTGCATTACACACCAATGACTATTTCTGATTTTGTGAGGTTTTCTGCTTCCTATTAACCAGTGACCGTTTCATTGTTTCATTGTTCTCTGATTGGCTGATTGTACTTCCTGGTTTGGGGAACCGTCTGCAATTCTGGTGATGCCTGATTTTTTCCTTCAACTAAGGTAAGTCACACTGCCATTACTTTGTATTGGTGGCTATTAGGCTAGGGTTAGAATTAGGGTTTGGCTTGGTTTTAGGTATTTGGGAAAGTTATTTTAATGGTCACAGCATATCTGCTTTGGGAAAAATAAAGACACTTCTGTGATACATAATCTGGAAGTGGAGTTTCAAGAAAAGTGAGTACTGTTTAGTCATTTTGTGCTCTACAAAAATAAACTAAATTGAATTGAATTTGCTGTTTTTAACAGCAAAAGAAATTTAACATTACCCCCTTTTTCTCCTCTAGTTTTAAAACGACTTCACCTGGAGTCCTTGGATCAGACCTGGATTAGTCCTGAATAAGACATTAGAAGAATAGACATCCTTTTATTCAAATGTAACCCAGCCCAACATTTCACATTCAAATATCCCAGCGCAGCTCGTCTTTGTGACTGGCCCCTGACTCTGGCCCCGGGACCTGGCTTCGCCCCACATGAAACCCGGGTTAGGTCTTTAATGGGGCTTTTAAAGGGTGCTAAATGAGTTGGCGCGGCGCTGTGGGGTCATTGAGATGCGGGATTTGACTTGGGTCCTGAACTCTTATGCAAAACAGAACGAGACAGAAAAAGGAAGGACGGACGGAGAGAGTCCTTTGAATATGATGCCACTTACCTCTGTCCAAATGTGATGTAAATCATATGGATTCTGTCATAACGCTTTACAGCTTATGGATTTGAAATGGAGCAGTTATCAAAGCTCTTGTGTCAGAAAGAATATACATACCATTTAATATTTTTTCTCCATCAGATATTTTTTTTGTGTGAAAATCTGTAATGTCTTTTGTACGTCATGGTTTATAATTATTTCTTTACATTGACATGTTGAGGAATTGTCTGTGCTGCCAGATGAAGGTCAACACAAATCCTAATGACGGAACACCTGACTGCAGAGCCCGATCTCACAAGAAAGCGTACATTTACCACAACATTACACAGTATGTAAATGAGGTATGATTAACACAAGTTCACAGCTGTTTTGCGTAATTATAGTACGCGTCACAGTCCCCTTTCATTTCAATGGTGGTTGTTAAAACGTGTTCTTATTTGTGAACATTAATGAAATCCTGATTCTAATCTTAATCTACCCCAAGCCCCAGACCTAATCTTACCCATTTAGTAACTTTATGCCTAAACTTACCCGTTTCACCTGAAGAAAACGTCCCCACGTGGCTCAAACCAAAACTCGTCCTATTTTGACACTGTGAAATTACGCTTTTTCATATAGTGCTAAATACCTGGCGTAACATAAGTACTAAAAATAGCTGTGAACTCGTGCTCAAAATACGCTGTTTTTGTGTCGTGGTAAAAGTACGCCCTCTAGTGAGACTGCGTTGGACTGATTTACGCCTCTCCGTACACTGACTGTTGTTCGAGTTTCTTGCAAAGTGCCTTGAACACTAGCTCCAGTCCACTGTGGCTCATATTTACCCAAAGCTGCTTGGATTCACGTGACCTCCATGCTCGGATTATGACTTGAAGTTGCGTCAAACTACTGCAACCTCCAAGAAAAAGTGGATTTTCTATGGACTCTTTTCACACACTCTTGCGACTCTCAGACATGTGCTTGAATTGCTCTGAGGTTTGTGTACAAGGCCACATTGGTTTGAAGCACTTTCTAAGTTTTGTGGGAGTCATGCGAGTCCCAATCCACACCAAACTTGAACCCAGTCTACAGCAGGGGTTAGCAATCGGAAGTGCTTCATTTGTAAATGGTGAACGTGTTCTCATGGATTGCGTGTAAATACCACGGCAGGACAAATGGTTCAGCCTTTTTGGCGTGCACGTTTTTTCTGGCATGGTTCAGACACGCAATGTGGTTGAGGACAAACAGGAGGTTTTTTGGGGGGTTAACAGCTAAGTTTTGGTCTTAGCCTCGAATTATGTCTAAACTTAGTCGAATAAATTGTAAACTATTTACTGCGGGAAGCTTGTATGAACAGTCACAAAACCTACTGTGAGGGGTCCAATCTCGACACCACACTGGCTCAAACTAAGCCCTGGTAGTCAGCTTTCTGTGGAGACAATTTCTAAAAAACAAATGAAGGTGGTATTTTAAAGCACGTAAACATCTTGGTCCACTTTGTGATGTCATTTAGTGAAGTAGAAAAAGTTCAGTATGATCAGTCATTTCAACGTTCATTCACAAGGGTTAAAATGCTAATTATGCTTTAGTTTGTTGACATATCTGTATATGATTGACCTGGTGACTCCGCCTCCACTTGTCTCTCTGATTATGTAAATGAGCTTTATGAGGCTCTTAAAGCAGATTAGAGCCAGAGGGCTGAGTCTGCGACATCCTCACAGGTCTCACTGGGACCACATTAGGACTGTGCACCAGAAACAAAGAGACCTGAGGAGAGAAGACACTGACATCATCTGTGTTTACAGATATGTACACTTGGACTAAAGCTGACTGTGCACTGCCTGATTCTGGTCACCTCTGATCAAAGAATTCTGATTTATTAACATGCTCACAACTTTGTGTTTACTGTTGGTCACGTGACTTTTGCTTGAATAAAAAAACAATAGACAAACCTCCAATACAAATGGATTTTTGTAAGAAACACTAATAATAATCTTAGTAATCACCAAACATGTTTCATAGAATAAACATCAAACAAACTCACTAATTATACTTTTACAGCTTAAACTACAGTTACAGCTAATGGCTTTTAGTAACAAGTGTAACTGTTATTAAGCTGTTTTAAAGCAATCTTGAGTTAGGGTTGGGGTAGGGTTAGGGTACACAAAACAAAATGTAAATTACTTATGTACATATATTATAGTGTTTTTTTATTAAAACATAGAAAAAAACAATAGGTCTCCTTTAAAGAACCTATACCAGATTTGTACTTTGTCTCAGCAAAGTATCTTTTCAAGTGAAAATGTAATATTCTTTCTACTTCTTATAATTGTGTTTGTCTATTATAATCCAGGAAGTTTGCTTGTGAAGGTTTTTAGCATTTGGCTAACCACAGCTAGCCTATGTCATTTGAACACTTTTCTTTGTTTACCTCTTGTGTATTTCAGTTGGATGTAAAGGTGTGAAATTATGATTTTGGCATTATTATTCTATGTGAACATTTTGCTTTACATTGAAAGTTGTGGAACTTTGTGACATTTGATTACGGTTATTTTGATAATCGATTTGTTGGGCAATTATACTTTGGATTAACAAATATTTTATCAAATTTTGATCCCGACGAAGCCTAAAATTAAATAAGACCATGAGTGCATAATTGACGGATTATTACCGCCTTGAAAAATATTTATCATTGGAACATTTATAAAAATGCACATTTTCTGAAAATAGAGCAGGACATGCGTTTTCTCATTTGAACACAACGAAAATAGCTACTGTACTTGAAATAATCACATAATATATAGTTGAATTGGCAAATTCCATTTGTTAAATTTACTCAAATCAAGATCAACTTTGTCTTGACCAGTAACACTGACTTTTTTGATTGTGTTTTTTCTAAACGCAGCAACTACACAATTTCTATGTAATATGCCCAACTGGAGTCATAAAACATATTTTTCATTTCATACATGCTTTGGAACCTATAAAAAACAGTCAACGATTATTTGAATACTAAATTAGCTGATGATTAATTCAATAATCGTTTAACTTGTTCATGTCATGTGTAAAGAAACAAGATTTCCATGGAAACAGGAGGACACTCTCCTTGGACACAAAAAAGTCGGTTTTAATAAAATGCAAGACACATTATTATAATATTTTTCACTAAAAACATGCTTTTGCTCAAGTCTAAAACAGTGAACTTTTAAAGATATGTCACTGCCTGTTTTGTTTATCCGACTTGCAAATAGGAAATTGTGTTCAGACATCACTAAAAATGACTTGACCCCTAGAAAGTGCCATATGTATGGAGAAGTGTGGCCATTCAGACACAGCAAAGTAAATAAAACCACTTAACTTAATCAAATGCAAACAATGTCTGTCTGGTCCAGCTCTAATCCACTTCCATTGACTGCCCTATAAACACTGGTCTTTGTTACCTCTGTCACGTCCACTGTATCCGACACCGGGCAGTCTCTCCACTTCAAAGGCTCGCACATATTGGTTTTCTCCTATGAAAAATGAAATACTCCACACAGCGCGCGCTCCGGTGTGTGGGAAAGGACCTCCCACTGCCTCCTGAACGGCCTCTACAACACCAGAAGACGACTCTCAAAACCATTGTTGCCCAAACGATCGAAGCAGGTGAAATATTCAGTCTGTGTGCAAGTGCAGAGGAGGGGAAGAAAGTTAGGAGAGAGGTGTGGATTGGTAAAAGTCAGGCAGTATTTCAGAGGATGGACAAATGTATGTAATAATCAAGTTTGAGCTATCCGTCATTCTACTGCTTGTTCCCGTTTGGGTTGGCACGTGACTGGAGCTTGTCCAGTGACTTTGAGCGTTAGGTTGGTTGTACATTGACTGCGAGGTGGTTTTCTTGTAAACCGGTCAACTACGATCCGTACTTATCCAAAGCCATGCAGAGAACTTTCAGAAAATGATGATGAAGATGCAGGGATCCAGAAAAAGGTAGACTTCTTGCAGATTCTTTTCCCAGACCTCCACGACTCTCGCATCCGCATTTTTTGGAGGTCATTGTACACAAGCACATGGGTTTTATCAGCCCAGTCTCCGAAGAAAACGTAAATATGCAACAAAATGTCAACGTACAAGGAGCACGTTTTCACGACTTCTTTGTGTAAATATGTTGTGAAAAGCTAAAACGTAAAATAACGACGATTCTTGGTTACAGCCATTTTTGGGGGGTTAACGAGTAAGTTTAGGCTTCAAGTTACTAAAATGGATATGTTTAGGACAGGGGCTTGGAGTAGGTTAAGGTTACACGTTAAACCCAAAGAAAATGTTACCACAAATAGCTTTATAACTAAATATTGGATTAATATAGACCATTTCCCCCACAGTAAAGTGAGATGAAGTGTTACTTTCTGTTGTTTGGTTCCATCTAAAATTTAATTTTTTGTTATTTTTGTAAAAAACGGGAGATAACGGTGACATACGGTCGTCCACCTGATGTCTGTAAAACACCCAAACTTAGCCCTAACGCCGCAATCACCTTTCTCTCTCAGACTAATTTAAAGTTGGCTAATATTCAAGGTTACATATGCTTGGTTTTCTCTTTCTCTTGAAGTCGCACCGTCAAACACAAGACCCCGAGACCTGCCCATTGACTCTAATTAAACTTTGCTAACTTCCACAAGCCTTCGCGTACTCTCCGTTTGAGAAAAAGGACACTCGGACGTCCACGGAATAACGATTTTTCAGTGTCCAACGTTAATTAAACTCAAGGTTAGACGAAAAGGACGAGAAAAGTGAATATGGGTGAAAACGGTGGCTAGAAATCGGGTCGCGCGGGTCGTCTTAGCTGCTAATTTGCTGACACGAGGCCATTTCAGAGGTTTGGCCCATTAATATGATTGTTTCTTGAAGGAGCAAAGTGGGAACAAAAGTAAGTGTGCCCCGCGAATCCTGTAGCCAATTAGTCGTCATCAATAATTAAATGCATTGTAGGCACAGGGCAGATTGAGTTCCTCTCCAACGGCTGGGATTGTTATGACAAGCGCTGCCTACATAATGATATTAGGTATTAATAATTCAAACTGGGCAGGTGACAGAGGCAGACAGCCATCACTCCAGCGCTGGCCAATTATCAGAGGTCACGAATCAGAAATGGGAACGGAGATGGCGGCGGGTGGTCAGGTGTGACACGCATTCAAATGAAGACGAAGGAGGAGATGAGCCAGGTAAGTGTCCCCGGAAAAAAAGCAAAATAAAACTTTACTGTCATCAGGCAAATAAGACAGAAAGACTATTGGTTTAGAGTAGATAAAGATGTTCTAAGATGTTCTAGTTTTGGTATTAGTAAAGGGGACCTATTTTCCCTAAAACGCAGTCAGACTTAAATCATCTAAAATGCAAGTTGAAATTGTTTCTGAGCATTTGAAGCACAAGCAAATGTCTAGACTTTTTGTGACGCTGAGAACAACTGAGAACAAGCGCTACACAAAAAAAAAAAAGTTAAAGATATAGTCTATCCTATAGCTTTCTTAAAAATGGAAACAAACAAAAATATAACATTTTTTCCTACATCTGTCCTGCTCTCTTACACCAGGCTCACACTGCCTCCAGTCCAGATCCTGATCCATCTGAAGCTTTTTTCATACTTGACACATCCGCGAGGACCGCGAGGGTCCGCGTGGCGGAAATAAGTAATTTTTAGAGACACGCCCCCTCAAGCGCCGTCCGTGTGGACCAAGTTTTCCGCGTCGGCGTCAGGGAAAAATCTGTGACTACGCGGACGGTCTGCGCGGCAATCAATGGGCTTTCAATTGCAGCTCCCTACTGCCCTCTACAGCAGCCGCTTGAAAGACACAGAAATTATAAACACTGTCAGCGTCTGCTCCGCTCTAGTCCAGGCGTCTAATTTCCGCGCGGACTTCACGTGCGGGAACCATAAACCAAGCTTAAGTCTGATGACCGCTCATGCTGCGACCGCACTATGCATGCGAATGTACGGACACTGCCAGCATCGCGAGATCATGAGTTAGTCTTCCCCATGGCCTCCTTCCAGTGGAGCCCGATCTCACAAGAAAACGTACATTTACCACGACATCACGCGACTTGTAAATTACGTATGATAAGCATGAGTTCACGGCTGTTTAGAGTAGTTATGCTACGTGTCGGAGTCCCAGTTCATTTCAATGGTGGTTGTTAAGACGTGTTCTTATTTATGAATATTAATGATATCCTGATCCTAATCTTAATTTACCTCAAGCCCCAGACCTAAACTTACCCATATTAGTAACTTGAAGACTAAACTTACCCGTTAAACCTAAAGAAAATGTCTCTGTGTGGCTGCAACCAAAACTTGTGTCATTTTTAAGCTTTTTCTGCTAAATGTACAGCATAACATTAGTACACAAAAAAGGCCTGAAATTGTGCTCAAAATATGCTGTTTTTGTGCCGTGGTAAATGTATGCCCTGAAGTGATATGAGACTGTGTTGTCCAGTGAGACATGCCCGAAACACGAAAGCATCCAGGAGGAATCTGAAGATGCCCACACCACCTTCCACCCTGCGAAGGAAACTCATTTTGGCCCCTTGTATTAGCGATCTTGTCCTTTCAGCCATTACCCAAAGCTCATGACCACAGGTGAGGGTTGGGACGTCACTGCTGACGCTGCACTTATCCGCCTGTCAATCTCATGCTTCATCCTTCTCTCACTGTGAACAAGACCTCAAGATAGTTGAACTCCTCCACTAGGTAAAGTGTGAATCTCAATAACAGACAGAACTGACCATTTAGTCACTTTGTCTCTGGGATCAGGACTAAAGCTTCTTAGATGGAAAGTCAAATGAATGTTAAAGCACATAAGAACATCTGACATGTGTGAGAATTTTAATGGTAAAGCTTGCTTCTGCGAGGAAAATTTTACTGTTTTGAATATAAAACTTCATTTGGCCTGAATCAAAATTTTAATGTCTTATTAAAAGTTTATTCAAATCAAATGCATTTTTTTTTTTTAATGATTCACTTCAAAGTCGTGTATTTTATGGCTCTCTTCTCCAATAAGCTTCAAATTGTAATCCACTGTACAAAAAAAGGTGGACTCCTGCTTTACAATCAAACAGATGTAATTTAAAACCTTGTGCTTGTTACCAGCACAGGCCAGGCTTTTCACTTCTGCAGGCTTGAACAGGAAGTCAATAGACCTGTTTCTATTTTTAAGTCACTTTAAATCAGCTTTGTGTGTTACAATGAACAATTAACAAATTTAGTTTAATATACATGCAGGAAAAAAAACAGTAGGTCTTCTTTGTTTTTGTTCTTATTTATGTATTAATTTTTCTTATTGCAAGTGAATCAAATCTGTTACAAAGAAACAATACAAAAATGTTACAGAGCATTAAAATGACACAGATATGAATCATCTTTGTCAGAACAGGTCAGACCACTTAGAAAATGAAAGTAAAGTTCACACTCAACTTGATGGTGAAGCATGATGGTGTTTTGTATGGAGTTTTTAGGTACGAGTAATGTCTTAGTTCATCTGGAATTTGAAATAGTCATGATTTGCAATCACTTGTCAACTTTTATGTGTGTTAGTGAGGAGTGAATGACAGTGTTTTTGAGGAAGATGGAAAATACAGATTTGCGTGTGGACCCAGATTGTAAACCTGGACACAACTCACTGAAGAGCAAGCTTGATCCTATAGATTTCAGAGGGAGCGACTTTACACCAAACAGGTATGGCACAAGAGTTTTTTAATGCAAAAAAATTGCCTTCTTAAAAGAGGGATTTTGCCTTTTTCCATTTTATTTCTGCAAAAACATATGAATCTCTTTAAAAGGCTTGTTATTATACTTGGGCTTTGTCTGTGTGTTCATGAAGGTTGGAAGGTTCTGTATTTTCATGCATGATTGACTTGTTAGTCTATCTTAAATTAGAGCAAGCAATAGCACTGAATATCTCACAAAAAATGTAAAATAAATAAGACAAAGTTGTTAATTTGGTAGATGAGAATCCTTTACGCTGTGTTCAAAATGGACAGCTTTGGAACGTCCAATTTAAATGTTAAGCCAATGTAAACCTGCGAATTTGCGCTAAAGCATTGAGATTTGCTTGTTCGGGGCGTCTGCTGATGCAGTGTCTTTCGAAGTAGACGCTTCCACCTGCGGTGGACGCTTTGGTCGCCTCAACAGGCTTCGACGCTGAGCTTTCCATGAGCATCAAACTATCATGTCCACCAATCAGACGTGACTCTCCTGTGACATAGTGACATGCTGTTCTCACATCAAGAGGAAAAAAGGACTGTTTACTGAAGTAATTTAATAACTTTTTTAAACAAAAGATCATTTGTTTTGGGGCTTTTTTCAAAGGCCTAGTTGATAGTTGCTCTGAAAATCTGGCGACACGACAAAACAAACAATATGGAACATGATCTGAACTGACAATGCACTTATATAGATCTGTTAAAAATGCTTTTTGTCGTGTTTAAACCCCTGCTGTATGACGTGACACTGGAGGAGTACAGAGACAGCAAAAGGACATTGTGTAGAGGAGGAGAAAGTTGAGTGCGTAGGGGCCTATAGAGTGTCCTTGTCCCTCGACGCGAGTTGGGGCATTTTGGAGTGTCAGCTTTGAAAATATTCTGTGTCAAAATTAGCTTCAACCTGCAAAATTGCACACTTAAACACTGCCCGGTTTGAAGACAGCATTAAAGTTACAAGTAACGTTTTAGCCAAAAAATAAACTTAAATATACATATTTTTCCAGTTTAGATGTCTTTGTGACACATGACAAAATACATAATAAAATATGAGATTTTAATGTGAGAGAGCTTGCATGCAACAAACTATTATTTAGTCAAGGCTAGTGCCTCCTCTTATTTCCATGGAAAAGCAGCTCTTTTAGCTATACTGAATTTTTTCATGTTATGGCAGAAAATGTATATATCCTCAATCAGAGTGTTCTAAAGCAGGAGTGCCCAAACTTTTTTCCTTGGTGGGCCAAAATTAGCAGATTTTTTTTTTTTGACAGGCCAAAATGTGTTGAAGCATATATGACTATAAACTTTATTTTGGAGAATCTAAACGGATATGTCTCCATGATTCCATGCAACTGCTGGCACAAAGTTGAGTGTGTGGAGTTTTTCAAATTACTGAACCTTAGTAGAAACTGAGATTTTGGAGACACTTGACTGACTTGATGCAGAATTGCTATAATTATTAGTTTACAGAGGATGTTTATCTAATAATTCCATCTAAGTCTCTATGTAGAAAACATAGATCTACAATGAAATGTCAAAAAAGCACGACAAGCACTTTTTCGCACCTTTTTCTAAAAAAATATGCTACAAAAAGCCAAAACATAAAATAACCACGAATTTTGGTTGAAGTCACGTAGCGACATTTTCTTTAACAGGTAAATCTTAACATAAACCAGCTGGTTACTTTACGTTTTTTTTCTGTAATATCTTGACGTAAAAAGGTGCTTATCGTACGTTTTTGACATTTTGTTGTATATCTACGTTTCACCAACATGTTCACTTCCTGTTCAGAAAATACTACACCAACAGATACTTGTGTGTTTATATAACGATGTGTTGTTCTGACAGTGCAAACACTAAAGCTTTTTAAATAAACAGCTCACATGCAGACAGTCAGATCCATCAGATTGTGATCCGGACATCCGGTTCTACCAGATGTTACAGATTGTTTGATTGTCTCCCTTTGCACAACTGACATTCATATTGAATCTGGTTGTTTTTTGGAAAACTTGTGAGATTTATTTATTCATTTATTTGTTTATTAAATGATTTATTTCAATGGTACAATTCACCTTTTTTGTGTGCCTTGACTTTAGTGAGAATTCAAGACCCAGTAATGACAGTAACCATCGTAAAACCCACCTGGACTCCATATTTATGGTAAGTTAACAACCCTATCTTGCAGTAAGTTAATCTTAAACATGGCAAAACTTTTTTTTTTTTTTTTTAGAAATTGGAAGAAACAATTCTAATATTTGTTGATAATGAGCTGAAGAAGTTCTACGAGGTTCTGGTCTCAGGCACACAGTCACTCAGTGAGGAGGAGCAGAGCAACAGTGAGGCATTTCTGAAGATTACTCTGGACTTTCTGAAAAACCTAGATAAGGACATGGCTGATCGTCTTCAGAATTGTAAGTATTTCCAAATTTCTTCTGATTTCAAGTTTCTGGGAGTTGCCATTGGGACCAGCACCAGAGATTCTATACAACACTGTCAAAGTAAAGGCCAATCTCACAACTTTTCCAGATGTTTGCTCTATAATACTAAAAGGTGGATTCCTCTATTTTAAGTCTTGACGTACAGCTCTCGTCTTTTCACAAAGCCGTAAGATTGCCCAAATTACGTGTTCTAACCCCAGCCCTAATCCTAACTCTAACCTTACCCGCTTTGAGGTATACATTTTGAAAATATATAGATTTCCTGGCATAGGCACACAAGAAAGTTGACTACAGTTATATATAACTGAGCTTCCAGTCTGTGCAAAGAGATGGTTCTCTTCTGCAGAGGGTGGTGGGCAGTATGTGTCTGCAGCAAGACGCTCTAGAGTTCCTGAGCTCATCAGTTTCCAAGCTGGTTCATAAGGCACCAACATAACAAACATATAGACCCATTTACTGTTAGTAAACAAAGATGGCTGTGCGCGCTAACTGGTGCCCTGAGTGACGTGGCAGTCCCTACGCAGGTACATTATCATTAAAAAATTGCAAAACTCTCTTTAAAAACTTAATTCAACAAACGGCAAGCAACTCCAGATCCATGTACAGTTAGCTACTGAATGTTAGCATGACGTTAGTGAGTGTCGCGACATTCAGTGGCCTGATATTTACTTATATTTGATGGAAAAAAACTCATGTGCAGAAGAGAAAAGCTTTGAGCTACAAATCCCTTGATGAGTTTGGCAATGTAATTTGCGGAAAAGCACAGGAGGTGAGTTAACATGACATTGCTTAAGATTTTTGTGCAAGTTGTGTTCATTAAATATCAATTATCAGTGGAGAATTAGACTCACAGTAAACTGCACCTGTGGCATTATTTTGTGCTGATTTCTACAGAAGATTATTGTATAAAAGACTCCGAGCATATACTTACATGACTCTGAGGCGATGTATTTGTTTTGACAGTGATCCCTCATTGTTCTTATTGCCTTTAGCAGCTAGCTAATTAGCCCGCAGAAATCACGGTTTATAAAGAGTGTCAACTGGTGCAAACCCATGGAACACATTAGAAAGAGGTCAGAGCTTAGTTTGAAGTCATTGTTGAGTTTTCTAACCGTTTAGTATCATTAGTACAGCTGACTCGTTTTGTATAGAAACTTATGGGGAAACTCCGCCCCCAAAATGACGTAGGCTCTGAACGGGTCTATTAAGCAATAGAAAGACTTAGGGTGCTTTCAGTGTACATTTTTTATTTGGGTCAGGATTCGTTTGCCGGAATAATCCGATTTCGATTGGGTTTGAACTGTGAATGCACAAACTTTGCGCAAAATTTGGTCTGGTTGGAGGCTGTTTGAACTGTACCCTGAAACACTTAATTTGTTTTATGAACACAAGCAAACTGAGAGCAAAACATAACCAAGAAGTGAACAGTGATGTGGTCTACACTTGGACAGGCGCCTTAGATCAGGACAACAGCAGGTGCACTGACTTATAATGGGACAAGTGACATACAGTACGTGTTAAAGTAACAGGGCCTGAACCAAGCCAGTTCAAACAAAAATACAATGTTGCAACTGAAATATACATAGCGTTTTTTTGTATAAAATAATGATTCCCTGCATCAAACACTTCCTCAAGCCATCTTCACTTCCGCTTCTCTCCACAAGTGCTTTTTTCCAGTGTCTGCAGCCTTTGCGGACAGCACACACCAAGTTTCCAGTTTACGCAGAGCTAAAGTAAAAGTAAAAGTTTTACAAATGCCATGTTTGGCAAAGTGGGCACTCTATGCACTGTGTGAGGCATAAGCAAGCATTATAAATAAGGCCCCTGAGCAGAGCAGGACTAATGAAGTCCAACCAGCAATTTGAATCTTGATGAAAAAAATGACACATAAATGAAGATAAAGGATGGATTTGTTGATCTAAAAAAGCCCAGATTAAAGTAAAATACAACAATTATGATTGTAACACTTCTTGCTTCCTTTTTTTAGGACTAAAAGATTCATATTATATTATTCATTCAACTGGCTGCATTGCTTGAATTGCCTTGACTGATCATATGCAATACTGTGACGCTGCTGTCTGTAAAACTGCAAAATGTTCTGTTCATGCTCTAGAATTTATCGGTTATAAAGCCAGATGGAGGGCATGAGGAAGTTTTTTGTTTTTAATTAACAATACTTAGTCAAGAAATATTTAAAGCATTTATTCACTAATTTAAAATCAAGCAATTTCTGGGGTGTTGAGAGACCCATTAATCTAGCCTGACACATCAGTCGGTTTAATTTCACTTTGTGAAAACCTTTTGACTTTACACCATTGGGGTTTGATTGCTTCACAGTAGGTGGGGACTTTTTTTTCTTATTTAACGATTTGCTACTTTTTGGCCATTTTGTCGTCCAGGAAAAAGAGCATAAACGTGTGTCAGTGATTGTTATCATTTCTGTATGGTAAACTTACTAATTGAAATGTAGGCTACAATATATCAATATAATGTGATAGATGTCATACACCTGTGATCATGTACAATACTGTGATACCATGTCAGTTACAACTGAGTTTACAACTTACTGAGGTTAGCTTGCCTGATTTTTATTTTCTGGCTAATTACTATTTTTTAATCTGTGGATATGTTGCTCTGTACATAATATAAACATAGTCATAGTCTTATTATTGAACAAAAGATTGTATTATAATGCCGACACTACCTGCTGTTTCTTTTGAACTTTATGCTGCTGTGTACAAATGTAATGCATAGATATATATACTGTAGATCATGTCATACTCGTTTATGTGAGCATTGTTTTAAATCTATATAAATTCTATCCATAAGATCTTTTTGTTTTGTTTCTTTATATTGTGTATGATAATGTCCAACACTTCTGCATTTATTCTGCAGTTGTTGGTTGTTGGTTGTTGGGGGGGGGTTCCAAAGAGTATGGCCAACATGTGGTTGCACTCTAAGAAGCAAGAATGGAGTAATGTGAATGCTGTGTGTCTCTCTCTCTCGCTCTCTCTCTTTCTGTGCGTTGTTGTAGTTCAGAGCAGACCAGTTTGACAAGAAAAAATATTTACGGCACTTGAAAATTTTTCTCTGTATTATCAGGTGTGTTGGGACTTTTTAACTACTAGATTAACAAATGCTGCAGATTGTCTCTTGGCAGGGAAAAATCAAGGTAGGCTCAATCTCATTCAAGCATTTTAACATTTTAAAATTAGTTAAAGTTTGGTGAAAATAAAAAGACAATCATTTGAAATGAAGTCAATTTTAAAGCGTCAGACAGTGAGCAGTTTGAAAAGTCAAGAATTACATTCATTCTCCATTTGGAAGTAAAACAAATAGGGATGCACCGATCCGATACCTGGATCGGATATCGGTGCCGATCCAGGCAATTTTGCTGGATCGGGTATCGGCTCCATGATATCGGTTCAGTCGATATCATTGTTGTGCCTTTAATTGGACATTATGAGACTAATCTAGTGGTTGGTGTTGATCCAAAACATCTTATAATGGTTGACATTTTGTTCAGATTAAGTTGTTAAGTTGTGACTTGCACTAGAAATAATATTTACATAACACTACATAACCAAATGTCTATGCTTTGATTAGAAAAATAAGGTATTTCAGTTCTTACACTAGTATCGGTTGATATCGGGTATCGGCAAATACTTAAGTCAAAGTATCGGAATCGGTATCGGAACAGAAAGAGCTGGATCGGTGCATCCCTAAAAACAAATTTAAATAAATCATTGCTAACAATCACTTAGCATTTAAGCTAGATTGGTATGATTTGAAGAACTCCAAAACAGACTTCTGTATTTTTTCCCGTTTGCTCGGTTTCACAACAGTCCAATGTTTTTTCAACCAGCAGGAGGGCTGCAAAAATTAATATTGTTTAAAAGGAGAATATGTTTGTAACACAAAAGTTTCATTGATATAATACACTTTTTAATTACAGAAATTGTTATTTTGAAATATAGCAAAGTACAACGTTACTGACAGGAAAAACTGTCAAATAGCTGTTAGCATTAGTAATCAAAAAACACAACAAGTTTTTAATCATTCAAAGTGTCAATGACCACATTTTAATGAAAGATCAGAGCCTGTCAAGTGTTGACTTTACAAACCTTTTAGTGTTTTATGTGGATACAAATTTTTAAAAACTATTGTGTAAAACTAACTTTTAAGCTGACAGTTAGTGAAATTTCTGTTCTTGTGCAACTTTTAATTTGAATGGTTTATTTGTATAGTAAATTCAGACAGACAGAGGTCTTCCAAAGTGCATCACACAATAAACTCTTTCTCCCGTCATTCAGTGACAGCAGCAGCCCTGGAGAAGCTCAGCAGAGGCGATTCACCTAAACACCTGGCGCCTCAACCTCCGACCATCACAAGGTGTTCACAAACCTGCATGGTGGTTGGGGGGAAACAGGAGCGCCCGGAGGAAACTCACTCAGACACGGAGAGGAACATTCAAACTACACACAGAAAGACCCGAGAGGCGCTATCCACTCTGCTACTGTGATTTTAAGAATGAGACAACAGCAAAAATGATGACATATCAACAAATAATGAAAATATTGTAATAAATCCAAAAAAGTGCAACTTGAGCCATTGTCTTCAGTTGATTTGCGTCATCATACTGGAGAAATATAGCGTCATGATCTCCGTGCCATAGCAACTGAACAAAGCTGCTGAGCCATGTCTCTACTCATCGAGATCGGCCCTATGTTCCCCGGGTCTGATTTTCCCCGGGCCCAATGTTCCCTGGGCTTGATGTTTCCCCTTTCTATGGATGAGAATACAACGCACCCGGGGAACATCATCATTTAAGGAAAAGGCCCGCTGTTCCTTGGGTCCTCAAATTCTCCCCTTTGTATGCAACATACCCATTTATGAGCCTGATCCGTCCCTCATTCAAGAGTGATGCATTTCCAGCTTGCCTTTTTTCCAAGATCTCACGTTGTGTCCATGCGTCCGTGAGAGCCCTGTGCCCAAGTGAGCACAAACACAGCGATGTTCAATAAATAATGTTAATGCCAAAATGCTGACAATTATACCTCACTGCCGTAGCCTAGCAGGGTGTTTGAACGGAGGCATGCAGCGGGCAGTGCCACGTGATGGCCTTTATAAAATAGAAGAAATTGCAGCCTGGAATGAACTGGGACAACTTAGGCTCATAAAAGCCTGCTCCTCTGTTCATGGAAAATGTATTATTTGAGGAGTTGTATCCTAGTCCATAGAAGGGAGAACAGTGGGCCCAGGGAACATCGGTATGCTCCCCTCTGCCCTGATGGAAGTTAAGCAAACTTGCTGCAAAAATGTTGACTTTTTATGTAAACAGTAATTTTTTTAAGTTATCTCCTGACTTCAACATTTTAACAAAATATTTTTCTAAAACCCTAGCTTATTGGAGTGACAGATGACTTTATAAGCTCTGTCCTTACGAGGCCTAATCCAATCACTGTGGCCTTCCCCCTTTTAAAAAACTTCAATCATTTCAATCTTCCTCATACACTTTTAATCCTCCTCAGGGCCGCCATCATCAGAACTGACCCCAACACAACATTTAATAAAACATCCTTCTGCGGGATTGTATTCAGAGCCAAGGCCTCCTCACATGTGCTGATTGACATTTAACCGTGTCGTGTCTCGAGCCGCTCACTGATCAATAAATGCATGATACAGCCTGGGAAGTGGGCCTTTTAATTGTGCCTGTGCATTATTTAGTATTGGCTGGCCGTTGATTACCGAGCTAAAGGCGGATCACACTGAATGGCATTTATGAGCGGCTTTTTTTTTTTTTTTTTCGACGAGCTACAATCAACCCGCAGACGGTCAATAATTGATGTCTGTGCAAACCCGAAGTGAGAGCTGATAAATACAGGTCAACGTCGGGATGATGACTGGAGACGGTCTGTGCCTGCTGCTGGTGCATTGTGGGAAACTCGAGGAGACTAAAGCAGTTTGCAGAGAAGTTATTTTTGCTTACAGACTTGTTTAAGGATGTTATGATGGTTTCATGAGGCCAGTTGTGCAACATTTCAGTCTAGTGGTTTTAATTAGTGACTGATATACATTCACTTTTTGCAATTCAGCTAAAAGATTAAAGTGAACATGACAAGTTAAACTACATTTTACAGTGAACAAGATTTGACTAAACAGTTTGCTTGTGTTCATCCAGTTTGTCTGTTTTAATGAAGTTTGTAAAAGGGGTTATGCATTATGTCTTCCAGTCTTACACTGCATCAAGCTCCGCTCAGGTCCAATCGTCACAGCAGCTGCACAGAGTTGTTATCAATGAGGGCCGTTCCATGTCCTGCGCATGCAGGTATACGCCTCAGCTTCGTCTCTGCCGCTGTACGACCAAAGTAAGGATCAAGACTATTTTTTATCTCCGGCCAAGTCAAGCTCCACAGATCAGAATGCACCAAACAGGAAAAAGACAGACTTGTAATTTTACATAAAGTTTTTAAGATATTTCGACAAAGCAAACTGTTCACTTTGTCACTAACAAACAGACAGAAAACGTGTTATTGAATTCGTTCTCGAAAACGTTTAAAGCCTACTTACCCTCAACAGAGGAGCTAAACACATGCAAACTGTTGTGATCTGAGCTAAAGAGTGATCTCATAAAATACAGGAGTCTTCTGTGCTCCTGATATAGTTATAAGATTATCTTTTGAGAAATGTTATTTCACAATAACAATAATTAGTGTTTTTGACGCATGCTCTTCTTGAGTTTCTCTGGGCAACACAGCCCAGCGGAGTGGACTGGAAGCAATGGGCGGGGGTCTGCAGCAACTTTTGGAGGTAGACTGTGGCGTAGCGGAGCTGGATGCACTGGGATCAGTGCGTCAGACTGACATAGGTCGCTACGTCCGGTGGTGTAGTTGCCATAGTTGTTGATCCTGGCTCTGTAGCCGACATGTTAGTAAAGGTTTGATATATTGCTTGTTCGTTGTTCACAGAAAGTTCTCCTATGAAGGGGCTAGCAGTATGTACTGTATAATACCCAGGCTAAAGCTACATACCTCATTGTGGACGTAAGAGGAAGCGAACAGCTTAAATCCTTTGATTGTTTGCATCAACTGTGCGCTGGAGGCTGCAAAAGTGATAGACATCAAATGCAAGGGTTTTGGGCTAGTCCCAAGAAGCCATCCTGTTTAAAAAAAATCCTCTTCTGTCCTCTGTAGTAGATAAAGCGACGGCTGTAACAGCAGAAAAGTGCAGCTTCTGAACCAGGTTTTCATAAAGAAAAGTTGTAAAAGTGTGAGCGAACTACACAAACAGAAGCTCTGCGCGTTGTCAGACTTTCAGAAAGCCAAAAAGGACAACTTTGAAACCAACCTATTGACCCTGTTTATTTATTTTTTATTTTAGACTGTGGCAGTGGAACTCATTAGAAATTAACTAAGCAGGAAACAAACATGCCAGCAGGAGGAAGTTAGCATTTTTGAAAATAAATAATCCAACTGACTATTGTGCAGAGCCAATTGAGCTTGAAAACTGATGTAAAAAAAAAAAGTTACCATGGAAATACAGGCAAATTTGTCACGTTTATTGCAGATTTGCTGAACTTCCATAAGAATACATTAGCCAATAAACTATTAAACAAAACAACTGGATAAACTGCTGACTCATTGTTGGTAAAGCAGATTCACCAAAAAACAGTTGTGTGTAAAATGTGTAGTTTCACTTGTCAAATGGACTTTCAACAGACAGGGAAGAGTTTTACAGTGATTTTCTCTCAGGTGACAAGGAAATCGCCTCATAATGTCCTCTCTTTATGTTCGATACGTTAGACTTATGTTTGTTTTATACGAGACACACATTAAAAAAGAATAGGGCCTTATGACATATTTAGAGAGGCCGTGTCTGGAGCACAAAGTGGAGCCATGATTCATTAATGGAGTTGTGAATACGCAAGTGTTGTGTAAGATGATACGGACTTCCCTGTTTGCAGAGTCACAAACGCATGAATCGAGCTTTTCAACTATTTATCAGTGAGATTTTATTTCTACACAGCTCAGCGCCACGTGTATGAATTTACTGAGGCCGCCAATGAAGACACAACGGTAACTAATGGCAACAAGGCTGAAATTTAGCTTTTGAATTTTGCAATAAATTATGCTGTAATTACAATTATGAGAATAATCAGATAAACATTAGTGATCCTGCATGTTGTACCTGGAATCTTTCATCACTTTAATCACGTTTCCCTGGGCACTTGTCCACACTGTGTCTGAATGGTTCTCTGGCCAGACATTTTGGGCAAAATCTTGACTTTTTTCCGTATAGTCAAGCCAACGCCGGCTGTGGTACTTCTATATTCCAAACCACCAATATATTCATGAATCCCCTGGCCAGAAGCTCACTTAGTGGGATGCTTTTACACTAATGTCCCACTGGATGTCTTACCCCGGGCTCACACTGCCTCCAGATCCGGATCTTGTCACTCACACTGCAACCAGAATATGCATGCGTATGTACGGACTCTGCTAGCCTCGCGAGACCACGAGTTCACGAGGATTCACGCTCAACTTGGGAGTTTCAGGGAGTTTACCATGGAGTTTACGCGATCACTGGCACATGTAGGCCTATATGTAAACAAAGAACACTTGCGCCGAGTTTTAGGCTTATTTCACGTCAGTTCATTTTCTGTTGGATTTTTCTCTGCACAGTGAGTAAGTACGGGACATTTATTTATATCCTGTGTGTTCAATAGTCGCGTATATGTCAAGCATTATGACGTATTTGTTGTAGTAGTAGAAAAAAAAGGGCTGCGGATGGCTCCGGCCGTCCGGAAAAAGTTCCTTCCAACAGAAACGAGGACGCACGGAGCGCGGATCTTCGGACCGGACGCATCCTGGTGTGAGCCACTTTCATTACTTTTCAAGAATTGGAAAGCATCCGGAGTCAGAGTTAGTGCCAGGGGTTACCCTGAACGTACACAGATTGCGAGTTCGGTGCGGGTCAGGACCCCCGCAGAGCTTAGAAAGTGCTTAAAACCAATGCACCCATGTACACGGACCTCCAAGGAGTGCTGATGCGAGTGAAGGAGTTGCGTGAGTCTGCGGAAAGAATCCGCATTAAGTCTATTTTTCCCGGATGAAACTGGACCGCAGTTGACTGCATCTGGTGTAACAGGCACTTTGCAAGAAACCTGCACATGTCCCGAACTGAACCCGCCTCGCTGTCAGTGTACATTCAGGGTTAGCCCCATCCAGGACCCACCCTGATTGTCTAAAAGCGGTTAGGAATTGAATGGAACATACAGTCTGCCCAGAAGGGCAAAACACAAAAGCAAATTCAAAACACAAACGCAAAGTAAAAAACTCATACCAAACTTTGAAAACACAGAAACAAATTCGAAAATGCACCAAAGTTCAATTAAGCACATTATTAAAAGAGACAACCACTCCGTCACTGGGTAAAATCACTTTTATAATCTGATCCTGTCTGATGTCAGAAGCTAAGCAGGACAGTTCCTGGTCAGTGATGGGAGACCACTGTGGATACAGACAATGGATGCAAAATGAGTATGATGTAAGTTATTAAAATTCTATTCTGTACTTATATGAGTGTTTTTTCCATATCAACAATAGATACATATATTAAAATCAACTCAGAATAAAGATGTCAGAGAGATGCTTATATATAATATATTTTAGCAACTTTAAACCAAAATTAAACAAGACAGTAATCAAAGGCTTTCTAACTTTTGTGTTTTTGTAGCGTGTTTTTGAATTTGCGTTTGTGTTTTCAAATTTTGTGTGGGTTTTTAAATTTACTTTCATGTTTTGTCCTTCAGGGCCACCGTAAGGGAGGCTCTACTGGACATATTTTTAGTGGCGGGGGAAACTGAATCACCTAGAACACCTAGAAAAACGTATGCAGACACAGGCAGAACATGCAAATTACATAGAAAAGGCCCCGGGTCACCGGGTCACTGAGGACTTGATCCCAGGACCTTCTGGCTATGAGCCCGAAGCACTAACCACTGTGCCATCAAAACAAAAGCAGGAAAAAGGAGGTCAAAATCACACATTGACACCGGATTACCCTTGCATCGCAGTTTGAATCTACAACTCAGATCTGCAGATTGTCTGAGTCTGCAGAAATACGTTTCTCAGTTTTTTGGGCAATTGTTAAACACAGAGAATAGAGCAGAGATTTTCTTTTAATAATATAGTTCTGATAATAACCTATTGTTAGATCGTTAAACATCAAAGACAAACCTACAGCCTACTTTTTTAATTACACAGTGATGCTTTTTTATTGTATCAACCCAATTCATTCTCCACCAACTAACATGAAACAACCTCGACACTGAACAGCTATCTTTTTTTTTTTTTTTTTTTTTTTGCTTTCAGGATTCAAACAACTTCCCATGGCACAATCAACATAAATATCCTGCCTTTAATCTGACAATAAAACATGAATAAAACTCTGCTGCCTTTATGCTGCTGGTCTTGGGAGGTTCATTCTTCCACATTAAGCTGCTTGTTGGCGAGAGTTGTCCAAATGAACCGCTTTGATCCTCGGGCAGAAAACAACGCTTCCGACGGGTCTCTGGGCGAACGGAGCTTGCGTAAGTCTGTTGTTATGAAACGGTCCTGGGAATCCACTTCAAGCTCATCTCCAGAGCACAAAGACTCAAAAGAGATTTTAGGTCTGAGCAGTTCTGAAACTTGTGAAGGATGATCGTATTAAAGACGTCACCACACATCAGCAGAGGGTTCAGATATGACGTACATTTTAGCCCCTCGTGACCTACAGTGAAACAAAGACTTTTAATGAGTAAGTTATTTTCCAACACTAAACAAACCTCTATATTCCTATGACAGCAGAGAGAAAATTAGTTCATAGTGGCTTGTCTGTCCAATAATAAGGTTGTTGCTTGTTGTGCAGTGTTTACTTCTGAAACAAGTGAAAGGGATGGGCCGATATTTTATTATTTAATTAGTTTGGAGTCAATATGTAATCTTTGGCCTCCTGCTGATCATTATTTTGACCTCCAGTATCGAACTAGAGGTCAGAGCCACAAACTCTCCACGTTAAAAATCTATCAGGACAACACAGACATAGGCTTTTCGGTCTCCAAATTGGAGGTTTGATATGTACATAAATAAGAATGATGCTTTGAGTAGATGTTAACATAAATAAAACGGAACATATCTGAGTTGAGCTAAGAGACGTGGTGGCACTACAATGGTCCCTCATTTATCGCGGGGGTTAGGTTCCAAAAATAACCCGGAAAGGCGAAACCCGTGAAGTAGTGATCTTCATTTTTTACCAGTAATTTCAGTTGATAACCTGCCTGATTATGATGTTTAGTGTCTTTTGTACAGGTGATAATGCTCTGAACAGCGCGAGTCATTTTGACACAATACCTGTCGCGCTTCACAGCCGACCGCAGAGCCACGGATCACACGGACTCCAGAGCCAACACGAAACACATCTGGACTCTAGCAAAGTCACAACACGCTCCTCAAACACATCTCTGAACTACACAAATGACGTTCCAGCGTGAACAAACTTATCATCGTAACTACGAGCTCAAAGAGTCAAATCCTCACCTGGAGAAACGTCAGGTCAGCTTCCCCTGCATGATCCAAACTGTCTCAAGTTTTCTAAAAGAGTGTCTGCTGCCTGTCCTACGGTCCCTAAACAGTGCATTTGGGAGCATAGCACGCTTACGCCAGGCTCACACTGCATCCAGTCCATACGCCGGACCGGAGTACGGAGGCTTTCCGTTTCTTGAAAAGTAATGAGAGGCTCTCACACCGCGATCCATCTGGTCCGTTTCATTTAAATTTTTCCGGACTGCCGGAGCGCTCTGAAACCCTTTTTGGTGAAGTTGTGAAAACAAGACACGACAAACAGGAAACCAAGCGCTCGCGGGTGAAGTGAATCCGGTGGTTTTCAAAGTAAAAACATTACGTTTCTACCACTACAATAAGGCAAAATATACGCGACTATTGAACACACAAGATGTAAATAAACGTCCCGTACTTACCCATTGTACGGCGAAAAAAACAACTCAGCGCATGTGTTCTTTGTTTACATACACATGTGCCAGAGATTGCGTAAAACTCCCCGAAACTCCCAAGTTTACCATGAATTCGTGCTCTCGCGAGGCCAGCTGAGTGCGCACATACGCATGCATATTCTGGAGGCAGTGTGAGTGACAACCGGACCCAGACGGATCTGGATCTGGACTGGAGGCAGTGTGAGCCCGGTGTTACAGCGCACATCTATAGGACCGCGCACTGTAAAAAAAAAGCAAAATTGCACACTAAAAAATCCGCAAAACAGTGAACCGCAATAGAGCAAGGGATCACTGTAGACCTAAGCTCCGTCCAGGCATTGCAGCTATGTCTCCATTGACTCCAGTTTAGTATGAATCAATGTTTAGGGCAACTTTGATGCTATTTTCCCACTTGTACGAGTTAAAGTTATATTCTGACTGTGGTGTGGTTTCTTCATTTTAATACTGTTTATTTGTGTTCATAGAGCTATCGATTCTTTGACATAATGCTGGTTCTAAAACAGAATCCCTTTACAAGCACCAAAACGCAAAGACAATTTACACAAAACTGACAAGGCAATAATTTACCTCAAAGTGTTATAAATTGTGGAAAAACAAGCTAAATGTTTAGTGAAATCTTAATCATGTTTACTATGTTTTGCAAAAAATGTAGTCCAACCTGTCATCGGCACTTTAAACTTTTAATTAATCTGTTGATGTTGGATTCTGTTGGACACATTAAGCCCAGGATTTATAGTGTTTTGCCTCAACAAACAAAAAACAGCTGACGCTAACATGCTAGCTTGGTTTTGTTAAGTTTATTTGAGGAACAAATAAAGCTTTTATCACAGGAAATATGGCAGTTTGTCACGTATTCGGTGAAACAGGGCTTATAAGCAGCTTGAACGAGCTAGATCACTCGATCACCAAACGCAGCCCATAACTTCACCACTGAAGTGTGACGCCTTTACACCCAGGCTTTTTGTGGCCAGGCGACTTGGATTGTGTGAAGTACAAGAAAGCAGTGACAGAAACTAATAGGCTATTACACACTGATTGAACTCAGAAGCAATTTGGGCGCTGACTCTTTGTGAATGCCAGGCTCTTTGCTGATTCTGTGGAAGAACATATAACACACATTTACCTGTGCTGCACATTTGTTAAACTCATCCCCTGGCCTTGTTTCTGCTGCTTCGGCCGGACTCTGCTGCGTGGACCCAAGTTCAGTCTAATTGCCGTGGACTCTCTGCTCACCGCTCTACCTCACCGAGAAAAAAAAAACCTTGTGTTTGTAGCTGCTGTTCGTCTTTTATCTATATTTTAAGGCACACGCAAGGTGCAGAGCCGGCCTCGAGCTTGTTACAGGGGCCCGGCTGCATAATGCATGAGGCCGGTGTTTCTGCTGTGGCTAAATAAAAGATCTTCCAGCAGGACTAACGCGCTGCACCTGGCCTGCCACCGGTGCATCGAGCCCGGGCAGAACGTACACAGCAGCACCCTGGAGGTCAGATCAATGCAGCAGAAGATGACCCACGAGTCGGGACGAGCTCATGCGGAAAAACATCGGACAAGGTGGAACAAGACAACAGATCCACCACAAACACAACTGACTGGAACGCTGCAGCTCAGGACCAAAGGCAGGTGAGAGAAACAGACAGGGACAGAAAGGACTTAGATACATTCACACACTGCTCTCAAACCTATCTTTTTTGTTGTAAATTGGTAAGATTTGTCTCTTCCACTAAACAGTATATTCCAAATGCAGCACTAAAAAAATACCAAAATCTTAACTCTGGAACAATGCATCAAATGGCAAAATTTTTGTTTTAATTGTACATGGTCCCCTTTTAAAATAAATTAATTAAATAATAAATAATAATAACAAAAACATAAAACAAAAACACAACAAAAAACGCAGCACCAGTCAAATCTAATGGGAAAAAAACAAAGAAGATACACAGTCAATACATTGTCACTGAGGCGTAACGCCATAAATACTTTCTTACCTGAATCTCTTTGTTCAAGGCTGGCCCTTTTCCCTATCGTCTCGCTTCTCCTGCTACCGCTGCTCCTGCAGCAATTGCAGCCGCTGCTCGCGCACGCGCTGATGCTGCTCCCATGCCCACTGCTGCGGCAGCAATCGCAGCCGCTGCTGATTCTGTGTGTGCCAAATTTCAGCTTTTTATGACAAAGTAAAGATTGTCACCATACCACTCACCCTACCCTCACTCAACAAGTAAAACAAGGTGGAGGTGGAAGAGTCGCTGTCACTCTCGCCCGTCGCCTCAGCTTCCCTGGCCACGCCCTCTCTCTCTCCCTTTAAAAAAACATAAAACAAAAACACAACAAAAAAACGCAGCACCAGCCAAATCTAAAGGGAAAAACAAAAAAAGAAGATACACAGTCAATACACTGTCACTGAGGCGTAACGCCATAAATACTTTCTTACCTGAATCTCTTTGTCCAAGGCTGGCCCTCCTCCCTATCGTCTCGCTTCTCCTGCTGCCGCTGCTCCCGCCTTCGCACCTCCCGCATTCGCTGCAGCAGCAATCGCAGTCACTGCTCGCGCTGATGCTGTTCCACGCCCACTGCTGCGGCAGCAATCGCAGCCGCCGCTGCTGATCCTCCTCCAACTCCTCCTCCGTCTCTTTCCACTTTCACTCTCCCGCTCAGGCACATTGCACAGGCTTTAGTTTCTGCGTTCTGACCCGCTAGAAAATATAATTGAATAGCCCTGGCATATTGTATCACCCAGACCCTTTGCCTAAACTTAACCTAACCATAACCCTCCAGAAAACACTCCCCCACCCTAAGCACACACGCACACCCTACACACGCAAAACTCACCCCAAAACCACTCACCTGCCAAGTACAACAAGGTGGAGGTGGAAGAGTCGCTGTCACTCTCGCCCGTCACCTCAGCTTCCCTGGCCACGCCCTCTCTCTTTCCCTCCAGGACGACCTGTCTCGGGTACACCTGGTCCATGCGCTGGCACCTCATTCTGTCTGTGGACAAAGAAGCTCGTCACCAGTGTTGGGTAAGTTACTTTAAAATTGTAATACATTATATATTGTAATACAATTATATATTAAGAAAATGTGCCTGAATTATACTTTTTCCTTCTGGCGTCCATCTGAGTGTTTTACAAAAGACGTGTAATAATTTAAAGTCTGTGTTTGCGAGGGTCAGGCTGGTGTAAACAAGAAACTATTTCCGGTTTATCGTCATTTTTTTAAAATGTTTATACTTTTGTTTCAAAGCCTCTGTAACTGAGCTGCATTCAAAACCCTTTAGTTTAATGCCTTGAGTCTGGATTGTGTTTGACACATGCTCAGGATTAACTTTTTTTTTTTACAGTGTTTTGCCTCGACAAACAGGAAACAGCTGATGCTAATGTGCTAGTTTTCATCAGTGGAAATACAGCAGTTTGTCACAGGATCAAGTCGGCGTTTGGTGAGGAACATTATTTCTTGTTTCTTTCTGCTCTTTTTTGTCTAGTTTTGTCTGCATTTTCTCTTGTCCAATCGAGTCTAAATGGGGGACCGCTGTAAGTCCAGGGTGAAAGCAGAGCCAAAAGCGGCTCACTTTGGACCCAGTGAGCAGAGGAAATGGGTCACTTTGCTCTGTGGAAACAGCATAGAACCATACCGCCCCGAGCCTATGGAGACAGGGCTTTAGTGAGTAAGTCTGATGTCTGTGTTCTGTCTGAATCGAATAATAAAGTATTTAAAATCCAGCAGTTCTCTGATTGGTTGTGCTTGTGTGGTCCATTCCAGTTTCATATTGCTGTTTGTATAAAGGTTTTAAGCCATGATTGCAGACAAAAATTTATGTATGTGGATATTTACCATGTGTTGAAGATTTTGGAATGTAAAGGCAGCCCAGTCTCAGAAGAAAACATAGTTTTACAACAAAATGTCAAAAACGTACAATAAGCCCGTTTTCATGCCTTTTTTACGTCAATATGTGACTAAAAGCCAAAACATAAAAAGACGATGAGTTTTGGTTGAAATCACGTTACGACATTTTCTTTGAGTTTAGACTTCAAGTGTCTAAAATGGATAAGTTTAGGGCTGGGACTTGGAGTAGGTTAAGATTTACTAGTTAAACTCAAATGAAAATTTCACCACATGCCTTCAACTGAAAGCGAAAAAGGCACAAAAACGTGCTAATCATACATGTTTGACATTTTGTTGTAGGGTTGTGCAATTAATCGAATATGAATTTCGATTACGATTTTTGATGTAATCGTTTGCAAAAGTTGTGTAATCGAGATTTGGTTCAATTGTGGAATACATTTACAGCAGTTTATTTTTGTGAGACCTTTAATTTTATTTATTCATTTTCACACTCTACATTCATTAATGTAGAGCTAAACAAACAATTATTTGCTAAGTTGTCTCGCCAAGCAAATGATCGTTTGAAAACTCGTGATTTTAGTTATGAATAAAATAATTATGATTAATGTTTTCTTCACAAAAGAGCAGCCCTATTTTGTTGTGTCTATGTTCGTGTGAACAAAGTAAGCCACTGAAAAGATTTACCGTAATTTTTTCATTCATCCTGAAACAGCCCATTATCAACCTGGTTTTGAAAGCTGGATTTTCCCAATAGAGGTTCTGCACTGGCATCATTTTTATTTGAACCACACACCCAGGACAGCACACTGGAGAAAATTTACCTTTTTTGCTTTTTACAGACTAATTTTCTTCCCTGGAGTTTTCGTTTTCCACAAATTAATATTTTTTTGGTGAAATGCAAACTAACATTAATTTTCTGTTGTCGTAGCAACTGTGTAGAGCTTCACTAACTTGTTTACTAAAGACAGTTGGAGATTTATGACATCTTAACTGCAAAACTAGAATTTATCTCCTCATCAAAAAGACTCAAGAGCATCTTCCTACAAGTGTGTGTGATTCCAGAGTCTTTGATAAATCTGAGACAAGCTAAAGTCTTTCTGTTTATCTGCTTTTCTGCCACTGTTTACCTGCTTCTTTGCTTTTACATGCCAGTTACAAACCCAGTCTTCTGCTGAGTTTTTGTGTGTTGCTTCTTTTCCCCATTTTAACTTTATTTTGACTCTTATGCTGCGTTCACACCAGACAGCATCGGAGCGTCCAAAGTGTCCAGTTTACATGTAAGTCAATAAACCCGCGTCTTTGGGCGTCTAGCGAAATTTCGTCACATTGTGCGTTGATATTCGCTTGTTCAGGCGTCTTGTGGAGTGGAAGCTCAAACCTGCGGCGGGCGCTTTGGCTGCCTCATCAGGCGTCAACGCCAGAGTTGGGCTCTGCTGAACTTTTGAGAGTCGAACGCCCGCGTCCACCAATCGAACACTACTCCTATGTGACACGTGACATGCCTCTCACGTCAAGGGGAAAGTAGGACTATTTATCGAACGAAAAGTCGCTTGTTTGGGGCTTTTTCAAAGACTTAGCCGTTCGTTGCTTTGAAAATCTTGAGACAAGGCAAAACAAACAACACGGGACATGATCTGGACTGACAACACGCTCGAATGGATCTATTAAAAATGCTCGTTGCCGTGTTTAAACCTGCTGTACGACAGGAGGAGCCGAGGAGGACAGAGACGGCAAAAAGACACTGCCTGGAGGAGGAGAAAGTTGTGGTGATCGGGTAAGCTCCGTTTTATAAATGCAACAAGCTCTAACTCTCTTCTTCTCTCTCTCTCTCTCTCTCTCCTTCTCCCTCTCAGTGATCTGTCTACGAGCAAAACAAAGCCTGCAAACAAGCGGGAGCTCGAAGAAGCACTTTGGCGGCGTTAAAGTGTCTTTTGTCCACCAAAGCCTAGACGCGTCAGAGCAGTTTAGAAGCTTATTGAGGCGTCAACAGTATAAATAACGGAAGAAATTTACGCACGTTTAGGCGAATTTAGACGCAAATCGCTGTCCGGTCTGAATGCAGCATAACAGGAGAAAATGTCATTCATCTTCATTGACTCTCATGCATTTTTGCCACTCAGACCTCACATTTAGAATGCTGTGATGTCACCTACTGAACCTCTATACTTCATTTATGAGTCCTAAGCTCTTTTCTGGTGCCTCTCCTGTTTGAAGATGAACTGAAACATGGATGTTCTTTGGCCTGACAAATACACACTAAGGAGGAAAAGACCAAGGATATATAATATTAAACAGTAAATATTTAAATAGACAAAATTCAATTCACAAAACCCGCCTGGTCACTAGTACTTGCATCTTACACTGACTTCTCTTTCAGTCCTCTCTGCAGGACTCTCTCACACGTCAGAGGAGCAAGTTTAATCCGACAGAGCTTGGCCGGGAGCAGCAGCGATTGGACTCCAGCAGAGGCGATGAGATGGACCGGGCCTCTGCTTCTGCTTCGGAGATAAAAAATGAAGGTGCAGAGAGACGCAGGCAGACTCTGTATGAAACATGGCAGCTGTAAATTGGGCAGTGGAGATGGTACAAAATGCATGAATCCTGCTCTGAGACAAACTGTATTCTGTTAGAGTCGGAGTTAACAGAGGCTCATTCAGTTTGACAGGGTTGGATTGTGTCTGTAGTTACATTGACACGAGCTTTCACTTTTTCTATTGGCCTTTCTCTTTCTCCTCTCTCTCTTCCTCTTCTCTCTCTCTCCCTCTTTTCCTTATAATATACTTAGTTCCCCCTTCTCTCTCTTCCCCCTCGTCTCTTTATCTCTCCTCTCTTTCTCTGTCACTGTTTATCTCTCAATTTACTCTCTTCTCTCTCTGCCTCTACTTCTTTGTTTTTTCTCCTCTCTTCTATCTTTTTCTTTCTTTCTCCCTTCCTGTCTCTCTGGCTCTCAACTGTTTCTTCTTCCTCTTCTCTTTCTCCCTCTGAGAGCTAGGCAGTTCTCTCCTCCCTCTCTCTCTGCCTAACCTCTCTCTCCTGATCTCTCTTTCTTTCACCTCTCTCTTTTCTCCTCTTTTTTGTTTTTCCTCTCTCTCTCTCTTGTCTTTTCTCCTTTCTTTGACCTTTCTCTCTCGTGGCTCTCACTGTTTCTCTCTCCCTCTTTCTCCTCTTGCTCTTTGGTTCTCCTCTGTCCTTTTTTCCCTTCTCTTCCTCCCTATCACACAAAAATGCAGGAGTCCCCTTTCCTCTCTCCCTTCTCCTCACATGTCTCACCGTTCTCCTCCCACCCTCCTCTCGCTTGCCACTCGCCCGAATCTCTTCCTATCTGTCTTTCCCTCTTCTTCATACTCCTCTCTCTCCTTTTGTCTTCTTCCTGTCTGTCTCTCACGCCTAATCTCTCTCTCTTTGCTCTACTCTACCCCTCCCTGTTCATTCTCCTTATCTCTTTATCTCCTATCTATTCTTCCTCCCTCTTTGTTTTTCCCTATCCTTCTCCTTCTGTCTTTCTCCTCTCTCTCTCCTCTTTTCTCTACCTACCTCCCCTCTCTCTCTCACCGCTCCTCCTGCTCTCATCTTTCTGATCTGTCTGACCTCGTCCCTCTCCCTTCTTTTATCTATCTCATTTTCCTACCTCTCTTCTATTTTTCCCTTCTTGTCTTTCTCTGCTCTGTGTTTTTCCTCCTCTGTTCTCCTCTCTCCTCTTTGTCTCCTTCCCTCCTCTTCCTGTCACTCTTCTTCTCTCTTTCTTTCTCACCTCCTTGTCTCTTTTTCCTCTCTCTCTTCTTTTCCCTTCCTACTCTCTCCCCTCCCCACACCTCTCTTCTCTTCCCTCTCTTCTTCTCTGTTTTTCCCTCTCGCTCTTTGTCTTCTCCCTTTTCTGTCTTCTTCTCCTTCCTCACTTCTTCACCTCTCTTCCTCCCCTCGCTTCTTTTAGTCTCTTCTCTTTTGTCCCCTCCTCCTCTCCTCGTCCCAGGGATAACCCCAGCCCTCCTCCTCCCCTCCCTTCCCCCTCAGCAGGCCCCTCTCCTGGGTGGCTCTCCCTGCAGCGTTGCCTTGTTCTGGATTGGAGCTGCTCTGATAGTCGGCCCTTTTAGAGATAAACCCTGGAACATATTATCTGTCCGCGGTCCCAGAAGTGAGGCCTGCCACCCCCACACGCACCAAGTGAAAATATGTGAGTTAAACAGGTCCTGGAGCAGAAGCAGCGCGCGGCGAGGCTTTGCCAATGTGTGAGGGAGACAGGGTAGGAGAGAATTACAACAAAACTATGAAACTAAGGCAAAAATACCTCCAACAAAAATACTGTTTAATTCAACTTTTTTCCTCTCAAACAATAAACATACGTCTTTATTGGACTGTGGCTAAAACTAAAGAGATTTTTGATACTTTAAGTGCTGTACCTGATTTTTTATGTGGCCACAGCAACAGTAGCAAAGGACCTTTTACACTACTGCTCTTTGCCTGAAACTATTTTTTACTCCATCAACACCACAACACAAAAACAGCGTATTAAGAGAACGATTGCACACATTTTTGCATACTTATGCTACGCCGTACATCAGTGGTTACACTAGACTTAATTCTGTCACCGTGACGAACAAGGTCTGAAAAAATCTGTCATGAAGAATTTTTATCCATCATAATTTTGTTTAGTAGTTTGTTGTTGCCTATGTTTTTGTAGCTGAGACTGCACAGAAGGCAGATCATGATCATGCTAAAGTGTGGTCCGTGAAACTGCAGCTCCTGTTCCCGATCCCATCTATGCGTATTGTGGAGCGACACACACTAACGATGTCTCAAGTCATCTGCTCCTTGACAGACATAGGCACGCGCATTGAATGGATGAAAGCAGCGTTTGTCCCTCGCTGCTGTCCCCTCAGTTTGAAGAGCGGAGAGCGAGTCCAGTCAGTTCAGTCACATATAACTAACAGGCCTATAAGTCGCTCCATTTCAATTCCAATAACGGAGGCTTGAAAATTTCCTCTCAAATGTTATGTAACTCTGGCCGTAATAACGCGTATGAAAACGCTAAAAGATTTCACGGAGAAAAAATAAATAATTTGTTGAAACCACCATTTAGGGCAAGTTACTAAAATGGTAAATTGGGCTGGGTAGATAAGATAGGACAAGGTTTGTTACATCACTAAGAGCCACTTAACAACGCACGATAGAGAATAACTGAACTGAACTCGGGTCATATTTACGCAAAAAACCTTCTTGGAGATCAGCTCATTTAGCCGAACTAACACCTAGTCATAACTCGGTTCATACTTCCGGTTTCGTCACAGCGCTGAATTTGTTTTTGGTGGGTTGTGCCTTCGCACGGTCATGTCGTCTTTTACTCTGCAACTAACAGACTTCTGGCTTACCTGTGCGTTCTTTTCTAGTTAAAAGAACCGTATCAGATACAAAAAAGATGCAAGGTGTGTAAAAAAAAACTTTGAATCCAAAAACTATGAAAATGTACAAGCTATATGACCGACTACGACTACCTGAGTAGTAAAACTAATATTTTAGCATTATAAATGGATTGGACGAAAAGTAAAGTCATAGTCGGCAACGAACTTGAAACTAAAGAATCCTGTTGCAGCAGTCTCCTCTCTTCAAATACATTGTAGTATAGAAAACTAAAATCCAGGGAACAGTAACAGCTCCTCTTCAAGAGAACTATTTTATACTTAGAAAGAATCTAAATTCGCATCTGATTATGTTGAATCTAATTATGAATTACCTGGGCAGTGATAGAGTAATAAAGAATTGCCACAATACAAATACATTGATCGAGGAAGATCCATTGCGAATCGAAACGTTGTCTATTTTATGAAAATAGCACATCCTGGTCAGGGCCAGTCTGGAGGCCCCTCTGTTGACGATGTTCATGATCCTCTCGGCAGGTTCATGGTGTTGCGATGGTCAGCACCACGAGTCGAGCGCATCGTCGCGTTGGACAATCAAAAAAAGGTCTTGTGTGGGCTTGTCGTTCTTTCCGATGCACACAGCTCATTGGACGTGATGTGATGCAGGGACAATAGAACTTCTATAGATGAATAAATAAAGTCTTTCGGAGCAGATCTGACAGTTGCATACATTGTTTCCACCAGACTATCTTTGCCTGTAGTCTAAATATGAGTTAAACCCTTTGAAATGCACCTTCAACACTGTCATGCTTGTTTTGGTCCGCACTTTGTTTAAAAAAATCATCTGGATTGGCAGATTAATGAAATAAAAGATAACTCCAGATAAGTTTTCAATAGAAGTAAAAAGCACAATATTGACCCTTAAAACAGAACCACATTTTTTGCTGTGGGAAAAAAAAAAACTTTCCGTCTGTGTAAAGATGTCGGCCTTGATAAAGCGGCGGCGTCAGAGAAACAGCAGGTTCTTTTCAAAGCGCAGGAGGAAAAGCACTCGGCGCGTTCAGACTCAAATCACTTGTGACGGGAGGAAGGCTGCCCAGGGCAAACAGGAGACATGTTAATATAGAGATGCATTAGTGCGCTCACACAGGCGCCCATAATCACAGACGACACCTGAACGCACCGCACACTGCTGGAGAGTAAAGGCCCCAAACATTAGACTGTGTGTGAGGATTTACAAGATTTTAAAAACAAGAATAAACAGAACCAGCCCCGGTTTGACCTTTAGGTGTTTAGGGGGTCAATTTTCTTTCATTAAGGTGCAGCCAAAGTCCATAAAGATGCATCAAAAATAATTGAAAATAATACATTGTTTGTAATTTAAAACTAGTAAAACATGCCTTTCTTAAAGTAAAAATTTTGGTCATAAAGTTGCATGGTGTATCTTTAAGTGCTTCTTAACTGAAAATGTTCGTCTGTAAGAACAAAAAAACACCTCGCATTTTTCTTTATTCTTTCTCGTCTAAAAAGACAACAAATGTCCACGCTCTTCGACCCTCGGTCGCACTGAGCAGTTTGTTAGGTAGATCCAATAAAACACAAAATAATAAAGTCCAGGAGCGCGATGGTCCCGCTCTGTGTTCATTTGAAGTGACGCATATTGTGTAGGCCTAGTTCCTGCACCAGTGTAGTTCTGACCAATGAAGGAACAGATTCTCTCCTTTCTGTTTCCCTGTGCGATTCTGTTACACAGCGCGTCTAGAGAACAGAGCACGCTTAAGTTTTTGAGGTGCGATCTAAGAAGTGATTTGTTAGATATGCAACTAAAATGATTGTTGTCAAAAACTGACCCGCCTCAGCCCCAACCTGACCCTCAGGCTGACCCCCGCGCATCACTAACGTTCATGTGTTTTGTGTATAAATTGTCTCATTATTGATTTCACACAACAGTTTATTGTTCATTTCCTGGTTTTGTTTCGCTCTCGCTCCGTTTGCGTTCACAAAACAAACAAACTGCTCCAGAGCTCGATTCAACAGAGCTGAGACCGACTTCTCAATTGGACCAGATTTTGAACATTTGGACCAGATCAGAGTTTCACAATTATCCAATCAAACTGAACTATCCAGGCAAACGAATCCTGATCCGAATCAAAAGTGTACTGTGAACTTTTACAAAGCAGCACTTGTTTTGCCGCCATTGAAAGCCGAGCATACGTTTGTGCACTGTCACTAAATGTCACAAAATCAAATCTTAATGACATCTTATAAAATCTCAAATAAGACGATTTGTGGTGGATGCGTATGAAGATGTGTGCGATATTGAAGTGGATTTGTCTCTGATGTTTCCAGTTTTCACAGTAACCCTTTGCCCTGCATTAGGTGAACTTCATGAATATGCTAGCACATATTAGGCTAATCAAAGCTATTAATATTGGATTAGCAGAATAGACATGTGCTGCATAAGTAATAGGAATCCTCTGAACGCATGTTTAAGGGATTTCCAGGATGGAGAGACGCTCAGTCTGGCTGGAGGTGGTTTGATCTCAGGTTTTAAACACGACTGATCCGAGGTGATGGGTTTTATTGGCTGAATCTAGATAAATGTACAATTTGATTTGCAGTCTGAAAATAAAATATCAGTCACTAATACGAGTTTTGATGTGATAAGACATGAAATGATGTGAAACACTGAGCAAAACCAATGAACCTGTCTGACTCTTTCAAAATAAAACTCTGCTTTCAGCTGGATTATGCTGAGGCTTTTATTGTGCAGGAGCCACAGGAAGTGAGACTGTTAACTGGCAGAGTCTTGACACAAGTTAGCTAGCGCGGAACTTTTTTCTAGTTTTTTAAAGACTCGCGTAATGGATATTTTAAACAATGTGAGAGGACATGGCATTTTGTGAACGTGGGCCGTGATTTTAGCACAGAGACACAAAATGGACGGAAACATCGCCTGCACAGGATTTGAAAACTGAGAGACTGCATCGTCCTTGAACTACTCCTCTGTCCTGAGGTAAATAAACACATGTGACCGAGAGAGAGAGAGACAACAGTCTACAACAGCCTGACAACAGCAGCCTACAACCTTTTACACCTCACACCCTCTGCTTATCCATCTGAGCCATATGACTGATGATGGTATTGCACAGCGGGTGACTATTTTCTAACTTGCCACAGCAGTGATTTGGCTGACAGCGAGTACTGAAAATGCAATAACAGCGTTTGACCATCGTACGGAGAAAAAAATACTTGATGTTAATAAGACTAAATAAATAAGACTATTTTTTGTATGTCATATGTTTAGAATATTATGCTAATGTGAGCACTTTTAGTGAGTTAATTTGACAGTAAATGAAGTTTGTACAAAGCCGAGGTGAGGCAAGCATCGGTTTGCCTCACAGCTCTGCTTCTGTCTGAGCAGAGGGGAAATCTGTCTTTCTACGGTCAAAATACAATTATAGGCTTAAATGAGCGCATGTTTAGCTTCACTGTGCGATCAAACAAGGCCTTTAAGCAACTTTACAAATCATCACAAGCAAATATTTGACAGCAAAGGTCCAAAAACATGTAAAAAATTTGTTTCCAACCACTGAGGTCTCCTGCACTGACTGATCTGTCATTTGCCTCAGATCAGGGTCTGGAAATCAAAGCTCGTGACACTATTTTTTCCCATCTTAAATTTTGCGTGTAGAGACAAAAAAGTTAAATGCCATTACGTGCTTCTGTTGCATACACATGTCTGCAAAGTGAATAAAAAGCCATCTTGAAGGGAAAGTAAGCAACTAGACCTGCATTTTTCAGACTTGGCTGCCTCATATACGTGCAACTTTGGCTGTTTTTACACAAAGGTCTAAACTCTAAAACACATATAATACAGTTTTTGCAACATTTATGTGATCAAGTAACACAATAAGCCTCACACTGACCTCTTTCTGTTCTGTTCTGTTTCTTCTTAATTGAAACAGGGAATAGATTCTTAAACCGCCCGGTGAACTCCATCCAGCAGCACTAATAGGTTTTTACACTTTCTCTTGACTTTCTATAAAGCCGTATATTATTTCCGAGTGAGCGAACCGTCTCCGCTCTGTTCTGCGCCGGCTTGATGTCCGTCCAATAAATCAAAGTCTCATCATTCCATTTGATTTCGCCCATCAACCTCAGGGGTTAGCATTAGCCGCTATCAAAGAGGCCCGATTGGAAACCTTTTTGCTCTGTATGAGAAAAACACTCCTCGCCCTTTCCTTCACGCTTATGGGAGTCAAAGGGAGAGAAGAAGAAGAGAAAAAAATCATTAAAAAACGCGGGGAAGAATATTATTAACGGAGAGAGAGGGTGATAAATGTTTAATGCTGAGCCAATAGTCTTCAGGCCCTGTTTGCTGTGGCTTCAACAGGTTCCTAAAGTCTCCAGAGCTTTTCCAAACAAACCAATCCATGTGAATGAAGAGGAGACGCTGGACTGTGAGCAGGATCGATACGGGCTTTTGTGGGATAGTGCAATAACAATAAGAGGTGAAATCAGGCAAAATGGGCTCAGTGTTTCTAAAATAAAAATGGATTTGAAGAGGGAGCTTTTACAATTGCACTTCATACCTTCAGATTTGCTTCTGTAACATTTTTTATTTTGTTTTGAAACTTTCATTAAACAGAAAAAGTAAAACTATTGCACACACTGCCTTCTCACAATTTCAACTAAACAAATGATTGTAAAGTGAGATTATCGCTATTTCAAAGCCCTAAATACCTGATCTGTTAGCTTAAAATAGCACGTGGCATTCTGGGATACAAAAAATGATTTCATAAAATGTAATTTTGCTGTCCCGTGCGTAGTTGTGCTACAAAGTGGGCAATACCAGTGCGCTACAGGCTATTGGACATGTGCAGTTGTGTTTTTCCCATGATTCTTTGTGCGACAAGCTGGACAAACACCAGCCAAGTGAAGCAGAACGGAGCCAAAAGCTCAAGCCTGACCATTCAGACCAATCAGAGCAGGAGTGAGTAGCTGAAGCTAAAGCCTAAAAATCAATTTATTACGAAACCAAACGTCCTCCTGAAAAAAGTCCAAATTGCCACAAATTCTTAAAGGGACACTGTGTAAGATTGAGAGGAATTTTAATTATCACATATAGTCCACAAACATTTAAATCATATTTAGTCTTTACAACATGAATACTTAAGAGAGCACTGTTAACCACTCCACATCAATTGTGATACATTTATACGTCTTCGAAATGTTTTATTACGGGCCGGAATGTGAATATTGACGCTAGATGTCAGCATGGTAAATAGGCAAACAGCATGTGAAAGGCTCCCTCTAGTGTTCAAAAGTGGAAATTACTTGGATCACTTTGTTTGTTTGTTTTTCTTACACAGTGCCCTTTAAACCGTTAAATGCGGTTTCTGCTGAATATGAGCAGTGAAAAAATTCCTTTCCCGCTGCAGTGATAATGGAGTGGCCGCTGCAAGCAAGTCTTCATTCAAAACCTTGCCTCCACAAACTGCACCACCAGAATAGCCAAGTCCACTTCTTTATAGCGACTTTGGGCATCTTTTTTTGGAAAGTCGCTTGTGAATTTGAATAGTCGCGGGTTGCGTTTTTTGGGCATTTTGAACAAGGTGATTTTTTTTTACATTTTCCCAGTTTTATTCACAGAAATATACTCACTAATGAAAGAAATATGAACTTTTTGCATATTTTCAATCTTTAAAGTCTTTAGTTGTGATCAAGTACAATTTAAAATCTGCCAAAATCAGTACCTCTCGTTTGCTGTGATGCTTGTGCCTAATAATTGATTATTTTAGTTCCTTTTTTATTGAAGGGCTGAGGTCGCTTGTTTTGGGCTTTTTTTTTTTCAAAAGTTTGGTCGCTTGTTGTTCTCTGAAAATCTGGCAACCCTGTGCTTCACGCTCCTCTGACACCCGACAACCCCATTCACACCAAACACACTAGAGGCGGCTGTAGGCAAAGTTGCTAGATCAGTTCAGACGGGCGACCCCCTGCTTGGTGTCAAAGACTCTTTAGGAGCAAATATACAGGGACACCTTCACTTCTACTGCTTTCCCTGTAAAGAATATTCAACTAGTTAATCTTTTCTTTGCTCTTCAATTGTTCCACTGATTCAGATGCTGCTGTTCAAATGACTAAGGCCTGGACCCCTTCAGGATTAGCCTGTCCTCGTCCTACCAGATGAGCCATTTCTTTTGCTAATATACTCTGGCTCTACAGGCTTAAACTCTTTATCTGCCAATGGATGCGTGTCAGTCCTGGTCACATCTACAGCCTCCGTTAGAGATCAATCTCAAGGTTTCTCTTTCAACCACTGTTATTGAGTGTTTTGCTGCAAAGGAGGGTCTAAGGATGGGAATGTTCACTGATAGTTATCTGTTGCCGGTGAATGTCAAATAATCGGCTTCAGCATTATTGTTCTAGTGTTTGATTTTGTGATCTTTTGAAGCCTCAGAGCCTACTCAAGATGAAATGAATATATGGTTAAAAATCAAGTATAATACTAAAATTAATATTGTAGAGATTGTGGTGTGAGCAGATTTTTTTTTATTTAAATCATGCATTTAAGAAAAACCCAGAGTCTGGTTTGGTTTTGCTTTATTTCCTCCATGTCTTGTGCTGTAATTTTTTGTGATTCCAGCTCATGTTGTAGTCAGGACTGTTCTCGTTCTTTAACAAAGCCCTCCTTAGACCACATTAATATTTTATCTGCTGCTCCGCGAGTAACAACAACACTGTTTACTCCACAGCTCCTAAAACCAGAGCAAAACCTTCTTTAGTCCGACAGTCATTCATCGTCACTCGTTTCTCCAAGACTGATTCAATAAATACTTTTATTTTAATCATGAAGGAACACAAGTTGTTCGCTGACAATAGGTGCATTTCCACACTCACATCTGCCTGAAGTAAAGCAAATGCTAATCCAGCTCAGTTTTCAGTGTTGGTTACCATGGTTACATGAGCTCTGTGTCATGACACCACTGGTCCTGCAGGCGGAGCTCTGTGCGTAATCTGCTTGGTTTAACTTTTCAAGAGATGGCTACAGACTGGTTGCACTTCAAGATGCCTTTTTCTTCACTTTGCAGACCATGTAAGCACACGTGAGTATTTCTGTGAGTTGTCTCTACACACAAAATTGAAGATGAGAAAATAAAATACTGTCACAAGTTTCGATCGTTCTTTGCACAGCGCATCACTCGCTCATCCATCTGAGCCAAATGATTAATGACGCAGTGCGGGAGACCTAATGATTGCTACGCTATACTAACCTGGCCAGCCAGATGGTTTATCTCGCGATATTTGTGAATTCACAAACACAAGATAAACCATCTGGCCTTCCAGCCGCCCAAATGGTTTGAGAGTCCAAAACGGCGGTGTTTCAGCCCAATAACATCACAGCAGCGTGGTTTGAGGCCCAATCACATTGTACCAGGGCGGGCTAACACGCAAGTATGTCCCCAGAACTAACGACACGCCCACTTCTAACAACACGCCCCCTTACGACAGTAGTGACGTTGCTAGAAAAACGTTATAGTTGGGACCAGAGGCGAAGTTTAGGAGAAGGGTTGGGGTGATGGCTAAGGTTAGGAAAAAGGTTTGGGTAAAGGCGGCACTGCCGCCGAGTCGAATTCAAGCTAAACAAAGATGACTGCTCCCGTGAATGTACGTGTTGTCTAAGCTTTTGATGAGCAGAATTACAGAGTAATTTCTTTTTGAAAGAACAATACGTAGCCCTACTTGTTCTATCCCACGTGGACATTGGATACACCATTACGAGTATTGCTGTGATTGGCTAAGCACAAATAAGGTAGGCCACTCACCCAATCAGCTCGAAGTATTTCACCACCCACCTTTTCTCAAACGCCTTCAGCGAGCAAAGTCCCAGATGGATATAGTGAGAACTCAGACAGGAGTTCAAAACACATCCATCTGGTGTGAGCCAGGTTGACGCTATACTGTATTTACTATCAGATCATGATAACTTTTGATCTGTATCTACGGCAAAAGTTGGATGTTTATGGACAAACATAGAAAGGCACACTTCATGAACGAAACCCTGAACCAGTCTTAGGTCATGGAGGCTAATGGAATCATGACTTATGTGTTAAAACCGCCTTGTGTTCTCCACCTAAGGCCCAAAGTCACTGGGATGAGCTCACCTCAAATGGAACAACCAGTACAAAATAAATGCATTAAATGGTTACAAAGTCTTATTGACAGCAAACAACGTAGTCTATGTCGATACAAGGTCTAATCCAGGACTTAAGCAGATTTGCACATAAAATGTTTGAGTTTATGACCCTTATGATCTCTGTGAGCTGCTGTTCTTCTATATCCACTTGTTTAATCCGCATTTACATTTGGATTTTAATTAGCGCGGGCTAGCTGTGGGTTTTCTGCTGCGATTGAGCTGGCAGCGGCTGGAAGCTCTGGTTAAGCAAATTGGTTTTTAACTGGAAACTTCTCGCTGCCCTCGGAGTTGTGCATTATTCATACGCTCGACTCAAAAGTGCGTTTCCTCCGCTCGCTCAAAGATGGATGCAGAAATGTAGGGCAGAGAGAGAGAGAGAGAGAGAAGCCCAGGAGGAGCAAGTCCCTGAACGCACCATCCACAGGCCCGCACTGATCAGAAATACAGAAATACATGATAATTATTAAAAGTCCGAGTCTGACCAGCGCTCCTCAAAGTGGCCTATTTCAAATGGATTTCATCAACACTGTTTTGCATTTGATTCTATTTTTTTGAATTGTGAAGGGTTACGACATGGACGGCAAACAAGAATAAGGCTGATTAAATGCAAATTAAAAATGTAGGTTTAGCAGAATTTTAAACATGGAAAACACCTGTTCATATGGCTTCATGCACCACTCTGCTGTATCACCAGCTCGGCCTATCAAAACCTGCTATGTTTAGCCAGTTCTCACATCCTACTGGTCATCTTTGTTTGTAAGAAGACAATCTCTCACATCTCAGAAGCTAAGCAAGTGAGGGCCTGGTCAGTACCTGGTGCCACAGTGGGACGACTAGAGTGGACTGTGATTGTGTGCATAGGCAAATACTTCATGTGTTTGTGTGCGCAGGGTGAGTGGAACTATAGATGTGCTTTAGTGTCTTGAAAGGTGAAGAACTGCTATATATATAATAGAGTCCATTTACTAAGAGAGATTTTGTGTTTATCAACACACCCGACCTGCAGAAAGAGACGCTGCTCATAGACACAAACAGTGGAAACAAGTCGAAAAAACTGTTGTCAGCTACTACAAGATTTATTGCTGTGAGAAACAAAATTAGCTGCTAAACCAACATTGTGAATGAAATTGATCCTACGACGCTAAAAGTTAATTCAGGTGAGTGAAAAAACTTCGAGAAATACACTGTTTCCAGCTTAAGAGACAAACATCTGTCAGACGGTTCAGACCTGACCCAACAGCTGCTCTCGTCCCGTTTCGTTGTTTTGTTCAAAGAAGTTTCCCCATGTAACCAGATGGAGAGCAGCTCTTTCTGCACGGAGCATGCGCAGTAGGGCAGAAAGTGACGTCGACCAAAATCCCTCTATGGGCAGCGTGGTTGCAGCAGCAGCCCTACATTTCAGCAACACCTGCAGAATCAAATTTTCCTTCAGGTTTCCTTTTTTTCTCACCACCATCAGGTCTATGCTACTGGGGAAGATTCCAACACATCCTGCTCATTTTGCAGATTTCATTGCCCCTTAGCTATCTTTTAGGTTTAATAATGTACGTCCTGTTCATAAATGATGACATCACATAGGCCCTTGCCTCGCAGCCATGTATTAAAATGAGCCAAAATTCCTCAAATGTAAAAGAACTGTTTAACTATATGACAAAAAATACGCTACAACGCACTAAGTTTGCTAAGTTTATAGGCTCATACAAATTTGCTTCTTTTGAGAAAATTATATATATCCACATCTCCCTAGTGCAGGGGTGGGCAATTATTTTCCTCGAGGGCCAGATTTGAACCCGGACAAGTGGGAGGGCTGGAAGTTTTTTTAATGGATTATTTTGTTCATTTATTATGATAAATGTTAGGGCATCAAGCAAAGACACCTGCACCACAGCTAAATCAATCAAATAAAAGAAATGTAAAGAGTAACACTCATTCTAAAGAGCGTCCGGGCCAGATCAAAACAATCTGATGGCCACATCTGGCCCCAGGCCGCAGTTTGCTCAGGTTTCCCCTGGTGTGATGTCATAAGTTTAGAACTCTGCTCTACTTCTTGTTATGTTTCTAGCTTTTCTTCACAAACTTGTTCTTGATTCATGTAAAACTATCATTTATGTTTATTCATTTACCAAACCCAACCTTAATCTAGCGCTGCGATCTTTATTTTCAATAGCCATCCATAATCATATGCAAGACAGTGACTGAAACTAATTTATCATTTTAGTTTCTCCAGATCAAAAGGATTTAAGTGATCTAAATTATGAAGCATCATGAAGATTTGGCCATAACCAACCCGAGTTGAGACAGCAGATTGAACACATTCTCCTCCTTTGACCCCGAGTGAAAGATTACAGAGCAATCACTGGCACATACTGTATGTTTACCCTGCATTTCCTAAACTGCAATGAGGTAGTTAACGTTCCCTGTCTCTGCAAGTTTTAGATCTGTGTTGTTCTTTCAGATGATTTGCCGAGTTTAAGAGAAATACAGTATATCTCTGCTGATTTGGAAACTATCACTGTTTTGTCTTCACTTGTCTAATATTACCAAAAAAAAGACAATATACAACATTTATTAGCAAAAAAGTGGAGCTTATTGTCATTTTTATGAGTACATTCTATCTATTATGCAACGTAAAAAGCATGCACAAAAAGATCTTCTGTTTTTGACCGAGCGCTGCCTGCTTTTCATTAAAATTGTAGTCAAACTAAACGCTGGATTTGGCTGGGCCCTGGCGCCGCGTTGAAGAGCGTCCTGTCAGTTCAGAGCTGCATTATTAATGAGCCGTGATTAGAGTCGACCGGCACCGATTGGGCTTTGAGCGCACCGCTGAATCAAATGGAAGTTCGGATTAAAATCTGCTGCAGAAATCAAACCGCGATATGGATCTGTCAGAGGGACCAGACCAGGAGGAGGAGTCTTTGTGGCTTCAGTGCAGTTTTATGATTATGATCACGACTGTAGAAGCAAACCATTCTGTTCAACTTGGAAGAGCTGCTCTGTCGCAATAAAACCTCTTCTCCAAATGAAAAAGCCTCATGGACATTAAGGGGAAATGAACAAGTTGTGCTAATAATAATCAAAATTATGTTTGTTTGTCGCAATACTAAAAACTGAAAATAAATTGATTATAAGAAGAACTAAGTAACTTCAGCATTAGTTCTCTCCCAACTCTCTTTAATATAATGTTTTTAGTATTGAAATAAAACAAAAACACATTCAAACACACAGACAAAACAATAAATCAGTCAGAATTTGTGTTTCTTAGAAAGGCTATTCAGGTTGGGATGTGGGCAGGATTTAGAAATTAATTATAATAGAGCATTAGATTTATACAGAGCTTTTTGTGACACTTAAAGACGCTTCACTTTTGCATTATTCACTCCACACTCTGCGTTGGTAAGCTACTATTGTAACAATGAATTCCACCTGCAGATTGATCAATCAGTGCCGGTTAGAAAAAAAGGCCCCAGAGAAGCAGGGCTAGTGGAAACAGGGCCGAGTAGAATAGATACTAATAAGGCTAGGGTAGTAATGTCTTATAAGAGACTTACAAATCTATTGAACACTTTATCCAGGTCAGGCTGCAGACGCAGCAATCAGAGCAAATGTTCTGGATCTTCCTCATATACTCCTGCTGGTGAAATGAAATAAATGAAATTAGGGCTGGGCGATCTGGGAAAAAATATAATCAACATTTTTTTTCTTATATTGATCGATCTCAATTTTCGATTCGATTTTGTTTAACTTTTTCAAAAACAAATGAAAAATGCCATTCATGAACATAAACAAAACAAAAACTTTTTATATGTCCCATTTATTTAAAAAAATTTTTAAGTATATATCAATATTCTGCCTCAAAGTTTGACTTTGCTCCAAACTACACATTTTTATTGAAAAAGATTGGTTTTCGATTTTTTGATTCAAAATTTATCACCAAATAATTGACGATTCCATTTGAACTCTCAATTTTTCGATTAATGGCCCAGCCCTACCTGAAATGCTGTTCAGAAGGGCTTTGTCCAGGGGACAGATGAACAGATGCCAGAGTTCCTACTGTGTTTGAGTTCCTTAAGAGAGCGCCCAGCCTTCTTGCAGAGGAAAGTGTTCTATTAGGTCACAACATTACTTCTGTGAAAACAAACATATGAGATACTCTGATTTGGAGGAGAGGACAGTCTAAATCAGTGTTTTCTAACTATTTCTGAGTCAAGGTTCACTGTTTTGGTTTTAAATTTTCCACAACACACCACCTACTCAAATATGGCCAAACCTGATTGTTGAACCTATTGCCCATTCAACTTTAATTCTGGAAAGTAACAGGACGCTCCAAAATTGTTCTTTTTTTTCCCAATTAAATATTTGAAATTGCTTTCATTAAATATAATATTTAAATCAGATACGTTTTTTAAAGCACACTTGGCAGTCTTTCAAGGCAAACTAGTGTTTTCTGGCACATTGGTTGAAAATCACTGCTCTAAATGACCTGGTCAAGTTCATTTGCCATTCCACTACTTTCCCTACACCAATGATATTTAATACATATAATTGACAGCTGCATAACTTAAATGCATAGTGCTAATAGTTTAATGCAAAGGTGAATGAATACTCCAAATTACCAGATTGAGAATGTATGAAAGGACTTTTTGGTCATTTATTTTCAGATTCAAGAATGTGATTACATCCAGATTAAAAGCCACACACAGATTTCCTTAATAATCACACTGAAACATCCAAAAGTTAAATTCACAAATGCCCAGTCGACTCTAGACCCTGCTGCGAGGAGATGAGCTCTTTCTGTTCTCATTCGCATCAACAAAATGATATTTAACAGACTTGATAACACACAGGATTAATAAATAATATGTAAATACAAATTCTTGCTCATAGTATAAGAGTGTGATAGTAAAGAGCGGAGAAAAGCAGGTTTGAGTCACATGACCCCGGCACAAACAGTGTACAGTGAATAAACGCTGATGAATATTTCAATGCAGGCTGTGTGCGCGCTACATTATTGATAAGAAATGAAAACTCACATTTATATAACACTCGGAAATATACGAGCGAAAAGGACAAGCTGTACACTGCACACTCTCTCAATGAAACGCTTAATCAATCCAAACGAAAACCAGACAAGAACCAAGAATAAGAGGAAGAAATCGCTTGAACTGTTGAGATTTTGGAGGCGTGGTTCATATTGTCTAAAATAAACTAGTCTTGCTTCAGTGTTGAAGTGTTTTTACTCGATCATAGCCTTTGTTCTTGCTGTTTTTTCACGTGTTTCAATAAAACAAGGTGTTTTTTGTTGGCACATGCGACTGGTGTATTTCCTTCTGCGTTGTGAGTGTTGGATTATGATTATTTGTGTAAGAATCAACCACAAGACACCGCCGAATGTTCGTAAGTGCTCTCTATTTAATATGAATCACAAAAAGAGTTAAGAGTCTCAACGTGTGCAGCTAAAAGACAATGAACAGTATTCAGATAACAGATCACGTCAATAAATCAAAGACAACAGATTGACAAAAGGGCTCAGAATTAACTCAAATTGACCCTTTGCACGTGTCGTCACGCTCCTCGAGGGAACGCCCACTTCTCCATGCTGGAGGGCAAAAGCTCTGTCTGTGTGCATTACAGCAATGGAAACTTTGCCGAAAACTTGCTCGTTTCTAAGTAATTTTAATTTATTTCAATTGTAAAATGGCTGTATCTCGTGAAACACGCTGCACTAACAAGCAGGAGGTTTTAAAAGGAACCCCGAATATTTACATAAATAGATCGAAAATACTTCGCGTGGGTATACTTACTAAAAAGTAGAACTTAAAGTAAACAAATATTTGCCGTTTGACGTAAAATTGTCATGTTTACAACAACTTTCTGATTTTACGGGCGCCGCCATCTTGAGGTGATGACGCAGAATCGTGTGGCGCACTGGCGCAGTGAGCGTCAGTCGTGAGACGCACGCAACAGCTGCAACAGTTGCCGTTGATCTGGTTAACAGGAGCGTCAGTAGTTTTTCGTCGACAACACATTGTAAAATGGTTCATTGTGTGGCTTTTGGTTGTGATTTCGTCTCGGGAGAAAACAAGGAGAATGCGGTAAGCTTTCATAACTTTCCTCGTAGTTACACGATTCGACGTCATACTACCCATAATGCACTGTGTTGTAAACAATGATGGCGTCTTCCGTGAAAATATATTTCTTAAAAGTTTAATAAAACGGTAGATTTTTCAGATTATTTTCGTGTGTATTTATATCTTTGATGATATAAGGAAAACTCGAAAACCAACATTAAAAAATTCTCGGGGTTCCTTTTAAGTCTAAACCTGGAGCTTTTTCGTTTACATTTTAAAGAAGATAGAAGACGCTAGTGGATGGCAGCAATAAATCAAAAGAACTGGAATCTCTCTAAGTCGCTACGGATTTGCAGTTAACACTTTAAACAAAGTAAGTCAATGCTAATGAGAAAAAAAAGTATGACATTTGAAAAAAAATGCAATGAATATCTGAAACAGCCTGCATTATGCGTGGCTAACACAGCCTCACATCTACAGCTATGTTACTGAAAACCAACCTCTTGTAGCTTTTAAATCTGCTCCAGTGTGAGACAAAACCCTGTTTACCACAGAATGTACAAATCATGAGGAGTAAAGTCAGGCAAACTTGAAGATTTTATTTATTCGGCAAACACAGCAGGAGGAAGAGGGCATGGATCAGCTAGCATTCATTAGCTTTTCCAAATAACTTGTTTTGTGTGCGTCTAAAAGACGTCCTACTTCCACAGACAAATGTACTGAACATGCGCTAGAAGCATCCGCTGCTTTGTTTACTGAAAAATAAGGAAATATGTGAGAATTTGTCAGTTTTGCGCTCCCTGTAATGCTGCATACACGCACTTCTGCCATCCAGCATGGACCAGCCACATGATCAAGTGACGTAGGTGCAAATGTAGTATGGCTGTGTTACAATGAAAAATAATGTTGAAATAATAAATAAAAGGCAGGATTGCATCAGATGACTAACCTTGTCCCACAAGGGTAATTTGCAAACAGGAATTTTATCCTAGGGCACAGCTGGGAACACAAAGAAGAGGTGGGTGGACATTAACCAATCCCTGGGTATGTAGAACCAAAACAGCGGAAAGAAATTATTTTGTGTAGTTATATAATATAAATGAACCAGTCACACAGTCTGCACACAGACGACTGCACTTGCTGCTTGGTTGTTTCTGCCCTGTATGAGAAGTCTGCCCACTGAGCTGCACTGTGGGTGACCATGCCACTGGGACTAGAGCCTTCTATTTTAACTTGACATCCCCTGGCAGATTTAAACCTATTCTTCTAGATTCTGTTGGAGGTTCTCGTGCCCCACCTCAGGCTTGTTTGGTTCTGACTAATTTTGGCCCTGGGTTTGCTTAACATGGGCTGTGTCCGAATGTGCACCCTAACTACTATATAGCGCACTATTCAGGGATCACGCCATTTTGTAGTGGTGTCCGAATGTCCAGCAGAATAAAAAGTAGTGCACTCACTGGAAAAGTAGTGATGGCACTAGAACGGTCAATATAAACCACAATTCATTGCGATAATCGGAACGAGTGTGGACGTTCAGACACAGCGAGTGTCTACAGTAAACCTTAAGATCGATTCAGCCAACATTCTTTGATTGGATGTAAGACTACTACTGGTTGATGCTGACCCAGAAACAACACATAAAGTTAAATATGGCACATTTTTGAGAAGTCAACTGTAGCCGGTATGAACCACCAAAGACATACTTTGAACTGTATTTTTCATCTTCTTTAAAAAGGGACAAAGGAATCCGGCCCTTCCCCCCAAAACTGATCAAGTTTTACGACAGGCCACTCTCAAACCCTCTCTGTCCCTTATCAACAACAATTCAACAAATGGCTAGCACTCAAAGCCCCCCGCAGTGACCTCTTGCAGAGACTTGCAGGACAAGGACTTTCTTATAACTCATTTACTTTCATGTGTGTTTTCATGTGTTCTCATGTCTGTAACCTTGTTGAAATATGCATTTGGAAATTTGAGATGTCAATATGATTCCAATTGCATGTATGTTCTTGTTAATTGAATAAGTGAATAACAACTATTTACTGATCTAAATTAAGTAAGGACATATTAAGCCCTAAGCCACTCCCAGGTCACGAGAGTCCGCCCCTTACCAAGACTCCACAAAGACCACAGTCGTCTGGTCACACTTCTACTTGGAACGTCCTGGCCTCCACTTCTACTCCACTTCTCACGTGGACTGGACGGGGGTTGGAACCGAGCTGTGAGGAGCCTCTTCACAGGCCCCAGGCCTGGCGGCCCCTGCGGGGCTAGCCTTGCCTGCTGCAAAAGCAGGCCTATGGAGCACTATACAGCCAGCATCCTCAAGCTACAGAATGGGACTCAACTGCTGCTAAACCCATCGAACAGCAGCAACTGCACCCCTTTGATCATGGCCCAAACAAGGAAAGGCCTCAAACTCGGTGGACACCAAGGAGCACCACATCTCTGACCTCATGGGACGTAAGACTAAAATGGTGGCTGAACACAGAGTGGCTTAAGGTAGTTAGGAAGCCTTGTTACTCCTAATTTGAACCAAATCAGATCTCACCATTGAAACTAGTGTTTACTGTAACTGTTTGTAAACTAATGATGAATGTTTATGTTTGTTTTTGTTTATTAAACCACACAAAATGTTACTGGTTACTTGATTTTATAATTAGGGCTTTGTCACTGCGATGAGAGAGCCGCGCCTTCAGACAGACAGCGAGGAGTGTAGGTTTCTTTTTAAAAATTGAGTTAGACTTTAAATGTTAACTCTGGTGCCCCAAATTTGATTATTTTATTAATCGCCTACACAATATAATAATTAGCAATTAGTGCGCCATGCCACAATTAGCAGATTTTTAGCTTATTATATTAAAACAAACCACTACACAACTGAGTTTTAAGATAAAACAAGAGGCTCTTTTCAATTCCTACAACAGCCATTCTTAAACATTTCAGAGCCGTGGCCCCCTATTGACCTGAAGAGTACCCAAGGGCCCCCAGTATATATGCACTCTATTCAAATTTGTGTGGAAATTTTTCATCAGATTAAGATGCAAAAACAGCAAAATGATACCTGTGAATGGATTTTTAAAAAAAGTTACTAATCAAATCAAGAATATAAAGTTTTTGGTCATTTGGTGTTTTGTGGACCACTGTCTGCAGAACCCCTGGACCACGTTTTGGGAATCCCTGCCCTGCACAGACACTGGTTCAGTCCTGATTTAGCCCCGTTTAAGCTCTGCTTTTGTCTCATTTCAAAGCAAGCCTTCCCCGTTTGCGAGACCATTGTAAATATTGATATAATCCATGCTGACATATTGTTGTGGTTTGTATAATTCATGTCCATTGCATTTTTCATTGCGTCTGGCTGATCCGCTGATCCAGGACCAGCCTCTCGCTTCCGTCATGTGACTAACGGCATTTATTATTATTGCTTATGTCATAGAGGGTTCTTCCACAATGAAAAATGCATCTGTGAGAAAATCTAAAGACACTGAACACGCTCGGATCTGAAACTGGGTGAATTTAGCGAGTCTAGTCATGAGAGATGTGAAATGTTTGAGTCTCACAAACGTTCAAAATGTTCTTATTTTGTGACACGAGGTTTTCTGTTCTGTTCTTAAATTCATGCCAGAGCAAAGTTAGTCTCACCATGGCACATTCTTTTTGAAGCAAATTGGAGCCCAACATACATTTGGAAATTGGCTTATTTTTCAGTTAATACATTTGTTGTTTAGAACACAAAAATAACTTACAAAGAAGATTTTTGCTAAGGTAACTGAGCTGAGGTAACATTGCTTCAGAATGTTCTGGAGGTGTAGTACAATACGTTTATATCAAATGGACTCAACAAATGTATTTTTCGCCCTGTGCTTAATTTGTAAATCAAACGTTGCCGAAGCAAAATGTGGGTTTTGGACCGAGCTCCAGGCAAGTTCTAAACTTTACTGAAGCGCGCACAATAAGTGAACATGGAGCCTTAGAAATGCTAAAATACAACCCAACTGTCCATCCTACTCAATGTTAAATGACATAAAAGTAATTTTGTTTGTGTTACACTTTTTTTTACACGTCACACAAAAATTTTCATTAATTCTGACAGAAATCAGCGCACCTGCCACTAAATCAGATCCACAGCGACAGGTTGCCCTCCCACACGAGCTCGTCCTGCTCCTCAGCGCACTGCCTCCGCGTCAGTATCTGACCCTCCACAAGTCAGTCACCACAACAACACAGCACAAACAGCCTTTACACAGCAGACACGGGTCTCGTGATCGCCAAAATACACATTAAAGTAGTTTCACTTTTGAGAAAAAGCAGACCGCTGTGTTTGCACTGGTTCTCACCTCTTTGTCGGTCCGTACACTCCAAACACAAGTGACTCTCTCGCTGCTGTCTCTGCTTTTAATCCATCAAAACGAGTTGCAAATGTCCACAAATATCCACATATTTCCTGTTTTAGAAGAAGGTACAAGAGCGCATCTCGCCTGGAACCAATGAAAAGTCTTAAACCCGCCTGCGCTGCTTCTGATGACTTTGACTCTGTCGTCTTCCCCACATATAACCTTGTTTACAGTTTCTGTGAATGAGAGACGGGAGAGGAGCAGAGCCGTGTCTCATAGAAAAACACAAAGCTTTCCGTTACCAGAGCAGACAAAACTGTTGCCGAAATGCTTCTTGAGAGTTCCCGGATCTTATTCCGGCTTGTTCCGGCTCAAATTAAGCCCTGTGTTTGCCATCATCTTAGGTATTTCTCATCTCATTTTATTTTATTACTAAATTAGTTTACGAAGATTTCAATAATTGATTATTTGTGATTAATCAATTAAGTTGTTGTGTAAACCATTCGTGCGAGACTCAAGCACCAACTTGAATGTCTGAACACCCAGGCAAAATTGTCCTACTATCATTATCGAGTTTCTCTAAATGTTTGAATGTGCGCATTTATCTGGTCATACAGCATCTTTCACACTCTTCCATCTCTTTATTTGCACTTATGCGCGAACATAAGCGGTCGTACAGCCTCTCTCTCTCAGCGCTGTCTTAAGACTTGAGTCTGGAGACTGTGGTCTGAGTCACTGTTAGAAAAAATATTTTGTATGTGTGGTTAAGTGTTGATACTTTCTAATCATTCAGATGTTTAAATCATGATAACTATAAATAACTATAGCTAAGGGTTAAATGTGTGTTTGACAAAGACAAACATTCCAAAGAACTGGTTTACAGTTGACCTCTGAACTGTCACAAACTTCTGATCTTGCTATAGGTTTGCAAGTTGACAAGGTTCAAGTTCAGACTGCCTCCAAGTCTAAGTCTACACTGGGATGAGATCATCGAGTGGACATTCTGAGAAATGACAACCAAAACCTAAGACTTGGAGGACCAATCAAGTTAACCTTGCTAAAAGAAGACTTTTGGAGGACAGATACAGTAAATGAGACACTTTGAACTCTGTTCTTTGTGAACACGCAGCAGCGACGAACGCTGAATGAAGGGACAAGATCAAGATAGAGACATTATAGGGTTTAGATCAGGAAAGAAATGTTTTTGTAACGTTGCATGTTGTCCCTTTGATCAAAGTAAATCTTATTCTAATTTGAATCTTTTGAGTCTTGGTTGTTTTTCTAAACAGGGATAATAGTTGAGGGAAATAATTTTTCCTCTACCTTAACCTCTAACGCTGTTTTCAAACATCTTTTTTCCTCTAACAGTCACTTTGCTGCTGCTCTGTTCTTTGCTCTGTGAGATCATGGTTTAATCCAAGAGAGACAAGAGACGTATGAAGTGACGAACTGAACTGTTCCTGCTTGTGCCGGGAGAGCTGTGCTGCGAGGCTTATGTGCATTCTGTGAACTAGAGATGGGTGGAAAAGAAACAAAATGAACTCAGGAACGAAGAAACATTTGCCAGTGCATAGCCACAGTATCGCCCTGTTTGATGGGTCCAAAGTAATTCATAGAAGGTTCTGATTTTACGATGAACCCTGGAGCAGACCCTCTCACTTCAGTTGCCTCTTTAAGCCTGATGATTGAACAAGAGAAAATACAGGCTTTGGTGAAAGAACAAAGTAGAATGAGACAGAAAATGTTCCTGATTCTCACCCAGTGCTGTCTTGATTCTGTGACAAACCCTCACATTTCTGACGACGAAAACTTAATTTGCAGAGCTCAAAGCATCAGTCGTTTCCTGTTTGTCGAGGCAAAACACTGTAAAATATTGTAAATCCTGTGCAGAATGCATCCAACATAATTCAGTCTCAATGCATTAAAAAAAAACAAGTATAAAAGGCGTGCAAAGAGTCGCAGAAGCTTTGCAGAAAAGTCAAATAAATGAAAAGCGGTAAACCGGAAGTAGTTTCTTTTTTTCACCAGCCTGACTCTGGGACACAAACATGGAATGATTACTCCTCTTTTTGTGAATCCAACAGAAACAGAAAGTATAATGCAGGTACAATTTAGATTTCTTTTTTTTTAATCTAAGAAAACCTGTGACATCAAACCTGTGAGCAAAGACCTGGTGTAGAAACATAAATTATCTTTCTAAACTGAACCAGTAAGAGATCCTGGCTAAAGGAAATATATTTATAAATGTATGTGTATATTGTAAAGTGGCATTATTTTCACTTATTTAAAAAATCTGCTGTTTCATATTCATTTTCCAACAAAAAACCAACAAGACGCCGCTAATTGAAGCAGGACTACATCACTTCTCACAGCAGATCGGCCAATTACAGAAGGTGATGTTAATATTATTACCAGTGTTCATTTGTATTCTGCTGCTCGTTATGCGGACTCCCATTTTCTCTCATTTGGCTTTGTTTGATCAGGCCGCGCTGCTCATTACGCCTCATTAGCCGCACTATGTTCCTGATTACAGCCGCCGTGTTTTAATTAGACCCCCATCTGCATAAAGCCGGTCCCACTGGGTCCCGGGACAGACCGCCGAGGCCAGCCCAGGGACCTCACACTTGGCCTGGGCGAGTCTGACCCATGAACCGGGCCTTCACACGTCCCACAGCAGCAGAAGCACCAGGAGGAGGAGGGACTGTTCTCTTTCGTATGACTTTGAAACTAAACAGAGGCTAAATATTGAACAAGTATTTTGGTTTTTTTTTTTAAATAAAGCTTAAAGCAGTGATTCTTAACCACAGGGCTGGGGCTCAAAGTTGGGCTGTGAGCAACTCCATGAGGGCCGCACAACCAGTAAAATACAATATATTCAATATGAGATTGGGCTCCAGGTCACTTTGAACATGAATATTTGGGCCTCGAGGTCAAAAAGATTAAGAAACCCTGGCTTGAAGGACAAATATATTTGTCCTTCAAACATGCATTTTGGAATCCCAGGCACCAGACCCAATAAAACAGTAGCAGTAAAGCACAAGTGGCAGTCACGTTTCCCACATAAGGAATTGAGTTAGAGCCTCAGTTACTAGCTGCAAAGGAAATACACAAATTTTAAACATTTTAATTAATGTTTATTTAACCAGGAAAGTCTAACTGAGATTCAGAATCTTTTGCAGGAAGAGGCGAGGCGTTAATGAGCATGTTTCAGTTGTAGGGGAAACTGGAGTAGCTGGAGGAAACCTACACAGACACAGGCAGAACATGCATTCTCCACATAAAGGTCCCGACTGGGAATTGAACCCAGGACCTTCTAGCTATGAGGCCAGAGTGCTAAACGCTGTCCCACGATGTCGCCAAACTTTTGTTTTCACCCAAAAAGGAAATAATCAAACCAATTTAACGCAGCAGAAATGATCCAAGCAAGTTTTTTAAACCTAAAAACATCACACAATCAGTGTTTTTGCTGTCCAGTCACACATACAGTATATCCCGTGTTGAGAAACTAATGATCCCTTTCTAGACAGGCGTTTTGGTTGAAGTCACATGAAACATTTTCTTTAGGTTTAAAGGCTAAGTTTAGGTCTGAAGTTACAAAAAACGATAAATTTAGGTCTGGGGGTTGGAGTTGGTTAGGATAGGAGGGAACACATTTTACATTCACCATAGAAAAGAACTGCACAGGAACATGTGTCATAAACAAGCAAAAAGGAGAAACTTGCATGATATACATACACTTGTCTGTGATAATTGGTTGTACACGGTTGTGTTTTTTTCACAAAGAAGCAATGTTAAGAATTAAAAAGTGTAAGTGTGTGGTACTGTGGTTAAAACTTGACAGCAAGAAGGTCCTGGGTTTGAATTACCAATGCGTTCTGTGGTTTTCTATGAAATTAGCATCATTGTCAGGGAAAATAAAATATCACATTTGCAATATATGTGCCGCCATCTTTAACCTTTCCAGTGATTCGAGTGAAACCAGGAAGGAAATATGATTAGGGCTGCACGATTTGGCATTAAATCCAATTGTTACAACTTAAATTTATTTGTGCTTTTAGTGAAAAATAATCTTCATATGATAAGCTCTGTAAAATTCTAATAAATTGTTTGAAAAATGTAAACCCAGCTGTTACATTTATCTCCCAAGTGCATACTTCTACTATCCATTATGCAAAAAGCTTTTCTAACTTGCAGAGAGTTTAAACGCTGTGAGAAGAATCAGTGGAGAAGGTCAAACACTGGTGAAGATCCTCCATCCAAAAGTAAATATTTTAAATCATTTTGTACCACATGATGATGATATCGGCTTCTTGTTTAGTCCTTGGTTTTGTGCTTCAGCTTCAGCCTTGTGCAAATCTAACGGGGGCATCTTATTCTTTCAACTGGACAAACCGCACATAAATTATCAGCTGACACCCCCCCTGCTGGCCCCCCCTCGGCTGGGACGTCCCGGCTGGCCTGGTGCGTCGCGGGCTCTCTGTCAATAAGCCCGGCCTGTTTGAGCGCGCTGTTGTGGAGGCGTCTCAGGAGGAACCCAGCAGCAGCACTCAAGACCAGCAGCCTCATTAAACTTTCATCTGCGAGGCCTGGCCAAGGTCTATTTATGAAAATGTGTTTCCTCTTCTGCGCTTCATGGAAAACACCGAGATGTGGACGGACTCATCGGGACGGCGCGCGCATACGCAAAGAGCTGTGCGGGCGTGCGTGTGCGTTAGCAGAGTCTTTTGGGTCAAATCACAGGAGGATGGGATTGTCACCAGAAGACGTTTGTGTTTCTTACACTTGAGTTGGTAAAAAGGGGCAATGATGCTTCAGAAATGCATACGCAATAGAGCTTGAGAAGCAGCGTTAAAATACAGTTTTGGTTGGTGGAGGAAGCTGGAGAGCAGAAGGAAACAATAAATCTATGAAATATATTTATAAAACTCTATTCAAGCTTAAAACCAATTCAAAGTGCTGTACAGCAATAAAAAAAGGAAGAGTAAAGTCCTGACTCTGGTCCATGCTTAAAAAATGCAAAAGCTACCAAGATTCTCAGCCAGCCGTTTGGTCGAACTGGATAAGCAGTCGGTGTTTGGGGCAAAAGGTCACTGGATGGAGACTTGTGTTGGTATTTTATTTTTCTCAACTTCAAACTTATGTGGAGATTAAAATATTCATATGAATACTTAAATGTTTCAAGCACAATGTATAAAATGTTTTCAAGCTCATCTGCTACAAGTAAAAAGAAACGCACTGGACCAGACTCATGAGGCTTACAGCAATACTTGCTCTAATTTTACTTTATCTCATTGTGAGAGATTTTTGGTCGATGTCACTTTCTGCCCTACTGCGCATGCGTTATGCAGAACCGCTCTCCATCTGGTTAGCTGGGGAAACCTCTTTGAATAAAACAACAAAATGGGACGAGAGCAGCTGTTTGGATCAGGTATGAATCGATCACAGACGTCTGTCTCCTGAAGCTTGAGACAGTGTTTTTCTCGCTGTCTTTTCACCTGAAAGTATAACTTTTAAAGGTCGTAGGGTCGAATTTCATTCACAAATGTTGATTTAGCAGCAGAACTTTTGTTTTCGCACAGTAATAAACTCTTGTAGTTACTGACAAGTGAGCTTTTTTGACTTGTTTTGACTGTTTGTGTCAATGAGCGGACGCTCTTTCTTCAGGAGCGCAAACATCACCCGTGTTAAAAAAACAAAAATCCCCAATGTTATTAAACATACACTCAAATGTTCATATGTTGAAAACTACCTTGCACTTAGGGGTGCACGGTAGCAGAGTGGTAGAGCTCTGGTTTCCGAAGAAGGAGGTCGTGGGTTCGACTCCCGGGTCGGACCATATCAACATCTCACAATCTCTCCTGTTAGAGTTTGCATGTTCTCCCCGTGTCACGTGGGTTTTCTCCTGTTTCCTCCCACCTCCAAAAACATGTATGTTTAGGTTAATTGGGCATCACTGTAAATTTCCCCTGTGAGTGAATGAGAAAGTGAATGTTTGTCTGTCTAACCCTGCGACGAGTTGGCCACTGTCCAGGGTGTTCCCCGCCTAAGGCCCTAAGTCATTAGGATAGGCTCCAGTCACTCGTGACCCCTAACGGGATTAATCGGTAGAGAATGAATGAATACCTTGCACTTAGTTGTGCAAACTCAATACAATGTAGGGCTATGTTTCTTTTGTAGTAGGCTAAGGCTGCAGTGCCTTTGTTAAACCACCAGATGGACCCCACACACACTCAACACAGTGTGATCCAGTGTCAGCAGAGCGAGAGGAAAGTGTGATACTCACCATTAGGTATCTGTCCATCACTACACCCAATGAGAAACATACAAACTCCATTCAGAAAGAATCGAACAACCCAGGAGTCGAGTCCCAAACTTCTTGTAGCTCTAAGAAATCAAAAATGATTTAAATATAAACTTCAACACTTTCCTTAAACATTCACTAAACAGTATACACACTTTAGCTTCATCTTTCAATTTCTTAAAAACTCACAGCGTTAGCACACAAAGCCGTCCAAACGTGGAGCAAAACAATTCTTTATTAATGTCTAAGAAGCAGAACTCGTGTGATGCAACCGACCACTTCTTTTCACTTTGTCCAGAGACACAGCACAAAGACACATTTTATTTATTATTGCTTTACAGTGGAGGAGCTGTTTGACAAACTTTCTTTTTCCATTATTGGCTTATTTATCTGTTGGATAAATAGTAGAAGATAAATATAGAGCTACATTTGTTCAAACTAAACAAAAGAGAGGGGACATGTGTCGGGCCACTATTTATATTTACGAATGAACGCTGACATTAGTGTTTCGTATCTTAAAATCTCCATTGGATTAACTGGGAATTGTATAATGTCACAATCCGGAGCTTTACAGACGACTTCTACGATCCTAAAAAGCTAAAAAGCAGAAGTGACACGTATAAAAGCGATCTTCCTGTGTGAGTTTGAAAAGCTCTTAGCATGTGTGCACCGTGTGTTTCTATGTTTGGAGGTGAAGCGATTGTACCTGTGCACGGTCCAGAAATAAGGCCAGGACCCGGTGAATTATTGAAAGGGTGAAAATGGCACTGACTTTTGTAAAAAAAAAAAAAAATAAATAAAAATTACTTTGCGGAAAAAGACAGAGAACATGAGAAGATAGATTTTTCTGTTTTGTGCTCTCATGTCTCATTTTGATTTTTAAACACCAATCTTTTATTAATTCATCTAGGCCTCCTGGTTTGCATTTTTAGACTCCACAAGAACCACTAGTGATTCAGACCAATCACAGCGCAGGGTTTTGGCAGATGTCTACCAGTGTTGGGTATCAATATTTTTAGAATTTGTCACATTCTCATCTGAAAGAAATCTGCATCTGCAATAAGCAAAAAAACAATATGGTCCTTTTATTTCTACAGAGTGTAAAGAACTAAATGTGCAGCAGCTGGAGCTTATCGGCAGTCATGTTTCTGAGCTTGGTAAATTATTAAACAGACTATTTTGGAGAGTACAGGTGTTGTGGACCTGTGGACAGCGCAGAGCTCCAAAACGCAGCGTCCTGAGCCAGTTTAAAACAATCCTTCAGATGTGTCCAGTGCAGCGTTACATCAGTCAGTCCTAACCAGCCTGCTCCACTGCTCACTCCAGCAGTCTGAGATCATGTTTATCAACACATGTATTATGCTCCATCTATCTATTTTCTGACACTTCTTCTTCTGGGCCGTGTCGTGGAGGCAGCAGGCTGAGCAGGAAGGCCTAGACTTTCCAACACACACTTCCTCCACTTCACCAGGGAGACTTTGTCCTGGAGGCATTCGAAACTACTCACCCTGTCTCTAATGGGTGCGTTCTCTTTTAAGAAGCAACCAATTTCCAGTGTTCAAGCATCAACTGCAGCACATTCATCTAACTACAGCAGAGCTGCAACGATTATTTGACGTAATCGACTACTAATTAAGAAAATGCGTCAACGCATGTGAAGCGCATTGATTTGTCGCTTTATGAGCCGCGCCTCTAAATAACATCTGTGCTGTATTTGCACACAAAACGCATCAGTACACGTGAGAAACACATCTCGATTCATACCTGATTAAAACAGCTGCGCTCGTCCCATTTTCTTGTTTTATTCAAAGAAGTTTCCCCAGCTAAGCAGATGAAGAGTGGCTCTTCCTGTATGGAGAATGCGCAGTAGGGCGGAAAGTGACGTCGAACAAAAAACCCTCTGTAGACCAAAGAAAATGTTTTCAGCCCAAGAGAGCAATCTAATGTGAACCACATCTGAATAGAAAGTTAAACTAGACATCAGTGAGCTTTATTTCTCTGCACAGCAACACCCGCAAGTTGCAAGACTGTCCATGTACTCAGTACCACAAACTAAATTTAATCCACATTTTTGTAACATAAATCTTATAATACTGATTCAAGTTTTCATGTAGTACTGGTTACTGTATGTATTATTTGTATTCAATATTTAGATTTAAAAAAAAAAATGTTAGCAATATTAATAGCTATTAATTACCAGTGACTTCCGTCTTCGTCAGAAGTTCCACACGATGGTTGGTGTGACGTATGTTAGAAGTTCTTTTAAGGCGTGGTTAACCTGACAACAATTGTTAAGACCGGGACATGCCGGTATACTAACAGCAGTTAGTCACAACGAACTTAGCGGAAAACAGGAGATCAAATGGGACATTATTAGATGCAGTGTCAGATATACAGTATTTCTATAGATGCAATTACAAGATATCTGTTGTAAGGAAAATGTTTAAGTTGTTCTATTGTTGTGGCCACACCTGTTTGTCAAAGCCTGATCTCGTCAGATCTCAGAAGCTAAGCAAGTTAGGGCCTGGTTAGTACTTGGATGGGAGACCATTGTAACACCAGGTGCCACAGTGGGGCGACAAGGTTGTGCTCTTTGGCAAGACACGTAACCCACACTGCCTCAGTGTCTGCGTGCACTGGGTGAGGATACTAGATTGTTAAGCACTTGAGTGACTGGAAAGGTAGAAAAGCACTATATAAATAGACCATTTACCATTTACATTGTAAAAAATCATGCACAGTCTCTTTATTGATGAGAAAACTGCAGCAATCTCTGGAGAAAACAGACTTTTTGTTGCTGAATCTTTCCATAAACCTGTGTGGCTTCTCGTGTACTCCTGCTAGACTGAATTATGAATGTTTTAGAGGTTGAGTTTGTCTACCATGTCTTAAAGTGTCACTGTCAACTTCATATTAACCTGTTTTACTTATCATTACCATAAACAAAATGAAAGATCTACTTCTGCTTTTAGTCCAATACTTCTTTATTAAGACAACACAAAGTATAAATTGGTTTTCTACTTGGATGATTACATTTTAGCTCTTAACTCCAACATTCACTGCAGTTAAATCGAACGTTTGTGGCTTCAGATGTAAATACGTAACACTCGGTCACTTTGAAACCCTGATCCGCGGTTCACATTGATTAAACTCTTAATATCTATAATTTATCAGCCTCGTGTCGACAGAGAAAAAAAGTTTGATGAAGCCAGTGCTACTTTCTTTGTTACAGCGCTGCGTGGACTGAAGTCTGCGGAGGAACAGGGAAATATTGACAGACGCCAGATTCATGAAAACAATACAAACAGTTCAAAACAATACATTTCTTAACAGTAATAAGATCATATGAATACAATCACATCAGACGAAAGGGGATTTTGACCATCTAGGTTTGGACCGATTTTTCATGTAAATATAAGTTGTAAAGGACTCAATTAGCTTTTTTTTACAGAATGATAACCCATTAACCTTTTTTCATTAATTTTCTACCGCTTGTTCTCATTAGGGGTCACGGGTGAGTGGAGCCTATCCCACTGACTTTGGGCCTTAGGCAGAGAAACACAGTGGATAGTGACGGAGGAACACAGAGACAGAAAGCCATTTACTCTCACGCTCATTCACTTTACAGTGATGCCCAGCTGACCTAAACATGCATGTCTTTGGAGGTGGGAGGAGCCAGAGTACCCGAAAACGAGGCTATGCTTGATGTATCGGTATCGAGATATACTGTATTGTGACAAACTTGCTGATAATGCGTGTATTGATACAAGGAGGTGTATTAGGATGCTTTTTATACTTCTGAACCTGGACTACTGCTTTATGGTTGAATTTGCTGCTCAAAAAATTACTCATCAATAGGACACTTATATCTAACATTATGAGCAGTGTGAAAATATAATGCTTTTGCCTGTTGTTATTCTACATAATCATAGTTACATTCATAATATTGATTTAAAGTTGTCCTGTACTCAAAATCATTTTTACAGATAGTAGACCAGACTTTTCTATCGAGGAATATTTGTTTATCAACCAGTGGCGATGCACATGCACCTGGTATGTAGAAAGAGCTGCCGCTCATTGACACAAACTGTGGCAACCAGATGAGCCAGCACTATTGTCAGCAACTACAAGGTTTATCACTGGCTAAATCAACATTGTAAATTAAATTCAACTTACATTCAGGTGTAACACAGGGAATCATTAACAATGTTTCAAAGTCTCGTTTGAACTTTTTATTTCTGCTGAATTGTGCCCAGTTGTCTTGTGTCTTTTTGTGCCTGTTGCGTCTCATAACAGAAGCCATCTTTTCATCCAGGCTTTTCATTAGAGAAACCTGATCCTAGAGTCTGGTGCACTGAGCAGCTGTTGGTGTGAAACTGGAGAAAACTGAGGTTAAGGTCCAAATGGAAAGGAACACAAGAGATTCCCAACGTTTGGACCAACCGCAGAGTCACGTATGGACACATTTAAGTATTTCTACAGGAGAACAACACAACAAAATGTAGTTACTGGTATTATCTATTGTAAGAACAGCAGAGGTCGGACCAAGTCTGGGGTAAGTCTCAAGTCAGTCAAGTTTAGTAAAAAAAAAAATCAGACTATCAAAATGTACTGAATTCCCTAATTTGAAGCTACAACTATAGAGGTTATGCAGATGACATCATAGCGTTCTAAATATTAGAACTGAGTGGCAAGAATGCATGAGCGTCAACCGAGAGAAAGGACATTTTCTCCAGTAAAAGCTCAAAATAATACAGATAAAATAGGAAAAAGATACTTCAGTGTGAGAACAAATTCAATCCACCACAACTCTGCTGAGTACTGGGTTTGTAACTGGCATGCAAAATGAGAAAATCAGGTAAACATTGGTAGAAACGCAGACTTTAGTTTAGACACTGAGATCACATGCAGATAAAAAGATGTTTTTGAGTCTGTTTGCTGCAGTTAAATGTCTATCACACGCAGGTCTTATTGTTCTAGTTTATTGCAAAATATTGCTGTTTAATTGAGGTTACAAACAGCTGTTTTAGAACCGCCATGTACTGACATCATAAGGTGAGGTGGTTTTTGGTGACTCTCCAACAAAACCCTAGGAAATAGAATTGCCGTTTGTCGTTCCTTTAACTTATTATGGTTCCTGTAACCTTTTAAGCCCCTGACCTCTTTTCTGGCCCACATAACCAGGAACCAGGGAGGACAATGTGGCGAACTTAGCTCCTGCTCTGGGGCAAAGGATAAAGGAAATTGTGGTCAGTTTTGTTGGCTCTCAGACTTTCTGCTACATTGGCCTAAAACACAAAAATATATCTACTTTCTAATACTTTCTACTGTATATAGTCAAAAATAATAAACATTTTGATATTATATAAACCTAAAGTTATTGCTTAATGCCTTATTAAAAATGTGGTGGTTCATTGAAATTAGGTCAAATTTTTTGAATGATTTACTTCACAGTAATGTATTTTATGGCCCTCCGCTCCATATATATTTCAAAATGCAGCCCACAGTGGAAAAAGTGTGGACACCTCTGTTTTAGATGAGAACCTTTCAATGAAGCAGCGACGTTATTTGTGACATTATACGCACGCAACGTAGCTCAACAACACCTGGCACGTTGGAAAGTTTTTGTTAAAATAATAATGGCATTGAAGTTTGCTGATGGACGGATGCAGCACTAACCTTTGCCGTACACCGGGTGGACTCTCGTAAGATTTAGAAAGTGCAATGTTCGAAAGAGGTCGGCGGCGAAGTCGGAGTGTGGCAAGAATCCGTAGAGAGTCTATTTTTGTCGGAGGTCGCAGCAGTCGGATGTGCTTTTCAATTCAGAATATGAGCATTCTTGCTGTAATCCATGTGAATCCGCCTTGCTTTGGGCAATAACGACCGCATTGGACTGGAGCTGGTGTACATGGCACGACGCAAGAAACTGACATGTCTCGGAATGAACTCTCCTCGCAGTCTGTGTACGGGAGGCGTAAGTCCGTACGCTAACAAGGAGGTACAGCGGGGCTTTGAGGGACTTAAAAAAAAGTAAGAATTTTCAGAAAGTTAGCGCAAGTTGGCTTTTAACACACAGCTAAGAAATGCCGCAGGAAAAGAGAAAACTGAAACAGGACTATAAGAAAATCAAGGGCCACAAGAGCTGGAGTTGGGCGAACAGAAAAAAAAAAAACAGTGAGTGGTTTCCCATCCTCGGTCATATTTTGGCAAATGTTTACGCTGTCATCGTAGAGATTGACCCTCCCCAAATGTTCCCTGGATCCTCTTTTGAGCAGTGTAAATGCTAGCAGGTACTTTTTCCTTGGGTAGAAATGTTTCTGATGACTCACCTGAGCAGCCAGCTCCTCCTACATTCAGTTTGAATGTAGAAGGGTCTGGATTGGAACCAAAATTAGTCATCCAAAATTTGGACGATACAATCTACCTCTCGCCAATTTCAAAACTTTTTTTCCTAATCGTTTCAAAACATACAAGATGGTGGACATAGATAGATTATTTTTTCGACTCTTGTTTTGGTTTTGAACAGTTAGGAACGTATCAATGAATAAATGAATAAATAATAATAAATAAAAACATGTGACGTAACAGACCAGATTCATTTTTAACAACTCGTGCACCGTTTATTTTAACTTCCAGCCTCTTACACTGAGACACATTTAATCACACTTCCACAAAGAAAACCAAGGACTTTTTTCTCCCTTTTTTCAATAAATAAACTTCAAATAAATAACAAAACAACAAGAAAACATGGAAAAATAAAGCTTTCGTGTTATAATAAATAATAATCGGAGACAAAAGATTCCTTCGTCGGATCAGTATCTACAAAGTGCGCCACGAGATGAACTTTAAACATCTTAAATCATAAACGTTGATTGTCTTACGTCATTGCAGTGAAACACGTCGTGACACAGGAGTGAGCTCGACTACAGCCTAATTACTCGTGGATAAAAATGGATAAAATCGTAATAAACAAAAAACAAACTTTCTTGTCCGCTTTAGTCAGAGGTGGCAAGTGTTTTTACTCAAGTACTTTGTAAGAGTTATTTTGAATTTGTTTTTTAATCCCAAGATCGTTTGGTTTTGAGTTTCACCTTATTCTGCCCTGCCCACTTTTCTTGGCAGCCCACTTCCTGTTTAGATCTGATAAGGTAACTAACACGTTTGCTTGTCTGTTCTGCAGGGCGACCCTTAATTTATAGAATGACGATTAAAATAAACCCTGTGACTCAATTATAAAGGCAGCTAAACAGGACGTTCACTGCCAAGAAAAGTGGGCGGGGCAGAATAAGGTGGACGCAACTGTAGTTTTAGCACCAATAATGTAAATGTTGTATAAAGGATTTACCCAGAAAAGTCCAATCCAGCAAAAGATGCTTTTGTGTTTCCTCAGACCAGAGCCAAACCCTCCATTGTTACTGGCCCAATGAGATACTTGGAAACGTCAAAGGATTTGATTGACAGGTTAACAGGCCAATAGATAAAGAGGCAGCTCATTTTCTATTGGCCAATGTTTACTGGCCTCACCATGTCCACAGTTTATGATTCTTTTTTTGTTTAGCGTGAGTACAAGGCTGTTCCAAGACTGTCAACAGACTTTTTTTCTTCTCCAACCTTTAACAACTTTTTGTGAAAACAGTTTCAAACATTATGAAAAGTTCTGGGTCAGATCAGTCAAAAAAATTGTCTAATTTGTGTCTAATTAATGGCACAAACCAGTACTATGTGACTGATATCGAATCCATTTCAGCATCACTGTTTTTTTTCATCAAGTACCTTTTAGCAACATGATTAAGTAAAATTTATCATATTAAAAACAACTTTACACAACAATGTCCACACTGACTTTGTGTTTTTACTTAAAGGTGCATTGTGTAATTTCTTGACTAAAAATAGACTTTCATCAAAGCATGTTTTTGTCATTTAGGTTCCTTTGTTGCAGTAAATGAACCAAAGAGTTGTGAGGCCACTAATTAGACTTTCATTTGGCCAACAAGAGCCTTGTTTTGTATGTTTCTATAGAAGAAAATTAGATTTTTTTTTTTAGACATTATGGCATAAAACATCCTTAGCCTCAGAATGGCCCAAAGTGTTGCCTATTTCTACTGATTGGAGTTTCACCAAAAGACACTGTGCACCTTCAAATAAAAATGTAAAAACAATGTTTTTACTCCGGTTAAGCAGTTTCAGCAGGACCAGGATCATTTTTCTGACAAGGGGCTGTACTTTTAAAGAGAAGCTAAACCCTCAAAAACGTTTTTTTGGTTGTTAAACTATGTATGTGGTGTTTAAATAGCATTGTCTACTGTTCTGAGTCATTTTTTGGCGTTTTTAGTGCAAACTGAGCAAATTAGCAGGTTTCAGGTCAAAATAGTCACAAACTGGCTGTGTCTCTCATGTCAGCTCCAGGTTCTCTATGACCTCAGCCTGCATTGTCCATTCAAAATCGAGAAACTAATGTCAGACACCTGCGGTCAATCCAATCACTCTGCTGCTCTCCTCTCTGAGCCCCTCCTTTTCCTTTTTCCCCAATACATTTCAATGAGTTTATTGTGTTTGAAATGTGTTTGTGGGTGGAGGTAATGATTTTTTGTATTTTCGCCATTTTTGGTTTTAGTGAAATAACCATGATGAGAATCAGTTGTAAAATGTGTAAACTTACTAAAGTAAAGATGAAAAAAGTGCAGTTACAGAATTGGTTTGTATAGTGCTAGAGTTTGAGAAGGGCTTTAGGCTGAATTCATTATAACTAGTCTGACTTTTATCAGGTGATAAAGACATCATCAAACATTTGGTGATTATCAGCGGCACAGCAGGTCTGCACTGGTTTTAAGAAGAATATAAACTTTTTATGGGATAATAAAGTAACTGACCTGTGTTTGTTGGAGTAGAAAGTATAGATGTTTCTTGAAAAATATAGACCAATTTCAGGTCTTTTTTTATACTACAAAGTACAGATACTCAAAATAACTGCTTACATACAGTGCTTGAGTAAAAAGACTTAGTTCTTTGCCATCTCTGCTAAAATTGTAAAACAAACAAAACCCAAACTTTCTCGTAGTTCGTTTTAGTGAAATCACCATGACGATAATGAGGTAGGCGCCATCTTGTGTTTGGAGTTTCAGGTGCGTTCAGGTGAGGGTGAATGTGGTGGACACTGTGACTTATCAATAATATTATCATCATTATTATTATTATTGCGATGCATTCACTGAACTGGGACAGTGCAGGACGCTTTGTGAGACTGTGGAAATACAGAAATAAACCGCAGCCTTTGAACGCCTCTTTTACAAAAAACAAAACAAAAAACATGCAACTTTGAAGCCAAACCAGCGTCGAACGTCAGGAAATCTCCACAAATCTACAGCTTTTTGAATAAGTTTTGTAGGATTATGTCATAAGTCTGGATTGTGGGCAAGAGCATGCAACTAGACCCATTCTCTTTACTGTAATAGCTGCCCTCCATAAATACTGTTGTCTTGTGAAAATAACCTAAAAACGTGTCTGTGCCAGTTTTGTTTTTCCAAATCAGCAGAAACTACATCTTAAAACATACATAAAGCCCGCTGAACGAGATCTGTCTGGTGGATTGTAGAGAAATCTGTCCTGACACTGGTTTGGCCTGAGCCTGGACAAAACAAAGTGGAACAATACAGTTGAATGGCCCTTTGAACGGAGCAGCGACATATTCACAGATATTTACAGATTCATATAAAAAGCTCTTTCTGATAAAAGAGCATTCGTTTGTACAATTCTTTTGAGTTCAGTTCAGTTTGTGTCTTTGTCCACCAGAGCCGCTCCACAGACCTGGTTCAGAAGCACAGAAAAGGACCATCAGTTTGTGACACACAGAAGTCTGCAGTTCATTTCAAAAAGAGCATTTAGAACCAACACAAGGACTTAAACCTGGGCCTGCCTCGCAACACTGACAAACGCCTCGTTTGAATCCACAAATAAATAATAAATTATCATAATTAAATATTCTATGTAAAGAATGTCTAAATTTGGGTTTAAATAAAAAGAATCTTCCGGACAGGCCCAGATTAACACTGACGCGAGGCCTGTGCGCGCGGCCTGGCGCTGGTCAGGAGTCAAACGTAAACCACGCGTCACGTGATCAGGTCCACTTTATGAAACATGGTCCAGGCTCGTGCCTTTCAGGGGCGCGTGCCTCAGGAGTCTGTGTGTGCGTGTCTCAGTGCGTCGCAGAGAACTTCATCCTCTTCTGTTTCTGCCGTTGGTTACAGAACCACACGCGCACCACGTTTTTCTTCAGGTCCAGTTTCTCTGCGATGGCCGCGATCTTCTCTGAGGACGGCCGCGGCTGCACCGCGAAGTACGCCTCCAGGGAGCGCTTCTCCGGGGCCGCGATGCTCGTGCGCTTTCTCTTTTTGTCCGCTCCGCTGAAGATTTCGGGTTTGGCCATCTTCTCCCGCTGCGCGCGCTCCGCTTCCTCGAGCCAAGCCTCCAGGATGGGTTTGAGCGCCACCATGTTGTTGTGGGACAGTGTGAGAGACTCAAAGCGGCAGATGGTGCTCTGGCTCAGGCAGCCCACCCCCGGGATCTTCAGGTTCGCGAGCGCGGCGCCCACGTCCGCCTGCGTCACTCCCAGTTTGATGCGCCGCTGTTTGAAACGTTCCGCAAAAGACTCGAGCTCGCGCGGGTCCGGTTCTGCCTCCACGCCCCCGGAGCCCAGCCCCGCGTGCGAGGCCAGGTTGTGCGCGTGCATGTTGACGGACTGCGCGTGGTGATGGTGAGACATGTGGTTGATTGCAGACATGTGCGCGTGCGCACCGTGCGTGGCCGCGGAGCAGACGTCAGGCCCCGCCATGGCCCCCAGCGCCAGTCCCGGTGTCAGGTGGTCCAGCAGGTCGCCCTCGAGGCCCTGCGAGGGCTGGTGGTGCGAGTGGTGGTGTGACGTCAGCACGGACGGGTGGTGCAGGTGCCCGGATGAAGACGTGGGCGTGCACGTCATGCTCGTCATGGTGGTCATGGTGTGGTACGTGGCGTCCGGTTTGAACGGGTGACTTTTCTGCGCCACGATGTCCACGGCCGCGAGGGCCTCCGCGCGCTGCAGCAGAGACTCATCAAAGCCCGCGAAGATGTTCCCCTGGAGCTGCACAAAGGGAGAGACAGAGGGTTAATAATCCGGCTAAACGTTTGCTTTTATATAAAAAATAATAATAATAATAATGATAATAATAATAATACAAAAATCCGTCGTAATTGTAACATTTAGTGCGTAAAATTTGTGTTGCGTTTTCATACAGAAACGGTTTGTTGCGTTCACGTCTGTTGCTAAATGTCTCTTTTCGATTTTCCATCTCTGGGGTTTTACGCACGTGACGCCTAAGTTTACTCCCTAAATAATTTCAAATAGTGGTAAATTATTTATGAATCTTTTTCATTGTTAATGATCAATAATTGCACCTTGTTTAAAATGACAAAATAAAGACTTGTGTCAATAAAAATATAAACTAACTTACCTTAATAAAAACGAATAATAATAATAATAATAATAATAATAATAATAATAATAATAATAATAAAAATAATAATAATAATAGAAATAGAAAGGGATATTTAACCGTGTTTAAAGTAGTTCAGGCCTTTTCTGTTTTTTCTGTTTGTGTCGTATTTGTTTCTGCCTCTGACACATTTAAAATTGAATATTTACGTCTCGCTCGTGAATAATTCCAGTGCGTAATCAGCTATTTTAAAAATCCTTTACGCTGCACGTGCCAAGTGTCTAAACCAAGTAAACGTTTTTGTTATTAAGCACTTCATAAAGCCACATTTCTTGTTATTACACGATGGTAACATTTTATAAAACACTTCAATAAATAAACGTGCGTTGTTTTATGAGCTACAAAAAATATGATCACCTTTAAAGTGTTTTTAATCCTGGCTTCGCTGTATCTGTTTGTTTAGGCTAAATGTTTTCGATCTATAAACCAAACCAAATCATAATTTCAAGCAGCTTGTTTTTAGGCTGTATTTTAATCCTCGTGGCCAAAGATGGAGCTTCATTTTAGCTCCTACACGTCCACTCAAAGCGACTGGTTTATGTAATATTAAGAATGTGGCACGCGTAAAAGCGCACAGGTCCGTATGGAACGGTCCAGACGCACAGATCCATCCGCAGCTTATGTAACAGTAGCACAGGAGCAGCTTTTAGGAGCAGAAGAGACGTACATGTGCGTCAAGAGGAAAGGAACAGTTACGTAAAAATGCGCCAAATGAGCAGATCATGGACACAGTTTAGTAATTGCTTACAGTCATAATTTAGTTATAATTTACATATTATTATTAATACTTGCTTTTATTTTACAGTAGAATACAAACAGTTCATAAAGCTTGCATCTTTAAGAGAAGTTTCTTTATCTTTATTGTGATTTTTTGCGATTACAACGTGGTTTAGCACATTAATAATCTCTAGCTACATTTGCATTCTACGTTAAGACATTACGCGTGAACGTGTTTTGGCATTTTTCACAAAACCAGGCCTAAAATATATTCTGTTTCAATTAAATAAAATGGGAATAGTAACTTATACATTTTCGAATTGTGTCACTCATAAAACGCTAAACATGTTGACTCCTTGACTTTGTTTTTACCACTAAAAAGCCGTGCGTAAAAGTGATCTTGTCAACTTAATCTGTCACTATGTTCTCCAAATCCCAAACCCAAACTATGTAGATCCGTGTGTCTCAAATAAAAATGATAAATTCTGACAATTAGAAATGTCGTGGCTTGTTTTTAAATCGATAAAACTGTCACTGACGCTACAGAAATCAAAATAAGGAGAATAAAAAAATGCTCTAGCGTGATAAAAGATATTTGAAACTTGTCTCGCGCTGGAAATGTGTTGCGTATTTGTTCCACTTCGCGGTCAACATTTACTCGTATAAAACATGTTTGTGAGATACAAGAAAGTAACGATACAAGAAAGTGTCAGCGCTGATTCGTCTAAAATACGCACGTTTTCTGGAGACAGTTAGGTTGCGTTCACACCTGTCGTTTTTAGGTCCCGGTTACATTTTGATTACGTCTCTTTTTAGTCCTGCTTTAGCTGTCGTTGTGTGTTCCAGTTGGCCTTAGATCTAGATTGTGTTGTGGTGGATGTCAAAGAGTCAACGTAACTAAAAACGTAAAACATATATTTGCATCTATGTCCTTTAGTACTAATTTCACTTTTTTACTCATGTTTGTACAAATTTTCTTTACGTTTATGCGTCTTATTTTAGCTCAGCATTCGTAGCTCTCTCTCTCTCTCTTTCTTTTTTTTTTTTTTAGCAAATCTAAATAAACACATTAATAATTTATATAGAAAATCAAATTCATTTCTACTTTGCTTGTGCGTAAAAGTCACATTTCTGGCTTTGTCTAGTTTTACGCAGCAGTTTTACGAACAGGTCCAAATGCATCTTCGTCGTAAATGTTAAAAATGCTGAATTCCTCTCACAATTTGAAGCGTTTTATATTCAACATTATTCGTGCGTAAAAGGCGTTGGGTTTGGAAAAAGTAGAACATCGACGTGACCTGGGCTTTACTTTTACGCACCTTAAAAAAGCGACAGAATTATTTTATAAACTTGTCATTGTCTCTATTTATTTTATCCCAATAGACGAACTTTATTTATAGTTTTGGTCGATTAAAAAAAAGCGTGGTTCTGCTGGATTTCCTAGTTCAAGTTCTGACCTGATCTGGTTTTACGCAGCGTAAAAATAACACAATTACTTTAGAAAATATAAATGTCCTTTTGGTTATTTTTATTCAAATTTATTAGACACAACTTAATGTATATTTTGTCGAGTTAAATAGTGGTGTACAAAGCGAGATTATGTTGTCTTTTCTAGTTTTACGCACGAGATTTAAACGACAGAAAAAACATTTTACGTGAACGATGAAAAGTAGCTAATGTTATATGAATTAGTGATCATTTTAAAATAATTTTGTGTAATTTTAAACAGTCATTTCGTAAAAATAAAAGCATACCATACGATCAAATGACATTATTCAACTTGGAAACTAATGTATTTGCCTAAAACGTTTTTAAGCCATTAAAGTTTGAAGTTTACTCTTTGTACAGCTATATTTTCAAAAGCTACATGTGTTAAAGCATTATTACAACCCTTCTTAATACATTCTATTCAACATTATTGTCACAGGTTGAAGAAAACAACAAAAACTTGAATATGTTTGTGATAAATTTTGAAAACAGAGATATTATTAGGCTATTAGGTTGGGAATAAGCGGCGTGGACAGTTCCCAAAAGGCACTTACCGAGGGTGTGGGCAGGCACGCGCGCCGGATGGCCTCGGAACTCGTGTGCAGGGGCGTGTACTTGGGCTCGTGCAGGATCGGGTGCACGCTGAACGGCTGTTTGCTGTTCATGGACATCATGATTGCGGAGGTGAGTGAGGGGCGCGGGCCGTCGTCCTCGAACGGATCCGTGTTGGAAAGGTTTGAATCAGGGGCGAAACTGAACCGAAACTATCCGGCGACGCGAAGGAAGAAGAAGAAGCGGTAAAAGTCCAACCACCACCACCACCGACCGAGAGAGAGAGAAGGTCCACCGACGGCGTGTGATGGAGACGCGCGCGGAGGAGACGGATTTATGAAGAGACACAGCGGGGAACGGAGCGAGCTGATTGGAAGGGAGCTGGGGCCAATCAGAGGGCGGGAGCTGAGGGTAAGCCACGCCCACAGCAGCAGCAGCAGAAGGGAGATGGAGAGAACAGGCCTCCGTGAGCGTAAAGGGTGATTTATACTTCCCCGTAACTTACGTGCAGGCTCAGGCTGCCATTGGCTCCTCTGTCTAATTGTTTTTTCCCAGGGGTACTGGTAGCCAATCAGAAAGCTTACAACCAATGCAGCACCGTGTTCGTGCTGCTCTCGTGCTCCTACGCACAAAGTCACCTAGCGTCAAAACGCACAGCTGATCGGTGATCTAGATGTGATTGGTTTAACTGACTAGACACACCTGGAACCTGATTATCTCTGAAGAGAAGCTCCAATGGCAAACTCTGCAAGGACCTGAGCACGTGACTGACCTGACGGAGATCTACGGGGAAGTATAAATCACCTTAACGCACTGTAATAAAAAAAACACTGAATTAACTCCGACTTCACGCCGTATTTGGTAAATGTGTCGAGAGATTTAACCGAGAACGAAAAACGCGTTATGCGTTTGTAAAAGCTGCAGCAATAACCGAGACAATGACAATAGGCCTATTATTAAAAAACGTAAATACAAGAACGTCATTGTATTTTAATTTTGTGGAATATAACTGACTAAACCCTATGAGATGATGCACATTTTTACAACAAAGATGTTTATATATTTTTTATTAAATGTCAAATTGAATAAAGCTGTTTGATTCTCTTCATTATTAATAGTCTTTATCTGGAAACAATCTCCGTCTAAATGCTTTTAGTTTGCATTATTTGGTTAAAATATAGTCTTTTTGATACTTAAATAATCACATTTTGCAACCTGCTGTACATAAAATAAAATGTTGAAGACAGTACAAAATGTACAGTTTATTTTAGCAAAACAAAAGGTAACACTTAATAACTACACTTACACCAAAGTCTAATAATAAATAATACTAAACTCTTAAAGGTCCCATTTTATACAAAATTGACTTTTTAAATTTTTAGTCTTGTTAAAATGGTATTCAGCAAAAACATACTTAAAGTTGTAATTTACTTTAGTCATAAATGTTTGTGTAATCCTTCTTTTTGCCTCTCCAAAGCTGAAAATGCTCTGGTCCACTTTGTGATGTCATCAAGTGGCGCTATTAATGCGAAGAACTGCACAATTCTTGAGTTGCTACATATTCATTTTTTTATCGTTTGTTCCGTTAACATTGCCACAGAAAGTTGTATTTGTTTTTAACTGAACTGAGAGGCAAACGTTTAAATGAGGCTTTAACAATAGCTTACAATTTAGACTAATACAGGACTGGAGTTCTACTGAAGGTGAATAGGGAATAAAAGCACAGTGAGGCACATTTTATAAAAGAGGTTCTGCAGGTGACATCACATCATTCTAAATGTGAGGTTTGAGAGTCAATGGAGACAAATGACATTTTCTCCTGTAAGAGTCAAAATAAAGTTAAATGAGGGAAGTGAGAAAAAAATTCAACACACAAAAACTCAGCAGAAAACTGGGTTTGTAACTGGCATGTAAAAGCAAAAAAGCAGGTAAACAGTGGCAGAAAATCAGATAAACAGAAAGATTCTCTCACATTTATCACACAGTTGAAGTAATTACTTTTTTCTTCCTAAAGATGTTCTTGAGTCTTTTTGATGAGATAAATTGTAGTTCTGCAGCTAAAATATCATAAATCTCAACTGTAGTTAGCAAACAAGTTAACGAAGCTCTACACTGTTGCCACGACAACAGAAAAACGATTGTTAGTTTGCATTTCGCCACATAGAAATTAACTCCATGGAAGAAATGAGTGGGTGCAAAGCAAAAAAAGTACATTTTCTCCATTGTGTTGCCTCGGTCAGAAAGATGAACATTTTTCAAATAAAATGATGTCAGTGCATAACTCTACCACATAGTGACATCATGAGGTGTAACAGCGTTTTCAATCAAATCAAAGAACACAACCTAAACATGCAAGATTTTGTATTAAACAAACAAAATACACATTTAAGTGTGTTTTTCGTGAGGAAATGGCATTGTGACATGAACTGAAAATAAATATAATATGTGCCCTTTAATGAAGCATGAATAATGGGTTAAATATCATGAACAAATAATAAAATTATAGATAAAAAGGTTTATTTTGGATTAGTAACAACTTAGTCCTACCCTCAAGCATTAATCTTAACCTTAGCTCCTAATTAACCAGTTACTAAACTTTAATAAACCTTTTCATCCATTAACTGATGATTTGTTCGAGGATTATTAACTCTTTGTTCATGCTTTAAGGCTTTACTAAGGCTAAGTAAGCTGTAGTTAATATAAAGCAGTACCAAACAAAACATACACATCATAGAGAGGGAAAAGTCTATTTAAGGATGAAATTGTGTAGCCTGTTAAAAGCTCAAACTGCTGAATATTTCTTGTTAAAATGTATTTATTTCAGTCTTTCATTCACATTCTCCACAGATTCCACAGTTGTTTATCAATGGCGCCGGAATCCCATTGAGTTTGCGTTAATTAATACATTTATGAATCGATGATCATTAAAGTTTGATGTTTGGAATCTCAGAGCGGTGTCACTCTCGGAGACTGAATGAAAGAATAAACAGGGCTAAAGAGACAATCAAATATTTAGAGGAACAGTGCTGTTAGCGCCAGACGACGGGAGGCCAATAATTATCAGACAACACTGGTCAATACTGATCAATAAATCATACAAAACAAAGGCTGCAGTGTTCGGGCCGCTGGAGACGCGAGACTGGAGCAGCGTCACGACAAATACGGTCAGGGAAGTCGACTTTAAATGGGTTTTATGTTTGATTATTTTGAAGAAATGGTTGAAACGAACATTTTAAGTTACAGATTAGAAGTGAATATAACAAAGACTGAGAATATTAAGATTGTCTATTGAGGTATACAATCTCTAAGTGAATCTGAAAAACCTCATTTATCAATCCAGCAGCTAAATTAACATGTTATTTTTCACTGTGTTTGCACTAATAGGCCTGTCCTACTGTAACTTTTTTAGTTTCTGTTGTCACGGCCCCTTTCGTCCCGGAAGACCCGATCCGTCCGGAAGTTCCTTTTTTCTAAATAAAACGGAAATGAAGGGCTATTTTTTGTTCTTCTTTTTAAACACATAAAACTATCGTCATCCACAAGCCCTTTATCCATTACCCACGTCTTTTAGCAGTTTCTCTAGTGTAATACAAGAGTTTGATCTTTCCGTTAGAGATAGACCGATATATCGGCCGGCCGATATATCGGCCGATATCAGCACATTTTATTATATCGGCCATCGGCCTCAATTTTGGTCTTGAAGGCCGATTTAAAAATTTTTTTATTTTATTTATTTTCTTTTTAGTTATTCAGTTTCACCTTTTGTAATGAAAGAAACTAGAAAACATTAATTATCGTAAAGAAAAAGTCAGTTTTTCATCAGACACCACCTGGGCAGCCATAGCCAGAAGGACCCCTACACACACTAGAGCGGGGGAGGAGCACTAAGCGCCTCAGCAACAAAGTTGAACGGAGAGAAAAACATGGTAAGATTCTTTTCTCTCTCAATATACTTGTATATTTCTGCATTAACGCTTAGCGCAATAATTTTTCGAACTTTTGCTTGCAAGTCCTCTGTAGAAGCCATCACCGGGTGTTTGTTTACAATGAACACATGCACGTGCTTTCCTTTCGTCGTGCTGTTGGCAGCACTGGGAAAACGACACACTGTCATCAAAAGGGTGAAAACAACATGCAGAATTGCATATCGGCCACTGAAATCGGCATCGGCTGGTCAAATCGCGTAAAAATCGGCATCGCCACCCAAAAACCCATATCGGTCGATCTCTACTTTCCGTACAACCTTGAACGCATCACCACACGTGACCTTACGTGCCTCGAAAAAAATATAATTTTTGGCGATTTCTTAAACAACACTTTTTGTTATTTGTTCATAAACAGCTAAATAATTCATGAATAAAGACTGTTTAGATTAAAAACAAGCTTTTTACATTATTATTTTCAATGTGTGCATGTTCTAATCACACTTCCAGACGAATCGGGTCTTCTGGTATGAAAGGGCCTGTCCCCATTTTAAGAGCCTTCACACAGAGCAAGAACTAAGGAAAGGGAGCCACACTTTAGGGACTTTTTTAACTCCTGCGCTGGGGCAGGTACTTTCCAGTCAGACCAGGAACCTTTTGGTGACACAAACACATTTATTAACTTTGTTTTGAAACATTCTCACATTTAGATAATATGAGAATGTTTCAAATCATTTATCCTTATCTTAAGAAAAATGATTTAAAGGCAGTAACTTCTATAATGCATTTATTTAATTTGTAAATAGTAACTTACTAATATTAGGAATTACAGTGAATCATTTTTGTTCATTTCAGTGATGTTTTTATGTTTTGCATAATATAGTTTATGTGGAATCGAAAAAAGACAACTTTTGTTTTCCTGACACCACATAATGGCGACACGTGGCGCAGCGTTAGCGCTCTGGCCTCATAGCAAAGGTCCTGTTCGACTCCGGGCCGCCTGGGCTTTCTATGTGGAGTTTGCATTTCTCCCTGTCTGCGTAGGTTCCTCCGGTACTCCGGTTTCCTCCTACATCTAAAAAACATGTCCATTAATGCCTCCCCTGACCCTTCCCCCAGGGCTCCTCTGCAAAAGAGATTCTGAATCTCAGTGGACTTCCCTGGTTAAATAAAGTCAAAAAAAAATAATGACTTATTTAAATGTTCCAGACTTTACAGCTAGTTCACAAACTAGTTAGACCCACTTTCACAAACTGCTGCTGTGAGAACACAAACTCCTCAGACTAAACAGGGACTGGAGGAATGTGGGACTAGTTCTTGGTACTTTCATGTGGGAAAACACCAAATGTGGAAGATGCGCGTCTTTATTTTTCCCAACGCAGTTATGCCGCTTCCTGGTTAGCATACCTTTCCCAAATCCTTAAACTTAACCAAATTAACTGAACCTAACCCTAATCCTAACCCTAACCTTACCCAAATCCCATAAATAAATGTTTTAAAATATAAACTTTTGCTAGTATAGCCACAAATGCAAAGTGATGGTGTCTGGAATAACTGGGTTGGAGAAAGAAAACAGGCGGAAGATGCACACGTGAGACACAAATGTCAGCTGTTGTAAGTTTTCCTCTTTGCCTGTTTTGCACCTGAGCAAGTGCTTGATAAATGAGGTATCTTGTCTTGTTATAGCAGCGGCGCCAAACCTTTACCACAATCTACCAAAACTTTTTTCCTTGCTATGCCAAAATAAAACAAGTTATCCTTTATGTGTTTTATGATAAGGACAGTTCAGAACAAGGAAACAGAAAAGTCTGTTCCAATCCTGCTGGAAAAGTGCATAAGTTACTTGGTTAGTTTGAGTCCAAAAGTCTGTAAAAACTACATCCCAAAGTCCCTGTTTCACCCCAAACATCGTGAGGAGCTGGTCTGAACCTGCAGAGCTGTGAATGGACCGTCCCCGTGCGTCTCCCAGCTGTAGCGGCGTGTCCCAGCGGAGGCCTGTCCCGTCAGAGCTGCGGCTGATGTATATTTGATGAGGAGGAGCTGTGGGGACGCTCTGGGACAATGGACCAACTCAGGTTTCGGGCTTTTTTAAAAGGGCTCTGTGGCCGGAGTCGCCTGGAAACGCCGCACACTCAGTCAACACAAACCAGAGGCCAAGTTACTCCGGCAGAGTCCAAACTGGGTCCAACAGGAGACTATTGTTTATGTTTACAGAGGAAGCACATGTTAAAGACGCTGTGTAGATTTGTGTCAATGCAGTAACTATGATTTTCAGACTTTTTTCACAAACTTTGAACCTGGCAGTCTACTTTACAATCATATTATAATAGAAATCAGAAATCTCAAAAATGATTATCAAAAGCGCTGGTTAAAAAGCTTCTGAAACTTATCAGAAACAGAAGACGGAGAGTGAATGACTTGCAGAATCACTTTGGCACTTAGGTTAAAGACATGACACCAGGGGATAAAAGTTTCCAGCTGATGCGACGTCATTACGTAATGACGTGTGTGTGCTCCCTGTCCAATCAGAACTCTTCCTAACCCCCAACTGTTGAGCAGAATTAAATAAGTGCAATTTAGTTTGTTTTACATGTGAACTTTAATTCGGAAATGTTATTTCCATGTACCATGAACAGGGTGGTCTCATAACAAGAAGGTCTTGGGTTCAATTCCCAGTCGACTCGGGGTCTTACTATCTGGAGTTTGCATGTTCTCCCCATAGATACAGTCGGCAAAGCGTCATATTTGGGGGCGTGCCTGCTTAGGGGGAAAGCGTCTCCTGCCTCACCATAATAAAGAATGGGAAGCTAAACTGTTTATCGCTTTAAGACCTTTTAAGTGTGAATTAATTGTATTTTTAGCACAACTAATTCAAGTCGAGTTACAACCGGGTTTAAATGAAGGTTACTGATGTGGCGTTGTGTCAGAAAAGTAAACAGAAAGTTAAAAAAGATGCTAGCATCACATTAGCATTTAGCTCGCAGCTACCGTTAGCATTGCTAGATATATTTACATACGTGGAAGGTTATCACTTTATTTATCTCCATGTCTTCGTGTCTGTATTTGACACAATATATCTCCTTAAGTCCACATTTGTTGTTGTAGTTGTTGAGCTGTGACTGATAAAGCTGCTGTTCTGATTCACTCCTCATGTTAACTTTCCCCCTCGGAGGTCCGTTAGTGGACGTGGCCTTTGATGCCGACTGTATCTATGTCTGCATAGGTTTCCTCTGAGTACTCTGGTTTCTCCTACCACCAAAAACATGTCCAATAAAGCCTCCCTTTTCCCCAGGACCTCCCTGCAAAGAGATTCTAAATCTCAGTGGAACTTTGTTAGTTAAATAAAGATCAATTTAAGTAAAATTAATTCAGAATGAACCCTTTAGGCGCTGGAGTTTTTCAGTTGAAATACATTTCTGAAGATATAAAGTCTTAAAAGTTTACCTGGAGGATCAAAACTAATATTTTTATGTATTAGTTTATAAAAAAAAAAAAATTAAACGCTGGTGCAGAGTGCTTTTTTAAGCTTCTGAAACTTATCAAAAAGTTTGAACACAGAGACTGAAATGGCTTGGGCAGAATTGCTACTTTGGTGCTTAAAGGGTTAAATAACGTAAAGTAACGTGAGATTGAAAAAACACTCTTATGAACACAGTCAATTGTGTTTTCTTTGTGCAGAGCTTGTTCTCACTTATGATTAGAGTCAGCTGGTCATCAGAGGCTAAAACAACAATCTCAGCCCATATAATTGTATTCTTGTGCTATGTGTACTACATTGGGACACAGATGGAAATTACATTTTTGCAATAATCTGTCAATTTACACTGTTACTGCTGCATTATACATGTGCTTTTCTATAAATAAAAATAAAATAATACTTTTTTTTTTGGATTATCTTTTAATCCGTTTTGTCATACCCCTCTCTCTCATTCTTTCTCTTAAATGTGAATTATTGATACAGCGTAAAATGTGACGTTGTAAACTTGGCAGCCGCTCAGCCCCGGGTCGGCGGTGGGCTCGGCGGTGGGCGGAGCCGGTACGACCACAGGCACTAATGCTGCCGTCTGTGGAGGAGCTGCTAAATATTTGATCGTCTGCCAGAGCAAATTAAAGACACAAGGCTTGTTTCACTCACAGATCCACTTTAGCTTCACCTGCGTTGTTTTTTTTTTCTCTCTGAAGCAGCTGGAGACGATGTTTTTACCCTGTCGTCCCAAATGCACCAATCTGACCAATATTTGTTGACCTAAAAGTTGAATTTTTTCTGCTGTATTGGCCTAAATAGCAAACATTTTATTTTCAACTAACCTAGAAAGTAGGCTATGTTTTAAGCCGTATTTAATGTGTCTGAGCTTATCACTATAACATAAATCTGATCCAGGCGCAGATGGAAATCACCAGATTGTAAATATGTGAAATAATTTTTTATATATTTCATGCATGTCCGTATCCAGCGTTGAGGTGATGGAGCTATTATAAAATCTTGATAAGACATTATCTTTGTCTATTTTTGTATGTTATGTTTTTTATACAGACCAAATTGAGTCTGCAGTAAAGTTTGATTGATTGATTGATTGATTGATTGATTGATTGATTGATTGATTGATGATTGAGTGATAATTCTACACAATTCAAAATGGTCGGATTTGGTCACAAATCTTTTCGATCTTGAACTTTTTCTCAGTTCAAATGTCTTAATTTTAGTTCAAAATAACTTTTTAATCTTAAGCTTTGACTGTAGCAGCCTTGCTAAAATAAACTCCTGCTCTGATTGGTCAGTGTGGGTCACGTGTTATGCGAACCTGTACAGCTGGCGCACATTCAGTGGATGGAGGCAGTCTGAATCCGAACTAGCTAACTAACAACAATGCGCCTGTCATTCCCCAGAGTCAGCGCCAAATTTGAGTCAAAAATGTGCGCATGCATATTAACTTCTGTGCAAGAGCATATATATATATGGATCCTATAGCTGAAAGCAATCCCTTCAGCTAGTCTTTATTCCTGTTTGACTATGGCAACACCTACGAGGACAAACAACATAAAATATGCAAATTTATCATTAACTTTTGAATTGTGCTTATTTTAGGGTTAAATAAGCTTAATAAACGTTAATACATTTCTTAACTGCCTGTTTTTATCTCGTGTGATTGGCGATCTAAAGTTACAACTGACATTGTTAGCTGTTTTTGGCAGTTTAAAGAATGAAAATACAGTCTCCTCCTCCTGACTCCTAAGCGGCAGCCATGGTTCATCAACGGGCTTGATTGAGGACCAAGAAAGCGTACATTTACCACATTACGCAACATGTAAATTGCGTATGATTAGCACGTAGTTTTGCGTAATTATAGTATGCGTCACAGTCCCAGTTAATTTCAATGGTGGTTAATTTATAAATATTAACAAAATCCTGTTTCTAATCTTAACCTGCACCAAGTCCCAGACCTGAACTTACCCATTTTAGTAACTTGATGCCTGACCTTACTTGTTTCACCTGAAGAAAATGTCCCTCATGGCTCAAACCAAAACTTGTGTATTTTAACACTTTTCATATGGCGCTAAATGCACGGCGTAACATAAGTACGCAAACAGCTGTGACCTTGGTATTTTTTCTAGACCAACTTTTTCCATGAAAGTTGTGTCACTGTGGATTTTCTTCATGTACTCGCGCTCCTTTCACCTCCAAAAACATTTGTATGTTTATGTTAATCAAGCCTCACTGTAAATTTTCCTAAATGAGAAAGTGAATGATTGCCTCTAACCCTGTGACGAGTTATCCACTGTCCCGGATGTTCCCCGTCTACCCCTATAGTCACAGGGATGGGCTATACTTACTAGTCATTCCTAATAGAAACAAGTGGTAGATAAATGAATGACCATGAAGATAATGTAAATGATTGAAGTACACGTTAGTTTATTATCGAATACATAGGAAAAACACAATATGTCTTCTTTTACAGATTTGTGAAGCTGCAGAAGTCATTAGAAAGCCTATGTGGACTTAACATATAGGCCTAAACCAGGACAGGACTAAAGAAGAACCAAACCAAGCCTTTGATGCAAACCCCAGAAGCGTGGTGACTATTTTAAACACATGTGTGGGCCGTGTTTTCTTCACCTCGGCGTACGCAGCAGATCAAATATACATGAAGTTACAGTAGAAGGTCCGAAGTGCGAGGGCTCTCCAGGACGGGCCCCTGAGGAAACCAAGACTCCATTAACTGCATCTGCGTCTGTATCAATAAAACATCTCAGACTGGACCTCTTTAAGACCAGCGCTGTGATTGGTCGGAGGCAGCGCGACTGGCAAAGGGGCATTTTGTTAACATCGGCCCTGAAAATGGTTCACTATCCCACGACATCGGCAGTGTGTTAAAGGACATGTTCTGTAAAATGTGTTTGTTGAGCTTTTAGCCAACACTGTTCCTTCATCAGACATACAGCAGCTGGAGATGTATTCAGCTTTATTCACACTCGTGTTTACAGTTTAATGTAAAGAAAACGGTCTGCATGATGTTCATTCTTATGTTTTTCTTATTGGCGAGGAATTCTTGACTGAGATCCAGACACACTTTTGCCAAGAGTGGGTCTGGTCACCATTCGCCTCGCCTGCGTTTCAAATTACCATCCACAATGTATCGTCCAATCAGCATAGTTTTTTTGCGTGAAACACATGAAACAAAGGAGCTGAAATTGCTTTTTGTTTCGTTCAAACAAAAAACCCAGATGTTGTTATGTTGGTTTTCATACAAGAGACAATGCATGTACCTGATTGGTTAATTAATCTGTCAATCACTTCCACTGAAATTCAAAAGGACATTGCAGCCAGACAATATAGTTTTTATATATTGTCTGTATTTCCCAGGCAAGAAGAACTCAATCTAGTGAAGGAGTTTTAAATAGCTTGACTTGACTCTGGATTCAAACGGAAACACATAAAAAATTGACACAATTCATTCATGACTTTGAATGCTGCCCGTAACTTTGATATTTTCACATATAGGGATGTTCACCGAGCTGACATGTGACATCAAAATAGTTGGCAGAACCGCTAAATGGTAAAGCTAGCTCTCATTGTTTTTCACATTAGAATCTAATTGCCAAAATTAAAAGCTTTCTTTTTGGTGTAGGCTTTTTCTAAACATGGTAGAAACTCAATGGATTGCTCTTATCAAACCTGTTAGCACACCGAGTCACACAGCAAGAGACAAACATTGTCTTTTTTCGTGTTTGTTCAGATTACCGCCAATACGTTTGACCTACTTCTGCCAACCAACGTGTCACGTAATCACCTTGTGACGACATGGCCAACATCCCTATAGAGTACTGTATAACTTCTTGGTCACTTGTCACATAGGCACAACTCTCAAGCCTCTGGAAATAAGAAGACCTGGATGAAAAAAAAAATAATTCTACCACTGCATTGTTTTAAACATACAGTATAGTTATATATTCGCACAGCAAAAATAATTCGTCGTCTGTCAGGGATGCACTGATCCAGCTTTGCAGTTCCGATACCGAATTCAATTATTTGACTTTAGATATTTTCCGATACTCGATCTCAACTGATAATATTTTTTTGCTTATTTTTTTCTTATCAAAACATAGGAATTTTAATCTGTTAGTGTTCTGTAATGGCTTTTTATCTATAAAGCATAAATAAAGTGTCAATCATTTTGAGATGTTCTGGATCAACAGCAGCCAGTAAGTTTGTCTCCGTTAAAAAACAACAACAATGAAATCGGCTGAACCGATATCATGAAGCCGATCCCAATCCAGCAAAATTTTCTCTATCGTCACCGATATCCGATCCCAGTATTGGATCGGTGCATCTGTAGTCTGAGTTTCTAGTCCTGTGCGCATTTCATTTTGTCTATAAAAATGTCTGTAAAGTTTCTCTCAAATTTTACCTCCTGTAAGTCACCAAACTCAGACGTCCTCATGTAATTCTAAAGCCATGTGACTGTGTATGTTTGTGTTTTCAATCTGTGAACTGTTCATAAAATAATTAACAATGACTCTACCTTCAGATTTGAGCTAAATTATTAGTACTATTCGTCACGGATCAATCTCAAAATAAAATGCTAATAATGAAACAAACACGAAAATCTGTGACTCAAAAGCAATCACATTGTCGTGGCAACGGAAGGTTTAGAAAATTATATTTGGGAAGGTTTGGACAGAGCTGCAAAGTTTGGATGAAAGGATTTTATAACGGTAAATGGATCAAACGAGAGAGATGAAGACTGACCAACGGACACAACAACGAAGAGCCACATTTACATTTAATTTCTGTAAAAAGCTCAAGACGTCATGAGGTAATTTAAAGTTTACAGACGTCTGGAACAGGACATACGTAATATATCTAAATATTAACCATCTATGTGCATAAATCTGTTCTATTTTAGCTTGTTCTATCACATTATTTGTATCTCTGCCTCACGTTCTTCAGTCTTTTTCACTCGCTGCTGCACTTTTAACCTCCTCATCATGCATTATTCACAGTCCTATATCCCTGTATGTGTTTTATAAGTTCCACAGTGACAGAGCTGCAGAGGAACATCGGGGTTTGGAACATGTTTTTAGGCTTGTATTGGACTTGGGAAAAACACTTTGCTTCGGCCTGAGTCAGCAGCCGGTTCCTGTTTGGACGAAGACGAGTATATCTAATAACGCAGTAATGGGTCTTTAAGCAGAGGACTTTAAAATCAATTCAAAAACAAGCAGCCGCCAGCATTAAGTCATAAAGCTGGCTCGAGTCTGTCTGTCCAAAGATATGAAGACAACGTGATGCTTATGGACACAGCAGGAGTCTTTGTCCAATAACTGTCTTGTGTCGGAAGAGACAAAAACTATTTTTGGACTTAAAATGCAATTCCTGACAGAAATCATCATGTTGGGGTTGAATAAAGGCACCACTTTCTGAGGCAAGTCTTAAAAAAACATAAAAATTGGATAAACTATGCACAGTTTCAGTCAACTCAACAGTTTAAACTTGGTTGTGAAAATTTCTGAATTTACTGACGATGTTATGTGCAAGTTTAGCCACTTTTGCACGTAACATTCTAGTTATTTCACAAAAACATGACATGATGAACTTGTAATCCATGTTTACCTTTATGTAAAAAAGTTTGATGATGCAAAGATTACTATAAAAAATTGCCTGCAACATCCCTCCCTCAGCTGAGCCAAAAAAAAAAAAAAAACAAGCAAACAAAGAAAACCCCAAAACATTTAGACAGTTAAGTGAAATAACACAATATAAAATATGGTTTAAATTCACAAAATTGATTTTGATGGCAAGACTAATCAATCTGTTTTATTTAGCACTTCTTTTCATTGTGTAATGCAGCTGGGTAACCTGGCTCACGCCAGATGGATCTGTGTTGAACTCCTGAGTTCTCACTATATCCATCTGGGACTTTACTCACTGAAAACGTTCAAGAAAAGTCAGCGCGTTTAGTGAAATACTTCGAGCTGATTGGGTGTGGGGCCTACCTTATTTGAGCTTAACCAATCACAACAACAATTCGTAATGGTGTATCCAATGTCCGGCTCTTCTTTCAAAAAGAAATTACTCCGTATTTCTGCTAAAAATACATCAAAAGCAGCAGAAACACGTACATCCACGAGAGCCGCCATCTTTGTTTAACTTGAATGAGACTTGGCGGCAGCACCGAGGCGTTAACAGCCATCTTAACACCACTGAAAAACTGCTGGTTCGGACTCCCAAACCAGTCAGGTGGCTGGGAGGCAGATTACGGTAGTTCTCTTGATCACGATCGCTTGAGAGACACTGATGTTTATTCAAATTCATTCGCACAACACAAACTCGCAGCTGCATTTCCTTGTTTCAGCACTCTCAAATCAACAGCAGAAACAGGCACCTTCCCCAAGATTAAATGGAGGACTGGCTTTTATGCACAAAGAGATAATAAAGAAATAACGTGGAGTTTGGGCAAAATAAACTGTGGATTTCACTAAAGCTGTAGATGCGCAGAACTTTGTCCGAGGTCAGAAATACAAGACACATAGATAGTTGAATGTCAAATGAACACAATACTTTTTGCAGATGATTAGTGATCTTTTATGACCCAATTTAAGCAGACTTCAATCATTTTTAGATATGCTTCCTGAAGTTTTGCCTCATGCGAGCAACCCTTGATCTTGTGTGATCGCCATGTCACAGGAAAACTTTTCTTGTCCCTGTTCTTGGAGTCAGATTTTGCTCTGTAGCGACTTATTGTCCGGAAAATATGCTGACTATTTCCGGCATTTTGCATTAAAAATCTTCATCGGTTTAAACACTAGGTCTATTGGTGTAAGATGTCAATTCTGAGCTTGATCGCAGCGACATGAACCTCAAACCTTGACTATAAATCTTACGTCTGACACTTTAAACAGAGAGTTCTAAAGCCTGTTGTGATGTTGTCTGTCATTCAAACAAAACACACAAGTTATAGTTTGCAGCCCGGGACCCGTGCCCTTGAAAAGTCCTGGAAGTGGATCTCTGAACAGTTTGTGACAATGAGCCGTGACACTGGATCCACAGAGCGACACTCGACACCTGGGTCAGCCTCGGCCAATCAGCTCGCAGCTCTGTGCACAGGTGTTCACTATACCTGTCTAAAACTGACACGTATATGACAAGATCTCCCGTTTTCTCCCGTTCTGACTCAGTTTGCTGTGACAGTCCCGACGGTAACCAGTCAAGTGTCAGTTTGTGAAGGAAAATGGACACATTAAAGATGAAATTACCAGATGTAGAGCCAAGTTTTAAAAGAAAATCTGTTGCGTCAATAAAAACTGACAAAAATGATGTACGTAATGGTCACACTGTATTCAGTCTGTACTCGAGGGGCATCTGGCTGTAGACCTGTACCAGGAGTCCCCTCGTCACGTGACCAGTACCAGGAGGAACCTAAGGTTCAGACATCCGCCCATATTATGTAGATATACCACGGTACAGTATGTGGTGCTAGGCACTTAAAACATTATTTGTGTCCCGCCAATAACTTTGAAGAAAACCCATTTACACAATAATGTTGTTTTGTTGCGTGAATAAAAACTTTGTGTCCATATTGTTTTTTATGTGTCAGTTTATCTCTTTTATGTCCTGTGAAACTGATACTTGATCCAGCAAAAGGGGAAAAGTCTTGTCTGGCTGCTATTTCAACCATCTCTGTGTTTTGCTTTACTTCTGGTCCTATCGGTGGAGGTTCTGCAGCCAGACACTCGTGAAAAAAAAAAGTTAAAGTGGATAAAAAGTAGAACATGTCAAGGGGCCTCCTCATACAGGTCTGCAGCCAGATACTCTTGCTGTACTCCAATCCGGGGGCTTTCGGTTTCTTGAAAAGTAAGGGGAGGCTCTCACACGGCAATACGTGTGAATGTGTTCCAGGTGGGAACTTTCTCCTGAGCACTTTCAAGCCTATTTTGGTAAAAAACATGACATGACAAGCAGAAAACCAAGCAAGCGTTTATGTAGTGAAACCTGCGGTTTTCAAAATAAAATAATTCCGCTACTACTGCTACTGCTACTGGAATCTGAATCAGGATCTGGTTCCGGACTGGTGGCAGTGTAAGCTGGATGTCAGTCTGCTCATCATTCGGTGCTGTTGCTGTCACCATCTTTGATCGCAGTACTCTCTTGTGATAGACCCTCTCAGACTTTTAAAGAAACAGAAAGTCTTTCTTTAACTGTACCGGAGCTGGTTTGGATGCATTTTGAGCCCGGGGTTACATATCAGGCAAGATTGGTTTGATTATTTCCAAGGTTCATTTGTAGATGAAGCTCTAACTTAATTCCTGGGCAAAATGTGTTTATTTCATTGTTTTTATTGGTTCTGGTGCATGAAAATCCAAAGTGAAGGTGCTCAGAAGCCAATTTGAACAACGCAAAAATGTGTGTCATGTAATGTTAATGCAGGCTGTTCGTAGAGTCTACGTACGACTTAAAATTGAATTACAAAGTTTAGTTTACTTATCTATAGTATTCAAAAGATCCTCTATAAGCAACAGGAAACATAAAAGTACAAGGTGATAAAGAGACGTCATAGACTCCCTGTGTACGTCTTTTTCTGTTGTAAGTGGTTTTCCTTTGTTGGCAGAGACAAAGCAGATGATTGTGATCGTAGTGAAACAGTGCGTGTGCTGTAGCCTGTGCAGAGCTGTCCATGTGCTGGTGCATGCTGGGTAATGGTGAGAGGGGCCCTGACAGCTGTGTGATGGGACAGACCAACAGGTGAGTGAGTGAAACAAGCCAATGATCAGTGAGGAAGCAGTGAGGCGAGACGACAGCAGTGAAGACAGAGACATTAAGACTCGTGTGTGTTCATTATGTTACAGCATGTTTGTTTAAACTCGACTAATTCACATTTATGACTAATTGTTCCACACTGGTCACTTTTATCTGCGGTTCCTCACCCACTCTCCTCTGGGTTAGATTTGATGCTGATATATTATATAAAGTAGGTTAATTTGTGCATAATTACTTACTTAGACCTGAGGGGCCTCATTGACAAAGCTTGCTTACGCCTTATGCAGTGTACAGAGCTCTATCTACACCCGGGGCCTCAAAGTGGTGGCCCGGGGGCCAGGTGTGGCCCTCAAGATGATTTCATGTGGCCCACAGGATGAATTCTGATAATTACTGATATTGGTCCAATGTGACTATAAAACCTCTAAACTGCACTAGAATACAGCAAGTTACATACAATTTGTCCAGAACTTTCCTGGAGTCTCTTGTCTGTGTGATGCAAAATGTAAAACAATGGATGTGGACATATTAGAATATGTGTTACGTTTAGCTTTATATAGTGTAAAAGCCCTATTTACATAGAATAAAACATAGTGAGTCCTGCATTTTGAAACGTGGTACTCGACCAACTCTGACTTTGAATAATTCGGCCCCAGCTCCACTTGAGTTTCAGACCTCTGATCTACGCCAAACGTAGCCTTTGTGAAAGTTCCGGTAACCTTAAGACTTTGGTTGGCTCTGCACAAGCTGGAACGCCTGCCTGCTCTGTCCTCAAAGGTTGGAGACACAGAGAAAAAACAACACTCATGGAGAGAAGCAGAAGTGAACAGACAAGGGCTGTTTATTTCTCTAATTTTTCCTCCACAACACATATATCTGAGCCCGTGCAGTGCACACTTGTACAAGCACAAGCATGTGGTGCTCTTGTGCTCATGCACATGTTGAATGACTCCGTACTCCTGCAGCGCCTCCCAACAGGACACCACAAGGGACACGGTCTAACCAGACGTAAGTATCTGCAAAAGTACTGCAGTTATGCTGCTAAAAACTTTTGTCAGAAGAAAGGTAAAGTTCATTCATCTCTTATGAGTTAAATTCATTGTGCATTTGATCCAACTTTCAATACCATGGAAGCTGCACTTGAACAGAGATTCAGAGCCAGGCTTCTGCAATAGTTTAAGAAGAGTGGGTTTGGTCATCTCTCCTGCTGCATCTCAAAACAACTCCACATCGCCCACTGCAATCCGATCAGTTTATCTGCATGACCACATGAAACTAAGGAGCTCATTGGTCGCCTGTCATTTCAGCGGTCAGTTCTCACATTATTTACACAATGTTTTTCAGTCTCCCGTCAAATTTTTTCCACATAAGCAGTCATGTTTGTTATCATACGAGAGATAATGTGCTTGCCTGATTGGCTAATTCATCTGTCAATCACCACAACCTAAATTTTGGAATTATCACAGTGGATTTTCCAGGCAATGTTTCGAAAGCAGTAGAAACATCTCTGATTGGAGCATATAATGAAATAAGTTATCAGTGTTTTTGTAATTATCATATCATTTCCATAAAGACAAGTGTCAGCTTAAAGACAATTAAAATGAGCTCATAACAATGTAAAAATCCACAGATGATAGAGTATGTTCCCCTGCTCTACTGAAGCACTCTCGCTGCAGTGTTTTAATCCCGGCCTCTTTCTGTGGCCCGAGGCAGCGCTCACACATCAGTCCTGGGATAGTCCGGCTTTAGTCCTGCTCTTAATCCTGTTAGTGCTGGTCCGGGGGCGGAGTCTGGGCCGCCCACAGCAGATGGAGCTCCCCCTGCACTGTAAACTCCATTCACAAACCATCCATTCATGGCACGACTCCGGTGGGACGGAGCAGAATACATTAGGAACATTTTGGGCCGGCCCGGTTTATGTTTCTCATACAGTTCTGCTCCATTATTCTGACGTCCAGCCAACTGTCAGACTGGACTGGGGAAAGTTTTGGTACAGCTTATATTTATTCAATTATTTATCAAGCACAGTATACTTTCTGCATCTTTATAGACAAACCATAAGGACTTCCTTGGTTAAATATTGTTCCATTGATGTAAACTAGCCTGGAGTTTATTATTGAATATTTTGGTAATCAAACAGTTGACCATTTATTCTTTTGATTAATCAGTTGCTAAATTTGAGTTGAAGTCGCTGAAAACTACATATTTACAGCAGCTAACAATTACATCAGAAACAATAAATTGACACAATTTTCACGCCAGTGCTGTTCAATCTGAGCTGTTCAAATCATGTTTGAAGCGTCATTTAAACCTAGCTATAGAATAATTTGATTACTAATTTAGTTGACGAATATTTCCATTTGAGCTGGGCAATTTTGTGATAAAAATTGTGTTGTGAGCTAATCCTGTGACGTTGAATGAAATACTTTGAGCTGATTGGGTGTGCAGCCTTTCTGAGTTTGTGCTTAACCAATGACAACAACGAATTGTTTCCCACCAATAAGAAGTTCCCAAACTTTTCGGAGCCGCGACCCCCATATTGGCCCGTAGATTGCTTGAGGTCCCTCAGTAATACTCACACTCCATTCAAAATTAAGTAGAATGTATATACAGATGCCAAAACAGCAAAAAAAAATGCCTGCTGACTTAGAAGAGTAAATTAATCATTCATTTTTCTACCACTTAATCCCGTTAGGGGTCGTGGGTGACTGGAGCCTATCCCAGTAACTATGGGCCTTAGGCGGGGAACACCCTGGACAGTGACCAACTCGTCGCAGGGTTAGACAGACAAACATTCGCTCTCTCATTCATTTACTAAGGGAAATTTATAGTGATGCCCAATCAACCTAAACATGCATGTCTTTGGAGGTTGGAGGAAACCTGAGAAAACCCACTGTGACACGGAGAGAACATGCAAACTCCACCCAGAGAGATCGTGAGATGTTGATATGGTCCGACCTGGGAGTCGAACCCACGACCTCCTTGTTTGGAAGCCAGAGCTCTAACCAATCAAACTCTAAATATTAAAGTTAGGTTCAAACCCAGTTTTCTGTCATGCTTGTTGGGTGGACAACCTTTGGAGGCCCCCTGCAGAGATCCTGAGGCCCCTTTGGACTCCACTTTGAGAATCACTGCCACAAATAGTGCGTTCCCCAGTTTCTAAAAATAGATTGTGACATCACGCCGCAAAGCATTGTGGGTGCAATTTTTGGACAAACAAACGCGAGCGTGGCGCATTTGCATGTGTAAAGGTGGTTCAAAAATGAAGGTATTTTCACAATTAACAACCAAATCATGATGAAACGAGAAGGCACAAAACACTGCTGTTGGGGACTACGTAACTCGGATTGGAGATTTCCCGACCGGATGCCAGAAGGAACAGTTTTCATCCCGTTTCCAAAATCCTGGAAGATCAGCGACAACATGACACAACAGGCCAAGGTAAAGATGGAGAAAGCAAGACGATGGCAGTATTTATGTGGATTTCCAAAGTGTGGAAAGGATAACTAACAACACGTACATTTGTTGGCTGCACTTTGACGATGAAAGGCTCTAGATCCGAGGCTGACGAACCAGAACTAACAGACTGTGAGCTCTCAAAGAAGTAGCATTGGCGGCACGGTGGCAGAGTGGTTAGCGCTCTGGCCTCACAGCAAGAAGGTCGCGGGTTCGATTCCTGCACGGCCTGGGACCTTTCTGTGTAGAGTTTGCATGTTCCTCCCCGTGTCTGGGTTTCCGTGTCAGGCGCTTCAGCACTCCGGTTTCCCCACCAACCAATAACATGCATGTTAGGGACACTTGGTGGTAGTCGGAGGCTGAAGCGCCTGGTGTTTAAGCGAATCGCCTCTGGTGAGCTGCCCCAGGGCAGTTTACTGTCACTGAGTGGGGAGGAGGGGTTCATTGATTCACTCTGTGAAGCGCTTTGTGACTCTGTCTGTGAAATGCGCTATACAAATAAAGATTACTTACTTACAACAGAATGTCCAACCAAACTGTCAGAACTGTAAACAAAGCTACGCAAGCAATCTACTGCAAGTATGTACTTAAAAATTTAAACTATAATATTAAAAAACAGTGCCGCAGTACTAAACAAACTCGTACTAGATTGTTTGTCCGACTTTTGCTCCCAGTAGCACTTGCGTGTGACGTCAAGATATGAAAACAAATAACACTGAACTCATTTTTTTAACTCAAGTTAGTTTGTTATTATTGTTATTTTTAAGTGAGTATAGTGTCATTACTCATGAAATGCCAAAGTAAATGTATAGAAATTTGAAAAAAGTCAAAACTCAAACATGGTTGTAAAAAGAGATTTGTCTAGATGCTTGTCTGTCTTAATGTCTTCTCGCTCTGACAGTGGAAGCCTTTTCTCCCCGCGGACGTTTGCCTCATTTACATGGACTTTACAAGAATAGAGTCAGTAGAACAAAGACAACACACGTAAACAAAACCCAAACCGTGTCAGGACAAGACTGAATCAAAATGAATGGAAATGAAGCTCCGGCAGAGTCCCAGGAGCAGCAGACACGACGTCTTCTACTCCACACACGTTATAATCACATAACATGGAAATCAGGGTTCTGGGGATTCACTGATTTAATACTGGAAGTGAATAGGCTACTGGTGCCTATCTATGAAATTTAGTTGTAGAACCTTTAAGTTATCGTTCCATAATAGAGCTGGCTGGGCGATATTGACAAAAACTAATATATCTTATAGTTCAAACCAATAATAATCGACTCAAAACCTAAAATACTTTGTGCAGGAATCTTTCATTATATCATAATTACTCTGAATTACTTATTGAACTAATTCTGATAGGAATATAAACTGGTTGCATCTACAGTTTTAGAAAGTTGAAAGACTTATTTATTTAACTTTTATTAGAAATTTGCTCTTTTGTAGCGTATTTTTACTGCACGATTTACTTGATATTACATTTTTGCATATCATAGAAACAACATTCACGATATTTTCTGAAATTCGATATATTGCGCAGCTCTATTGCATTATATCTGTTCTTGTTGTGCTTTTAATAGGCTTTGTGCATAGAAGGTCATGTGGCTTGTGAGCATATCCTGTTCAGTTCATTTCAATAGTTAGAGTCAGCAACAGGTCATATTTGGGGGCGTGGCTTGCTGTGGGGGAAGTGCTTTGGCATGGGAAGATAAACTTTTTACCTTTTTTGTGATTTTTTCTGATGAATTACGCGTATTTTAGTACAACTAATTCAAGTTGAGTCACAACAAAGTTTAAATGGAGGCTGTTGATGTGTCATGTCAGAAAAGCAAACAGAAAGTAAAAAAAAAATATGCTAAAAACACGCCAGGTGGCGTTTACATTGCGTTAGCAGTTAGCTCGCAGCTACCGTTAGCATTGTTGGATATAGTCTGTTTACATAGTTGGATCATTGGATCAGTTTATTCTTCTTTATATTCATATTTGACACATTATATTTCCACATTTGCTGTTGTAGTTGTTGAGCAATGAGTGACAAAACTAACCCTAACCCTACAGGCTCACGTAGATCCAGAATGTCTCTTGTGAGTCTTGTGTTTATAATGTCTTTGTCTTGCCTCAGACTGGAGCACTTTTGAACTCAGTTCAATCGAGACCAAATCAAGACCATGTCATTTCTACATTTATTGGTGTCTATGATCTCTTTGTGCAGTTCTTGTAGAAAACGTGCCTGGGACAGGTCACTGCACTGGGGCCTTGAACTGCTGCTGCAAGTTTAGCACATGTAAAAATTCAGTGTCAGACTCAAAGTCCAAAAGCCCTCTAAATCAGGACTAAACTGAGTTCAAAAGTGCTCAAGTCTGAGGCAAGACAAAGACCTTATAAACACAAGACTCTAGTCTCATTTCAAGTACTACGACACCACCAATTTTGTGTGAATCAGTCTTAGTCTTGTCTCAGAACTCTGTGGTCTCGGAAAGGTCTTGGTGTTGATCAGTGCGATCTTGACTACTAAAAAGCTAAAGGTATTATGCTTTTTTTATTATTATTATTATTTTTTTTTTTTTTTTCAAGAAAAAAAGCTTGAAATCAGCTTTCCCCAGCATTGATTAATCCAATGAGTTGTTAGCTTTTAGCTAAATTCGGCTAGCATCTCAATATAGCTTCGCTTGTCTTGACTTCTATGAAATCTTCATCTTGAAGTTTAAGACATGTCGTACGATTTCACCTCTCTACACTGTCTTCTCTTCTATCACTTCTCTCTCCCCTCTCTCAATCCACCTTTTCTCTCCTCTCCCCCTCTCTCTCTCTTCCTCTCTCCCTCTCTCTCTCTCTTCTCCAAATCTTCCTGCAGTTTATTGAATGTCTCTCTTTCTCCCCCCCCTCTCTCTCTCCCTCTCTCTCTCTCTTTTCCTATACTCTCCTCTTCCCTCTCTCTCTTCTCCAAATCTTCCATGCAGTTTATTGAATGTCTCTTTTCTCTCTCTCTCTCTCTCTCTCTCATCTTTCTCTCTCTTTCTCCTCCCCCTCTTCTCTCTCTCTCTCCCCTCTCTCTCTTCTCCAAATCTTCCTGCAGTTTATTGAATGTCTCTCTTCCTCTCTCTTTTCCTACTCTCCTTCTCTCTCTCTCTCTCTCCCCTCTCTCCCTTCTCCAAATCTTCCTGCAGTTTATTGAATGTCTCTCCTTCTCTCTCTCATCTTTCTCTCTCTTTCTACTCCCCCTCTTCTCTCTCTCTCTTTCTCTCTCCTCCCTCTCTCTTTTCTCTCTCTTCTCCAAATCTTCCTGCAGTTTATTGAATGTCTCTCCTTCTCTCTCTCATCTTTCTCACTCTTTCTCCTCCCCTCTTCTCTCTCTCTCCCTCTCTCTTTTCCTACTCTCCTCTTCCCTCTCTCTCTTCTCCAAATCTTCCTGCAGTTTATTGAAAGCGAGCGCAGCAGCAGCGAGGAGGAGCTGTGCCTGCTGGGACCGCTCTTCTTGGGACGGTTTGGCTCTCGCTCCATCAATAATGCAGCGTGTTTCCGTGGTTACAGCCTGGTAACCGCGGAGACGGCGCTGCGGCTCGCGTCCCCGCATCAGCAGCCAGAAACAAACGCAACGAACAAGACCCGAAATGTGTTAGCTAATGCATTTCAGAGTTAAAGAAACGCACAGGCATCGTTTTTTTTTTTTTTTTTCTCTGGAGGAGGGAAAGAGAACCGGCGAAAAGTACAGTTTGTTTCCTTAAATTGCTCCCAAAAGTCGAGCTAAAGGAAAAGAGATTTAGAGAGGAAAAACAAGTTAATCCATAGTTATAAATATGTTTTTCTTCTGCTTTTAGACTTGTTGTGGAAGTGTTAGGATATTTTACATTAACTACAGTTTAGTTTAGAATTAGCTTAACAAAACCTTCAGTAAAAATCTTCATCGTTGGTGGTTGTAGGAGGTTGGTATTGACGACTGAAGGAAAATGCATTTTTAGCAAACAGCTTTTGAATTTAAAATGTCCTATAAAACTGAAGTGGAATAAATTAAATAATAAGGTAAGCTTTACCTTATAGTCTTACAGGGAAAACAATCTCAACACATTAAAACCACAAAAACACACTTGGCTAGACATAAACACATTGGGTTGATAAATACATTAATAATACAATGCACTCATGTTATTTCCTGCAGGGTGGTGATGTGACGTATTGACGATGGATGAATTAATTTTTTGCACTTGCAACCTATAATGCGGCCTGACAGAAGCATCTCAACCTCAGATGGTCTTTTGCAATTCTCTGCTCAGTGACTTTTCATACATTGAAGGCAGAGCATAGGCCGGATTATTTCCTTTCTAACTCCCACAATCTTTGAGGCTACTTTTAAGAGTTTCGTTTTTACTTGCACTGCCACTGACAGGTTTCCAAACCAGACCGTTTTGGATCAGACTGGACCATTTTGTGGTTCCCACATGAAAGCCTTTATACTGAGAAAGCAAAAAGAGTAAAAAACAGAAAATGGAAAAAAAAGACTGTAGTGTCTTCATTTGTAGTGTAGTAGTGCTTGAGACCGGTCTTAGTTTTAAGACCACTTTTTTAAGGTCTTGGTCTCGTCATTCACTCAAGCACATTTGAACTTGGTCTTTCACCAGGAGCACAGTGACCTGTCCCAGCCCTGCACAATAAGATTATAGACAGTGATCATTTTGGAAATTACAAAGATGGTCTTGATGTGTTGGTCTTCTCTCGGTCTTGGAGATCTTGAAAAAGCCTTAGTCTTGATTAGTGTGGTCTTGACTACAACACTATTCATTTGTAATGAACAAATAGTTTACTACTCAAAGAGGTGGGGTACCGGACTTTTGTAGATGCTGTAAATGATTCGTATGTGTGCGTAGCCTTATTGTAGAAGTAGTCGTGGCTGATTGACACAAGCTGCAGCAGCAACCCTAGCCAACGCTGTTGTCAGCTAACTACGAGAGATGATCACTGTGTGAAGCAAAAGTTACGCTGATAATTCAAGACCTGATCCAAACAACTAGCTCGTCCCGTTTCGTTGTTTTTATCAGCCAAGTAGCAGTAGAGCAGAAAGTGACATCAACCTATAATCCCTCTATATGAATCTATTTATTTTTCATCGTTAAAAGCAGCTATCTTTCACTCTAGTTTCACTTTGTTTACAACCAAAATGAATGCACGTGACCAATAAACTTCAGACGCAACACTCCGCTACGGTCAAACTTATCACAGACAAAGTTTTCGTTCATCTTTATATAACCAGAATAGTCTCGCTGAGCTTGCGGTCTCTTTTTTAGGAAAGTTCTGGGGAAAGGGAGAGTATATTGTACATGTTTTTAGTGGTAGAGGAAACCGAAACACCTGGAGGAACCCTACACAGACACTAGAGGAACATGCAAACACCGCATAAAAAGGCCTCGAGGATTGAACCCAGAACCTTCTCACTATGAGGCCAGAGAAATGAAGTAATGACAAGTGGGCGGGGATAAGTGGAAGGTGAAAACAGGTCTCTTCTGAGCACTGCAGGACAAAACAAGATCACTCAAACATGCAGAAATCAATTCAAATACAACTGAGTGAACTAATGATGAGAGACAGCACACTATAGTAACAAACTCAGACTAGTGTTTTATACATGACACATCCCCTTTAATTTCGCCTCTTTCTTTTTAAACCGACTAAACTGCGGCTGCTGGATATTTCCCACACTCTTCAATGTTAATGAATGCGGCGTCTGTATTGTGTGGACTTCCGTATGCAGCACTATCTGTGAGTACAGTCGGCGGCCATTTTAAAAGATTTATCAGCGCTCATTTGTACCGGTCAATTATTAAACACTCACCTAATTTTAATTATTCAGACCGCATTGCTCCGCCAGTGCCCCGGCCTTTTGAAACTTTTATTTTTGTAACAATATCTGCCCCCAGACCTTTTACTCTCACTGTTAAGTCATATTTTAAGTATTAGTGGTGTTACAGTGCACACGGCAGGTTTATTTTGACTTTGTTTGGTGAGATAAAACATGCAGCAAGTAAATAAAGTGAAGTTAAGTGTGGGTTTGTGAAGCAAGGTTAAGGTTAAAAATGACATAAAGTTGTATTTGTAGTAAACATTTTGCAGAGATATAGGCTTCGTTTGGCACAAATGTTCTTTAATTTGACTATTTACCAATTTTGTTTCAAGTGCGTATGACAGATTAGACATATTTTGCCGTAGAACATAGTAAAAGTGATTATATTTAAGATTTAACAAAGCATTTATCTTGTTTTCTCTCAGTTTTGATGAAGTTTATAATAAGCCATTTTTAGATAGCTCTGGTTTGTGACATACCTGAGGATTTCTTGTTCCATTCATTCCTTATTGAGAATTTGCCAAGATGAGCTAAAATGTATCAATATAAAAAGTCACAAAGCAGTGAGTGAATTTCAACTAAATAATCACTGATGGCGATGTCAGAGCTTCACATATGAGGTAAAAAAGGAAAAAAGAAAAACAAACTCAGTTTCAGAGTTTTGCAGGGGGGGGGCAGAAAAATTTTATTTTTGAGATCCGCCTGTTTCATATGAACTCTGAGCCCGATCTCACAAGAAAGCGTACATTTACCACGACATTACACAACATGTAAATTAGGTATGATTAGCACGAGTTCACAGCTGTTTTGTGTAATTATAGTACGCATCACAGTCCCATTCATTTCAATGGTGATTGTTAAGACGTGTTCTTATTTATAGGTAATGTTTATTAAGGACAATGTAAAAATACATTAAGCTCAATGGCGGAGATGCTTGTACCAGATTGTAGCTTACAGCTAATTTTCATCAGTAGTCCTGGGGAGGGGAGGCACATTGGACATGTTTTTAGTTGAACCCAGGACCTTCTTGCTAGGAGGCCAGAGCGCTAACTGCTGCGCCACTGTGTAATTAAATCCTGATTCTAATCTTAACCTGCCCCAAGTCCCAGACCTAATCTTTCCCATTTTAGTAACTTTATGCCTGAACTTACCGGTTTCACCTGAAGAAAACGTCCCCACGTGGCTGCAACCAAAACTCGTCCTATTTTGACGCTGTGAAATCTCGTGTCATTTTAACGCTTTTTCATATCGTGCTAAATGCACGGCGTAACATAAGTACAAAAAACAGCTGTGAACTCGTGCTCAAAATACGCTGTTTTTGTGTCGTGGTAAATACGCCATCTAGTGAGACTGTGTTGACTCCAAACACCCTGGAGACACAAGACAACACCGTCCAGCTTGGAGCAGCCAATAGCTCCATCCCTCTCTGGTTGAGACAATCGTGGCATCGTGAAGAAGTGTGTTTTTGGTTTCATTCTGGAGCCTTTTATAGAGAAGACTTGAGCACAGTTAACCAGCGGTAAAAGTCAACTCTGAGTTTCAAACATGAGTTTGTGTGAATAAACGACCCTGTAATGCACTCTTTATTGTTCTCACAATCAGTCAAGCCAAACATGGCTTCAACCAAAACTGGTGTATTTTTACTCTGTCTCATATTGTGCTAAATGTACAGCATAACATAAGTGCGCAAAAAGGCTTGAAATCATGCTCATAATACGCTGTTTTTGTGTCGTGGTAAATGTACGTCTTCTTGTGAGACTGTTGAGCTGCAGTGTGAAAAGGGCCTTTTGTCTTTCGTCCAGTAAATATAGACATATGTAGAAGTAATTTTACCTTTGTTCTACTTTTTGTTGAAAGAACATAGTTTAGTTTAGTCTTTATTTGAATGGACAATGTACAGAGACATCAATGCATCTGCAGTCCCTATACTATAAAATAATGTCTGTAGAATAAAAAAATACGAAGTGTACATGATTAAATGTCTTTTTCATCTTTAAACCAACAAAAGCTGTGGTACAGACGAGAAGGCAGCTGCACTTTTCTACTTTATGATGCCGATTCTAAAATGAATCAGACTTCATGATCTGTGGAGGGATTCTGTTTGAAAGACTGACAGCAGAAACATGAGTTCAGCAGATTTTAGTCCGTTTCAGTGACGTCAGGTGTTGGAGTCAAGCTGCAGAGACAGATCCGATGGTGACACGGTGGAGTTCAGCTGCTTATTCTCATTCTCGTATTGATTTATTGCTGTGCAGGTTAATGGACTGTTTTATCCACTGACAGAGCTCGTTATCACAGCCTCTCGTCTGATATGAGCCTCGGACTTAAGTCTATAAAGCATCCAGACTCGGTTAGAGCATTTCTGCAGCATTAGCATATCAGACGAGATCGCTGTGATAGTTTACCCTGTGTCAGTGAGTGTAACTGTCAGTGGCGGACTGTCAGGCCCTGCAAAGCCTTCTCTGCTGGCCTAAAAATATCTAAATAACAAACTGATATAAATCATATTTAGTGCATGTTTAATAATAATTATTTATCAGCTTCTTCGCAGCATTTCCCATCGTTTCGCAGCTTTCAGGCGTGTGTTTCAAAATATATTGTTTTAACCAATCATATTTCAGCCGTCAGTTGTTGTCAGGGTCAGTGAAATCTGCCCGAGGCCTTCATAATCAGTTTTGAAGGCACCGTCTCTTAAAATGAGTGCGTATCAAACTGTTCCTTCAACCAATCAGACTTTACGTTGACGACGCCAAGGCCTTCTAGCAGCTACCGCAACGTCAGGATAACTATGACATTTGATTGGCTGTGCTCAATATTGTTGTTTTGTTTAGCAATTTTGTCACAGTGGTTAAAGGGAGAGTAGAAATCCATTTGGTTGCAAATTTACTTTTTCAAGACGGACTTTCAAGAAAAGCTGGACATGGTTAAGAAAGACCGGGCAACTCCAAACCTAGCTAGCGTTCATACGCGGGAAAGGGATTTGTGCGCCACGGAAACTGCAAACTGTATTGCAGGTGTGCTTATTATTTGCCACGGAGCACGGAGATGTTTGGAGCCACTCTGGGATTGTTAATTTTGTCTTGTCTAACAAAAGCAGCGAAGAGGCACAAAAGTACTGCGGGACACTTACAAGCAAAGGTCCTTTCCAAAACTTGGAGTGGATTTACAGCTAAACGAGCAAGTGCGGAGGGAAACATAGCTGCGCGAGAGAATAGCCGATATGAGCAAATCTACGAGGCCACTGGAAGCAACGCTCCGAAGCGTGCCTGTTCCCGGGGACGAGACAGGGTCCAGCGCAAGATCCGTGCGCCCACTACCACCAGCTCCACGGTAAGATTCTGAACAATATCATTTGCATTTTTGTGTACAAGTAATTCAGACTATTGGTGAGTAAATATTTTTGGGAGTGTGTGTAAATGCGTTTATTCTGGCCATAGAAGTAATGATGCTTTGCTTTTATCGCGCGCCTGCGCAATAAATAGTTAATAGCCATCAGCTGGTTATTGACAAGTGAATATATTTAAAAGGATCACCACTGAAGGCAAGAAATGCACGACCCGCCACTGGTAACTGTGATGGTCAGAGGGAAAGAAGGCACAAAATGGCTGCCCTGTCATTGTTCACTTTCAGCCAAATATACATGTGCAGACCAAATTTACTGTAAATAAAATAAAAAATTATAAATAAAAATAATATAATAATAAAATAAAAATAAAATAAAAATGTATTATTTGTAAGTGTCAAAAATGTTTATTTGAGAGAGAAGTAGAGAAAGGGATGAGAGAGACAGAAAGAACAGAGAGGAGAGAGAGAGGGGAGCTAGAGTAAAAGAGAGGGTGAGAAAGAAGGGATGTGAGGGAGAGAGGGATGTGAGAGACAGAAAGAACAGAGAGAGGAGAGAGAAGAGAGGGAGAGAGAGAAGGAACAGAGAGAGGGGTGATAGAGAGAACAAGAGAGAGAGACAGAGAGCGAAAGAAGAGCAAGAGAGGGAGAGAAAATAGAGAGAGAAAGGAGAGAAGTGAGAAAGAGAAAAGAGAGAGAGATAGAATAAGAGACAACTTACACACATGAGTTTAATTGACATAAACCTTTAAGGCAGAATTTGTACGTACATTTTTAATTCATTGTTATAATTGAATGTCACAAAAGTGTGTAACTGCATCATATTGTGTGACTTTTCGTGTTTTCCTGTAGTATTTTCACTCCTCCCTCTTGTAAATACTTGATAAGCCTGATAGCCTTCTCATGTCGCGCCGTTTGTCCAAATTCTTGCCTCCGAATAAAGCCACGTGTTATTGATTGACAAAGCTGCCGAAGTCTGAGGTCTTTATAAATAATTTCTTGCCCGGGACGTCCGACGCGCGGCCGTTCAGAGCCAGATGCATTTTTCATGTTTTACTTGACCTTAATTTAGGTTGTACAAGAGCGATTTTTTATTTACGAGCGGCAAATCAACAGATGGGCAGAAGTTAAGGCACTCCGGGCTCCGGCTGTCGTCACGGTAACAGGTTTGAGCCGTTTTTACTTTTACTGTGAGGTTTTTAGCGTTTTCATAATTAATAATCTCTCAATTCTTTTAGTGTTTGATATATTTATTACTTTTCTGTAAAAAAACAAAAAACAAATTACAAATAAAATAAAAAAAAAGAAGCCCACCCTACAAACAACGAACCTACCAGTATGTGCTGTCATATAAACGGACCAGAGTCAGGACTAAACGTGGACCAGAGTCAGGACTAAACACGAACCAGAGTCAGGACTAAACGTGGATCAGAGTCAGGACTAAACGTAGACCAGAGTCAGGACTAAACGTAGACCAGAGTCAGGACTAAACGTAGACCAGAGTCAGGACTAAACGTGGACCAGAGTCAGGACTAAACGTGAACCAGAGTCAGGACTAAACGTGGACCAGAGTCGGACTAAGCGTGGACCAGAGTCGGACTAAACGTGGGCCAGAGTCAGGACTAAACGTGGACCAGAGTCAAGACTAAACGTGGACCAGAGTCAGGACTAAACGTGGACCAGAGTCAGGACTAAACATGGACCAGTGTCAGGACTAAACATGTACCAGAGTCAGGACTAAGCACAGACCGGAGTCAGGACTAAACGTGGACCGGAGTCAGGACTAAACACGGACTGGAGTCAGGACTAAACACAGACCAGAGTCAGGACTAAACGTGGACCAGAGTCAGGACTAAACGCGGACCAGAGTCAGGACTAAACATGACTGATCAGATAAACACAGACCAGATCAGGACTAAGCGTGGACCAGAGTCAGGACTAAACATGTACCAGAGTCAGGACTAAACACGAACCAGAATCAAGACTAAACACGGACCAGAATCAGGACTAAACATGGACCAGAATCAGGACTAAACACGGACCAGAATCAGGACTAATCGCGGACCAGAGTCAGGACTAAACGCGGACCAGAGTCAGGACTAAACGCGGACCAGAGTCAGGACTAAACGCGGACCAGAGTGCTTTACAAATACATTTACCTTGACTATTGGAACTAGCTGCACTAGTTCCAGTTTGCCTCAAAAGTGTAGATCGTCTCTTCCCGTTCTATTCATTTTCTATGTTAATGCTTCATGTTCAGAGTAAACACCGACTGTATTTCTTTACAGTCTTGAGCATATTATTTCCCTAAAGCTCCATGCAAACATTATTTTAAATATTTATCGTCTCTGGAGATGAAATTGTCCAGCGTCTGCAGCTCAAAACAAGCAAACAACCTCAGATATGAACACAAAGACACAACGCAAAGACCAAACAGACAATATCCTACATCCAGGCTCCAGATACACAATACTTTTTTATACTTTGACCCTTAAACTCTATTCCAGGTAACAACACCAGTAAGTTTCCACAGTTACCATTGAAAATATAATATGCAGGGTGGTTTTCAGGTCAGAGTTCTCACAGGAATCTTTGGTCAAACACAGACAGCAGTACATACACTGTAACAGGAAACTAACCTGAACTGAACCTGTCTTAGAGTCAATCTGCACAAGGATAGAAAGATATATACGTTACGTCACATTAAAATGAGCAACATATGAAAAAGAGTAAAAATAACACAAGATTTCACAGCGTCAAAATAGGAAGAGTTTTGATTGAAGCCATGTGAGGACGTTTTCTTCAAGTGAAACGGGTAAGTTCAGGCATAAAGTTACTAAAATGGGTAAGATTAGGTCTGGGGCTTGGGGCAGGTTAAGATTAGAATCAGGATTTTATTAATATTCATAAATAAAACACGTCTTAACAACCACCATTGAAATGAATGGGGACTGTGACGTACTATGACAGCTGTGAACTCGTGTTAATCATACCTAATTTACATATTGTGTAATGTCGTGGTAAATGTACGCTTTCTTGTGAGATCGGGCTCAATTTAGACAATATAAAGACCCTGATTATGGGTTTCTTGACCAAGTCACTGTTTCACAAGTTCAAGTCTTTGGCCTCAAGTCCAAGTCAAAGAATGTGCGTCCACACTACTCTATAGTGCACTATTCAGCTATTTTGTAGTGGTGTCCAGCAAGTTACAACCTAGTGCTCACAATGCCTTTGGAAAAGTATCAAATCAAATCAATTTATTTTGTATAGCCAAAATCTCAACAACAGTCGTCTCTGAGGACTTCCAAGATTATTAATTTAGCAAATATGAATAATAGGAAATCAAATAAAACAATACATATTCAATAAAAAATACACATTCAATGAAACAATGATCAAGCATGTCAAAGCAGATTATTAGTAGAGAAATGAATGATTGTCAGAGCATCCCTGTCTAGACCTCCTTCTCGACAGAAAACTCAAAAACCTAAGGAAAAAGAAACCTGGAGAAACAGTGAAGAGATCCACTCCATGGACGACAGGTGTAGAGTAAAGGCAAGTTAGAGTTTATGTTTGTAGCCAAGCCATAAGCAGAACTCACTACAGGACAGGACAGGCATCTGGAGGGAGTGAGCGGAGTCAGAAAGGAGGAGTCTGGTAAAGTATGACCATTGTTGGAGAATCGGAAAACAAAGCAGACAGTCAGGTCTTTAAATGGAAACAACAATGGAAACGAAGACTGAAAGATTATAAAAGAGCCACACAAACACACTGTTGAGTCGAGGGAATATTAAAAAAAAAATGTCACTAAAAGCCATTATCTATAAAAACAAAAAAGCTAGTGGTTGCTGTAAATATGCTAACGTTTGCTGTTTACCTTACCAGAATTTACACCAGGAGCTGCAGTGGCACGTAACGTCAGCAGCGCAACATACGCAAGTATTTTCAGAAGCATCAATCTACTCTACACGTCAGAAGTGCTTCGACAACGTGAGTCTGAGTATCTACATACATGAATAAACCAAAAAAAACTGCTCACATATTATGAACTGGTCAGGTGAGGAAGAGCTTAAAACTGCTAATCAGAGGTGCAATGTTTTTTTTCAAAAGCATCAACAAGTCACAGCTGCTGCATTTTCAGATTTTTTTCCGTCAAGATTTGGTCTGTTTCACATTTACATTTACATTACATTTACATTTAGTACTTTCCACTAGATGATAAAAGGGAACACTTTGTGAAAAAGTGAGACCACTGAGTGCGTCTGAATGTAATAATAAAGAGCCTTAGTTCAAATAAGAGCCGAATGCTGTGCTCTGATTGGCTGAACTTGGGGTGGTCACTCCAGTTTCACTTTGTTGCTTCTAAAAAGACGTTAATTTACCATCATTGCAACCAAAGACACAGACAGGAGAACAGACGCAGGTAGAGCAGACGTGAGGCAAACTGCAGCCTGGGAGCTAGATTCATTTTTGGACGAGAAAGATGTTTGTGCTTTTCTCTCGACTGGATTTAACTAAAAATTCTCAGCTACTTCAGGGTTCAGACTCTTCGACCAATCAGGTGTCAAATATCGCAGCGATGTTCCTTTATTCCCGACGGCTTTCAGCAGCAGTCATTCCAGACAGATAATGTGTAAACTCAATTCATTTTTAGATTTAAGTGTTTTCAAGTTTTCCTCAAATTACCAAACACAGATCTTATTTCTACAGTTTTATTGAGCTTTTATAACTTGTCCCATTAAAAAAAAAAAAAAATCTGGACACAAAGATTAATTAGGGCAGACATGTTCCAGTTAATGTGAATTACACATACATTTATTTTTTGAGAAGTTGTGACAGTGAATGGCACATGTATTTATGTGTTGGTGTGCAGATGCTACATTGAAAAAAGGCCTTTTCAAATGTTGCTTATTTCGAGGTATAAATGTCTTATTTTAAGTGAAAAAATCTGCCAGTGCAGTAAGAAAATTTGAGTAACCTAGCTGTTTTGAGCAAAAAAAAAAAAAAATGCTAGTCTAAGTATCTTGACAAATTTAAGCAATGTATTCTTGATTCAAGCAATTATGGTTAAAACAAATACAAAGTTGCTTAAAATAAGTTGTTATATCTAGATAAAGTAAATCAGGAAAGAATATCTTAAAAAGTCAAATAATCTTAGTGAGACTTTGTCTAATTAAAAAACTTTAAAATAGCTTAATTCAAGTCTTTTTATGTAAGTTAGATTTCCATTTTTTGCAGTGTAACCAAATTGCCCCAACTTTTTATGCTTTTAAAACCTTGAAGCTACTTTGTATTACTGACTAAACCCATTCACTTTTTTATTACTAGAAAAAATGCATTTATACTTAACTAACTTAAGCTGCCAAACATCTGCATTCAATATTATGATTAAAGTGCCATGACAGGTTGAACTACTCATAAGGTAGTTAAGATCAATATATTTAAGGTTTTACTAAACATTTTTCAAAATTCATTCCAGTCTGGTCATTTTTGAGCATTAAAAATTTACTTCCTGTTCATCAATGATGACATCACGCTAGGTAGTTGCCTGGTGACTATTTACCAAATTAGATCCAAACTCTTCAAATGGAACTTTTTTTTTAACTTGAGTCACAAAAATACATTAGAACTCTTTTTTTTTTTGGTAAATGTGTGTTTACAGGCCATAAAAATCTGTTTCTAGTTAGCAAATTGAAAATGTTTTGTCTCCCCAGTGTGATGTCATCAGTTTATCTGCTCTACTTCCTGGCATTTTCAACATATTTTCACCAACAGGTATTAATCTACCAAATTAAATAAACATTTGATTAATGCATTTAACATAAACTAGTACAAGGCCTGGGCTGTGTTTGTCTGAGTGGGCGGGGCTTGTGCTTGCAGCCTGTGGGCGTGGCTTGCGTGCGAGTGGGCGGGACTTCTGTGCGTGTGTGTTCGCGGAGGGTCTGACTACGGCTCTTTAATGCCGTCTGTGTGATGCAGTCCCACAGCTGCCGCACCAGCAGGCGTCCCGGGCCTCACCATATGCTCCCCGGACTGCTCCCATTATCCCGGGACGACCCCCCCCCCCTCTCTGTGCCCCCCCCCCCCCCTGCCCTCTCCCGCAGCTAAAGGAGCAGTGATGATCTCAGAGTGGATTAGAGGCACTTAATGACCGTGTTATGAGCCGCGCCGGGCCTCTGACGTTTGTTTGAGAACCGGCTACACTTGTGCTTTTCACCAGAGGAGATTTGTTAGCTTAGCGGCTAATTGCAGGTTCATTAGACAGAATCAGTGACTTCAAATGTAGATATTTAGGGCTTAGCGCAGGCAGGGACTGATTTTTTTAAGCAGAGAACTTTGAATGTGATGAGTAACTAGGAAATAACAAACTGCAAATAAAACTAGAAAATTGTTTTAGGTAAAAAGGAACTAGAAAGAAGTAAAATTATCTGCCTGTTCAAATTTCTGTGGAAGATAATTAGATTTTTAACCCTGGTGTTATCTTCGGGTCTTTGTTTACCTGTTTTTGATTTTGTTTGTCAATAAACAAAATTCTCTTGTCCTATGATTATAAAACTTTCAGGGGTGGTCCCAGATGCCTGTCTGTACAATCTCATTGTATCTTATAAAAATTTTCAACAATTATGTTAAACGTTGCACTGTGAACAAATATAGCATTTGTTGTTTTCCCGGGTCATTTTGATTCAGTTAAATTAAAGGGCCTCATAGGCTTTAAGCAACCCAGGCGTCAAAAAAGTACAAAAGCTGGAAAAATAAAAATGTCTGTCAAATTCAAACAATCACAGCTGTTTCCCTTTATTCAATATACCATAATTTTAGGGTTAATAGGCTGCTGCTGAAATTCTCACTTTGACATAAAAATTATGTGTGAATGTTTGCAAAATTTGAAATGATTTTTATAATCTTCTTCCACAAATTCACCTTCGAAATTGTATTTTTTCAAGTCATCAAATTCAATTGTCCAAAATCAGAATGTAAAATTTAAAAATGTTGACTTTTTTTTTTTTTTTTTTTTTTGGCAGACGCAAAAAAAGCTTTGAATTTCTGGGCAGTGAATATTTTCCAGCTGTGAAAACATAAAATTCAACAACTGAATTTTCAAATTTTTTTTTTTTAGTGAGAATTTTATCGAACTTAAAGTTTCAAAATCTGATTAAACTAATTATTTCACCTACATTTTCTTAATAATAGATCATACTGTAAGAGGTGTTTTTGAAACCGGTAACCCTAATAAATTAAGCCTCAGGGACGCTACTTGGGTCAGGGTTCAAAAAGAGTAACTCTAATTACAGATGCACGATCCAGCTGTTAGTTTCGATGCTGATTTTGATATTTTAGCTGTCGATACCTCATACCGATAAAAGTGTAAAGACAGATTTTTTTTTTTTACATAAACAACAAATTTGGTCATATTGTGTTATGTAGATCAGTGGTTCCTGACCTTTTTGCCTCCTAATCATGATCTCACATAAGGAGACCCCCCAATGTCATGTGTTTTTTAGTTTTTTTTTTTAATCTTTACTCAAATATTTTCATTTGTAACTATTGCATTTTATTGTTTTAATATATTCTATGTCTAACAAGTACTTCTTAACAGGTAAAACAATACTTGTAATTCTACCTTTCTTTTAAATCTGCAGTCATCCCAAGTAACCTCTAACAAATAGTTGCGTACCCCTGGTTGGGAAACACTGATGTAGATTATAGTACAAGTCACTACTTAACAACTTAACCTGAATAAAATGCCTAATATTATGAGACGTTCTGAATCAACACCAGCCTATAAATTGGCCTCATGATGTCCAGTTAAATGCACAACCATGGTATCGGCTGAATCAATATTATGGAGCCGATTACCGATACAGCAAAATGTCCTGGATCAGCACTGATGTCTGATCACAGTATTGGATCGGTGCATCCCAACCCTTAAGCATGCTTTTGTTGCATGCATCATCTAAACTCTGTACACCAGGGTCAAGACTGAATTCTAAACATTATCTATGGAGAAATCTCGTGTTAAAGGAGGGTTCCCACTCTCTCAATTATTGCAAAAATTTATTTTATTGACAGTACAACATGTCGACCAGATTACATGTTTTATGTTCATCCATAATTTGTTCTTTGCTCATCACATGTTGTATCTTGGGACAATGAAGTCTGGACCTTTGATGAACCTTAATAATGAAGACCTGGACTTTTCCACTTGGATTCCTCCAAACACTCGCTCCTGAATTGGTCGTCCTTGTTTTGCTAAATGAATTGTTTCCCTCTGCCACTGGTTTAATTGGCGGCGGCACGGTGGCAGAGTGGATACCCTCACAGTAAAAAGGTTGTGGGTTCGGGACCTTTCTGTGTGGAGTTTGCATGTTCCTCCCCGTGTCTGGGTGGTTTCCTCCGCGCAGTCCGGTTTCCCCACCAACTGATAACATGCAGGTTAGGGAACACTTGGTGGTAGTCGGAGGTTGAGGCGTCAGGTGTTTAGGCGAATCACCTCTGCTGAGCTGCCCCAGGGCAGTTTACTGTCACTTAAGTAAGGAGGGGAGAGGTTCATCTCACTGTGAAGCATTTTGTGACTCTGTGTCTGTGAAATGCGCTGTACAAATAAAGATTACTTACTTACTTACTTACTTTACTTACTTATTACTTACTTACTTTATTACTTATTACTTACTTTTACTTATTATTACTTATTACTTACTTACTACTTACTTACTTACTTACTACTTACTAATTGCATCAGAATCAGCGTCAGTCCTGGTCACATCTTCGGCCTGTCCGTCCATGAGAGTGGATCGATGTGGCATGTCCAGAAGCTTCTGCACAGGTACATAAACGTTCATGTCAAGGACAAACAACATAAAATATGCCATATTTATCATTTACTTTTTAATGTGCTTATTTTACATTAAGTATGAGTCAGTGACACAATATTAACGTCTAATGACTTTATCAAACAGCTCAGAGCAGAGAAACTTCAAGGTCACTGACATTAGTATTAATTTTTTGTTTTTTGACTAACAAAAGTATGTGTGAGTCAGTTCACAGACTTTATTTAGCTCATATGATTGACGATCTAAGGCAGGTCAACATTTCACAGAAAAAGAGCCATTTTGCCTTCAAACCAAATAAAGTCGGAAAGAGCCACAACTGTATTGTAACTTTAACTTTAAAAGTCTAGTTCCACAATCTCAATAGAATTTCAAAAGAGCACAATTGAGAACATTTTGGCAAGTGACTCATATTAAGGAAATGACAAGCTGTATTAAATTAATATTATGTTTACAGTGGGAAAATGTATATTGTTTTATTCTTAAATACTTGAAAAAAATTAGGGAAATTTAGCATTAGAAGCTAAATAAAATATTATGTATGTTGTGGTTGGACCAATGTTTTCACTCATGGTTTGGTTAAAACAGCCAAACACGAGCTGGAGTCGGATTTCAGCAGCAGAGGATTGTGGGTAGGATATTCCGCATGCACCTTTGTTTAGTAAACTTTCCGACAATGAAATATTTATGAGCGCAGGGAGAGAGAGAGGGGAGAGAGTGAGAGAAAGAGAAAGAGAGAGGAGAGAGAGGAAGAGAGAGAGATGGAGAGAGAAAAGGAGAGAGAGGGGAGATGAAGGGAGAGAGAAGAAAGAGAGGAGAAAAAGAAGAAAGAGAGAGAGAGAGAAGAGAAGAAAAATAGAGAGAGCGGAAAAGAGAGATGGAGAGAGGGAGAGAAGGGAGAGAGAAGAAAGAGAGAGAAAGAGAAGAAAGAGAGAGAAAAGGAGAAGAAAGAGAAAGAAGAGAAAGAGAAAAGAGAGAAAGAGGAGGGAGAAGAGAAGAAAGAGAGCGAGAAGAGAGAGAAAGAGAGGAGAAGAGAGAGAAAGGAGAGGGAGATGGGAGCGAGAAAGGAGGCGAGAAGAGAGAGGAGGTGTCCAGAACAGGCGTGCAAATGAGCTGCAGTCAGTACAAACGCCCCATAATCTGCATTTACATCCAAAACACAAATGTGATGTTTGGTTCTCGCTAAAGCAAAGTGCAATGCTTCTTCTCACTGGTGTTGAAGTTAAAACACTGCAGGTGAACAGCAGTAGTCACATGTTTATAAGGCTCGGGATCGTGACGTCAACAACGTAAATGTTCAGTTGGTCCAATGTTAAACCAATAGAGATTTTAAATTGCTGAAAATAGCATTAATTATTACTCACCCAGCAGTTTATTGGGTTGTTCAAGTCTGTTTTGTTCACTTTATTATATTGTTTTGTTCTGCAAACTTTCCATACTTGTACATTGCCTTACCACCACCTCAACAACAAAAACTCAAGTTTTGTTCTATTTCTGCTGGCTACATGTCTTAATCCATGGCTTTTCTCACGAGAAGTATTGACCCTATTTTGTCCCGCCTACTTTTTTAGTACGTGCACTTCCTGTTTAGCTGCATTTAGCCTGTAGATTTCAGTCGATGGGTTTATTTTAACTGTCAGTTATATTTGATTAAAATTGCCCCACAAGACAGACAAACAAACACGTCAGCTACCTTAACAGAGCTAAACAGGAAGTGCATTTCCAAGCCAAGTGGGCGGGACAAAATAGGGTCATAGGCACCTCTTGGGCATAAACATGGTCTTGGTCCAAACATTCCTCTCTCTCTTTCAAGGACAGTCGACAGTGGAGGGCAAAGCCAATCCAAGACACACATCGTTCCCTGTATGAAAACCAACATGCTGCTTACAACAACAAAAATATCACATAGAACTGAAAAAACACAGTGGACTTCTGCAGAATCAATTAAAGTGACGGCTTTCAATTTCGAGGAGGAGTTTTCCAGCGTAGGTCAACCAATCACAGAAACCTGGACATTCCACAAAAACAGTGACAAGCTAAGCCGGACGTTTTTGTAAACTGAAGCCCCTCAACACGGTTTACTGTTCAGGTTTTAAAGAGTTGATACGTTCATTGTTCAAAACCTAAGCAAGAGCCGATTCAGCTACGTCATCTTGAGCGTTTTGAAATGGGGCTTGAAAGCAACTTCCGACTTTTAGTGTCACGTGTCAGAATCGCCGTGCTTGATTGGATCGTCTAACATTGGACGGAGAAATTTTGGTCGAGGCTCCGGTTTCAGACCCTTCTGCATTAAAACAGAAGCACTATATGAGGTGGAGGAGGAGATGCGTTCGTTTTCTGGGTCATTCGGAGTCCAAATAACCCGCTGGGCAGTGTGAGAGATAGCGTCAAATCGTCTTGTGACTCTGCTTCTACAGTGCGATGCTCCCACGAGGAGCCACCAAGATTTCAAACTACAGTGGTCCCTCGTTTATCGCGGGGGTTAGTTCCAAAAATAACCCGTGAAAGGCGAAACCGCGAAGTAGTGATTCATTTTTTAACAGTAATTTCAGTTGATAACCTGCCTGGTTCTGGTGTTTAGTGTTTTTTGTACAGGTAATAATGCGCTGAACACATGATTCACCGCAGATACAACAGCGTGAGTCATTTATGTGACGCTTAAAGGCTCGTGCAGACAGGATGAGCGTAAATGTCGCTTGAAATCCCATTCATGTGCATGTGGCTGTCAGCGGCACCTCAGGGCGCTCCTCCACTGACAGACACATGCACATGAATGGGATTTCAAGCGACATTTGCGCTCATCGCGTCCTGTCTGCGCTGGCCATGAAGAAGACGGTGCTCTTTCCCCTGCTCTGCTTTCCGTCCCGCTGCGCTCCACAGCCGACCGCAGAGCCACGGATCACATGAGCTCCAGAGCCGACACCAAACACATCCCAGACTCTAGCCGAAGTCACAACACACGCTCCTCAAACACATCTCTGGAACTACCACACAGAATGACGTTCCAAGGCGTGAACCTGCGAAAAGTGATCCTCGACAGAGGCGAGGGACCACTGTAGTTTGATTTTCTTCGATCCTACGATTGTTGATTGGAAACTGGCCGTGAGGTGTAAATCTCTTCTTGTAACTCCATGAACACTACACGACACACGATTGAGCTGAAACTAAAGCCCATCTCCAAAATTGTCCCACGATTGAAAAATCATCCCAAAATGGGTCAAAAATCACAGTCTGCCAGTCTACGCACAAATAAACCAATCTGTTTCCTGGTTATGTGAGTTGATCTGAAACGCAGGCGGAGAGTGGTGACCAAGACACTGAAGTGTGGGCTCTTGATCTCACCAACCAGAATGGCACCCTTTTCATATTTATTTATACTTTCCCCAGGCCCTCAAATTTCTATCAACAGGCCTGCTCATCATTTCAAGCTGCACGTGTTATTTTTTCGAAGTCTATGATGCAAAAAAAACGACACAAATTGATAATTTATGTATGAGCTTTGAATATTAGAATAGTCATAACAAGGAGCACGATTGACTCAAACTGAGCAAATGCCTCAAACTGTAAAGACAAACCCATCTGATCCATCTGTCGTCACACTCAAACCTAAAAACACATCACAGTGACGTAAACAAACACGTTTACTAAGAATAGACACTTTAAATTATTCATAAAAGGACAGAAATAAACGTCCGATTCAATAAACTGAAGTGAGCGTCTAAAGGTCTCACAGAGGGACATATTTGGGCCGATCTCTGGGGACGACACCCGAGACTCTGGGGTCAAAGGTCAAACGATCACTCACAATCTCGTCTTTCAATTCGCCGCTTCATCCAAGTCTTAAGTCCATTTCATCAAGTCAAGTCTCAAGTCTGATTCAAGTTTTTGCTCTGAAGTTTACTTATATTTGGTGAATGTTTTGGGTTTAATTTTAGCTTTATGTTCATTCTTTTTCTATCTTCAAGACAACAATCACAATATTATTTAAAATTGTTACATATATTGCCCACCTCTATAAGTTTTAGATAGAAACAACTAAACCTGCACAAATAACAGTAAGAAAACAACCTTTAATTGATTTTTATATAAATGTGAAAAACAACGAGGAGTGTGAGAACCCTGATCTAGTCCAGTGTCACCAACCTTTTTCAGCTCGTTTTATTTAAAAACTATGTTGAAACATTTGATTTCTAGTCAATAATGGGACACATTTATATATTTTTTATAGTGCAATAATATTTTATTAAATGTAAGTTTTAAACTTGCTAAAAGGTAACACATTTATTTTGCAAATAAAATATTGTGGCAAAAACAACAACAAAAGCCATAAAAAAAGTTCAAGCTATCGTCACTTCACTTGAAGCTCTTCAAACTACTGTATTATGAGTGATTGGCAATTACCATGGTAACAGTGAGGGGAGGGGCTTGAGAAAGTAAGATTTCCTTTCACTCACATCAGCAACAAATAAACTGCTGTAGATTAGACAACACTGCATGAGCAGATAGGCTTCTGCCACACAACCTCCCTACTGCGCTGTGCGCTCCATTGAGCAGACAGTGGAGAAATCTTGCTGTCGCCGGTAAAACTAGTGCTTGTAATTCGCGCCTGTAGTTTGCGCTTATCGCGCTTGTAGATTCAGTGTGTAGTTTTGCGCCTGTAAGCTGGTCAGCCAGATGGTTTATCTCACGATATTTGTGAATTCACAAACACGAGATAAACCATCTGGCCTTCCAGCTGTCCGATTGGTTTGGGTATCCGAACCAGCGGTGTTTCGGGGGTGACGGCTGTTAGTGCCCGGCGCTGCCGAGTCTCATTCAAGCTAAACAAAGATGGCTGCTAATGTGGATGTATGTGTTTCTGCTGCTTTTGATGCGGTTTTAGCAGAAATACGGAGTCATTTCTTTTTGAAAGAAGAGCCGTATGTGTGACGCGTACATGTAAGGTAGGCCTCACACCCAATCAGCTCGAAGTATTTCACTAAACGCCCCGCCTTTTCTCGAACGCTTTCAGCGAGTCAAGTCCCAGATGGATATAGTGAGAACTCAGATAGAAGTTCAACACAGATCCATCTGGAGTGAGCCAGATTATTGCACACCAATGATCTAGACTGAAAGCTGAAATGTTAGAAATGTATTTGATAATTTATATAAAGACTTTAAAAAACTTAATAAACTTATAATATATACTGTAATAATGCACTGGGTATATACATCACTTTTCAAGTCTTCCAAGACTCTTTGTATTTTACATTCTTTTTTAATTTGCTCTGTAGATGTGAGCTACTATCATTCACATCCAAGTCCTGCCGAGGCCCAACCTGCTTCGCCTTTGAGATCTGACAAACAACAAAAAACTGAAATGACCAATCAGAAGACACAGACTCAAGCATTGACTTGACTCGGACTTGAGGTGAAAGATTGAGACTTACAAACACTGACTTGGCCCCACCTCTGCAACTTAATGACATCACGAGGTGGAACAGAGCAGAACATCGACTAAAAACGCAGGATGTGTGTTTGAAATACGTGTGAATAAACTGCTAAACTATTGCAAATGTGCCGTTCTAATCATTTTAATTTGCAGAAGCGTCTCTCTCCTGACTCACGTTGGACAATTAAATCGCGAGTAAAGTGGGACTTGCCGCTCATGAATCATTAAGAGCGCTCTGTTTTGTCTTTGCGAATGTAATTAATACATAATTAATATTTAAAGCATCCAACCCGTTCATCAAATTTACTTCCTGCGCCGACGGAAATGAGAAAACAGGCCGACATGGCGCTGAGTTTCCCACAACAAACAAAAACCAAATACAAAGCTAATGAGGCGCTAACGAGCCGCTAATGACGCTGTGCTAATTAGCGGCAGGTAAAGCTAGCGGCCCCAGAGGTCTCGTGTTTTGTTTAATCTCTGTTAATTGTCCCCGCTGGATTCAACACATATGTAGCCTGTAAAATATAAACACAAGACGGAGACAGAAGCCATGACGTCAGACTCAGAGGGATTTAGAGAAGCTACACCAGGAATATTCAGCTGAAAAAACATCGTATTTGTCTGATTCTGACTTAGTTTGGTGTGAAAGTTTGTGTAGTGAATCATAGTTGTTAACAGGGACGTAGCACCAAATTCTGGGCCCCGGGTATAAACATTGTTAATGGGCCCCTAACACATAATCTTGTGTTTTAAATACTTAAAACACAAGATCATTTCGGTTTTGTTTCCTTCTAGAATATGCATATATCAGCTTCACTCACATAAAGATGAGAATAAAATGTAATGTGTTTAGCTTACTTTTGTTCAGCAATAAACGTGTGAACATTTTTGACACATTATAATGTTGCTGGATTGAGAAGTTGTGATATATCGATCATATTCAACACAAAACCTGTGAAAATGCATATTTATTGAACTGATAATTTTGTGTCAAACTCTGGCTTTGTTCACTGAAATCTGCAAACTCTGGCTTATAATATTACAATCTCTCCATCTGTTATCTTTGTTTATATTTTGCCCAAATATTATTCTTTATTTATGTTCAAAGTCAATTTATTACGGAGTGATGAAGCTCTTTGATATCACAAAAAATTCTCTTTAGAGGAACAATTTATTTAATGTAAGCAAAATTAAATGCTTTGTGGGGCCCTTTCCTGCCCTGGGCCCCGGGGAAACTAGTACTATTTACCCCCCCAGTCCGACACCCCTGGCTGTTAAGTTGCAAATTATGAAGATTTTGACAAAAACAAGGTTGACAATTTCAGAAAGTAAATAAATGTATCCAAATTAACTTAGCCTAAGTCTAACTTTAATCGTAACCTTACGCAGATTTCTTAAGTAAATTTTTTAAAGCATAAACTTTTTATAGCATAGAGCAGAGGTTCTCAAACTTTTCAGCACTGGGGCACCCCTAGCTAAGCGTTCCTGCCCTAAGCCGAGGCAAACCTTACAATTTTACATATTTTTTTTACTTTAAATAGGGTGATTTTTACCTTTTTAAAACATGCACAGCTTATTTACATTTCATTGAAATTTGCAATAAAACATTCACCAAACACCACACGAACATTTTATTAAATTCAATATGATATTCTGTTTTCTGAAATATTAAAAAAAAAAATCCTAATGCATGATGTAATTTTATTATTATTAAAAAGGTATAAAGCATGTTTTAAAATCATTTTAAATCAGAAGCTCTCTTGGGGCCCCGGTCTAGGTCCGCCCCTGTAAACCAGCGTTGAGAAGCTTCAGCGTGACCAGACTGTCCTGTGTGATCAGAGCGGAGAAAACGCTGCTGTTCCACAAACTTTTGTCAGGACAGGATTTCTGTTTTGCAAATGCAAAAGCTCCAAAGATCACTTTGACGATTTCCACGTTGAACCGTTATGCGCCTCATCAAGTTTCTAATCCTGTATGTTTTATTTCACTTAATGTTTCAGACCTTTTCTCCGCAGATATACAGTATGACAGCTTTGAACAAATGAAGCATCTATACAACGCTCTAGTTTCGTAGAATGTTGCTGGATGTGACAAACGCTTCTTTAAGGACACAAATCTGCTGCTATTAAGCTCACACGCAGCCTCACTAAAAAAGAAAATCTGTCGGAACGTAAATGTTTCTGAGTGAGACAAAGAGCGCTCTGGGTGTTCACAACTGCTGGTCAATATTCAAAGCCTTATTTGAAAAATTCTATCAGACTCAACAATTTCCCGCGGCACCCCTGGATTCACGTCGCGGCACGACATTTGAGAACCTCTGGTATAGACTCATATGTGTTTAACTGCATTTAACTCTTTCATTGCCAGCTATATTCTCACTTTGACTCTCCTTCTGTCAGGCCTTTTTGCTCATACTCAAAGCTCTACAAAAAACTTGTGCAACTGGAATCATGACATGTTGTACATCAAATGAGCCCTACACGTGTCTACTTTCATTAAAGTTGGAGTAGCTAACTTTTTTAGTTGTAAATAAATAAACTTTGTGTTTTCCACCAAAAAACATATGATAAATGCAGCACTGAGCCCACAGAGTACTCTTTGAATCGAATAGTGGTCCCTCGCTCTATCACGGTTCTCTTTCCGCGGCTTCACGGATTTTTCTTTTTACAACGCTTGATCCTACAGACGTGCGCTGTAAGCTGCTTTTCTCTCAAACGCACTGTTTGTGACCGTATCACATCGCAGCATTCACAGACAACAGCACAGAAGCTCTTTTATAAAACTTTAGACAGTTTGGATCATGCAGGGGAAGCTGACCTGACGCTCGGACGTTTCTCCAGGTGAGGATTTGACTCTTTGAGCTCGTAGTTACGATGATACGTTTGTTCACGCTGGAACGTCATTTGTGTAGTTCAGCGATGTGTTTGAGGAGCGTGTTGTGACTTCACTAGAGTCTATGGGCCTCATTCATGAAAGTCTTCGTAAAATCTGTGCGTTACTTCCACTTTAAGAAGCTGCTGCGAAAACTCTACGTGTGATTCACGACGGGTTCGTAACGAGCCAAATTCCTTCCTAACAGCCTTTACGCCAAATTCACCAAACTTCAGCTACGAACGGTTATTTACATAAAAATGAATAATGCATACTTCCTTATATGGCAAATCTGGGCCGGCCGCAGCGCGTCACCGACAAGACTTGGAGCAGGTTAAATGAGGAAGAAGCTGCAGCAGCGCGTCTCCCCATTTTCGCTGAGTTAATACTTCAGCGTCTTTTAAAAATGTCCAAACTCACATGAACACACTCAAAGGAAACAGATTAAAGTCACAGAAGTATTGAAATACGCTGGGCTTTTGCCGTTTATATCGGGTTTCACGTCGCGGTAGAACGCGCATGTGGGGGTGCGGAGGAGGGGGGCAGCGGCTGCTGTGGCGAGGGTGCACAGACAGAGCACCGTGCGCTCTGGTCCTGGGGGGACACAGGGACCTGAGTCCTGTGAGGGTCAGAACACAGAGGCTCTGAGGCTGGGACAGACTTCTGCAGGTTTATTAAAGGAGTCATTTTTATCCATAACAGCGGGACGGGCAACGTGCCAAAAGCAGAGCAGAATCTCATGGTGAATCATGTGTTCAGCGCATTATTACCTGTACAAAAGACACTAACATCAGAACCAGGCAGGTTATCAACTGAAATTACTGGTAAAAAAATGAAGATCACTACCTCGCGGGTTTCGCCTTTCACGGGTTATTCTTGAATCTAACCCCCGAGATAAACGAGGAACCACTGTAATAAAGATTTTTAGTTCAAATCAGGAGCAGAATGCAGCATTCTGATTGGCTGAGCTTGGGTGGTTCTCTCCAGTTTCACTTTAAAAGAGAAAAAAATAGGGTTCTAAGTTAAAATTGCAACCAAAACTTCATACATAGTGATATTAACAATGTGTTGAAGAAGTGAAAGATTTAAAACCTAAATGTGTTATAAACATTGTCTTTTTTTTTTCGTGTTTGTTCAGCTTGCTGCCAATACGTTTTAACCACTTCTGCCAACCCAGTTAAGTTACAAGATATTATCATTTGTCAAATCATAAGGACTGTGTCAATAATGTGGATTTTACAACAAGGATTTGGTCTACAGGACAAAACTTACAAACTTTCATGTGGCTAAGAAATGCCTCTACAGTGGGACGTATCATCGGTTTGAGATCTCAGGAGACTCGACCACTTTACTCTGTCAATACGATCAAAATAATCAATACAATCAATACTGGAGCAGCTCAGTGTCAGTCGTCCTGATGTTTGGTTTGTCCTGTGTTGGAGCATCTGCAGCGCTCTTCGTCTAAAAATACGGTTTTAAAGGAAACAGCTGAGTTTGTGACAATAAGACAGTGTTCTCTCATCTTTAGTTTACTCACAGTGTATTTGGATCGATTCTTTTGTCTTTGAGTGAACTTTGCCTGACACCATTAGATCAGACAAAAATGACACAGCAGTGCAATGAGATATATAAACTAAAACAATTATTAAAATAGACCCTTTGTCGAAATGCCTTCATAATAAGGTAAGGCAAGGTAAGGTAAGGTATACTTTATTGTCCCCGTAGGGAAATTTGTCCTCTGCATTTGACCCATCCTTCAATGCCTCTGGTGCATCTCCTCAGGAGCAGTGATCGCCGCAGTACAGCGCTCGGGGACCCATCTCCAGATGTTCTTTCTGGAGGATATTACCCTAACGTGCATGTTATTGGTTGGTGGGGGAAACCGGAGTGCCCGGAGAAAAACCCACCCAGACATGGGGAGGAACATGCAAACTCCACACAGAAAAGCCCGGCCTGTGCGGGAATCGAACCCGCGACCTTCTTGATGTGAGGCAAGAGCGCTAACCGCTCAGCCACCGTGCCGCCATATGAATTTCCTCAGCCTAATCCCAGGTGAACTTAGTAAGTGCTTAAAACCATTGTACCTTTTTACACAAACCTCTGAGGAGTGCAGATGCAGCTGTGGTCCAGGTGAATCTGCAGCTGGTGTAACGGACACTTTGCAAGAAACCCACACATGTGCCGACCCGAACCCGCCTCGCAGCCAGTGTACACTCAGAGTAATACATAAGGCCTAATAAATATGACATGGACACATTACAAAAAATATCCTCTAATAAACTAGAGTATAAGGGCCAGATTTATCAAGCATTTGCTCAATGCAAACATGTTAGGGGGAGCAAAACCTTGGCATAGCTGACATTTTTCTTTCACACAGAAACTAAAGACGCAGAATTTGCGGTGCTACATTTCTCTTTTGTGTAATATATCAAATGTGCATCTTTTAATATTTAAGTTTGCATAAATTGCTTGCAAATAACATGATTTATTTTTTCAGTTTGCACCCGCAATTAAGCATCTGACTTGATAAATCAGGCCCTTAGTCCATTTTATCAAGTTAAGTCTTGAGTCATCAAAATATTTGACTCGAGTGCAAGTCATGACTTTCAAGTCCAACAAGCCTGACATGTTAATGAGAATCCAAATCCATTTTCATGCAAACTCGCTCATGTTTGGAAAAACTGCCACTGTGCTGCTGCGATGGTCAAACACTTGTCAGTGCATTTTCAGCACAGGCCAACGTCACATCAAGTTAACACGACAAACGAGCCGCCGAGGTGGTATATAAAAACTCCTCCTTCTGACACCGCTGGTAAGGCAAGTTGGAAAGCAGTCGCTTGCTTTGAATTGACAGCATCTGTCATTTGGCTCGGCTAGATAAATGGGACATTTTCTTTGGTTTAACAGGTAAGTTTAGGCTTCAAATTAGTAAATTGGGTGAGTTTAGGGCTGGGGCTTGTGATAGGTTAAGATTTACCCGTTAAACCCAAAATTCTGGTTCTGATGAGATTTAGCCGATACTGTAGGACAGGGCTATTCAACTTAAGGGCCAGATTTTACAAACGACCATGTCTTCTGGGCTGGATAGTTGCATCCAATGCATGCCAAAAGTTTTTGACATGAGGTTGCACCAAACATTCACAAGACTAGATTTATTTCTGAAGTGATACCAACTAATGAGTCCAATTTTATTGGTCTACAAAATGTTGAAGTCAGCATTAAACCACAAAACCAAATCTGAAATGAGAGTATTCAACCAAATCTAAACCACTAAACCAGGTCTAAAGCATAATTTAAAAGGACTTAAATATACAGTGTAAAAAGTAACAATCTTAAGCTGGATATTGAAAGAATAAATGCTTAAAATAAGTTATATTTACCTTTGTTTAAGCATACTTATTTTTATTTTTTAGACACTTACTGAGTTTGACACATTAAGAAATACTACTACTATTTTTTGAGTAATAACCTGAATAATAATAACCCAGAAATCTACAAACAAGAGACAATATGTTTTTGTAATATTTGGAAAGTGAATTGAGGGCCGAATCATATCTTTGGAGGGCCAATTTGGCACCCGGGCCTTACGCAGAATAAGCCTGCTGTAGGATCCTGATGCAGGTGAAAGAAGCAGACACACGCGGCTCATTTCCGGCTCGGCTCTAATGGACTCCACAGCTGTGAGTTTGAGCCGTGCAATTATCACGAGATGGACGCTTCAATATTTAATGAGGGAAACACTGTGGGAATGAGTCCAATAGACGTGAGCACCATGAGAGAGAGAGAGTTGGACCTGACATGGAAAACAACCGATAAAATGTAAATTATTGTGATGTTTTCTTACTAAATACATCTAAACTTAACCAACAATACTGTGTTTCAAACTTCCCAGTCTTGTTAGGTTCTTGTATCTAAACTTCTTCACATATTCTTGTTGTTTCGTTGCTGTTATTTCTGACCTGGAGGCTTCTTTGTGAAACTGCACCTTCACAACACGTCAGACTTTGGGATTTTTAAACAAACGCGGCAGACGTCTTTGTTCTGTTCGTGTCTTTTGGTCTCTCGGGGTCTCGCATCTCTCACTTTCTGTCACTCCGGCGCAGTAAAACACAATTAGAGTGAATGCGTTAGGACAGATTGGCCGTGAGTGGCAGGAGGCTGTATCTATCTTTCACATTTTGCCTTCAGGTGACAAACTTTCCAACTGTCCATCAAAATCTGCTGCTTCTCTGGCCACACGCAGCTGTGAGAAACAACACCAGGACTTTACACTGAGCCGTGCATCTGAACTGATGTTTTGTTACTAATACTTGTTTATTTTACTCTTTCTTATGCTGCGTTCAGACTAGACAGTGTTGAAGAGTCCAATTTTGTGAATTAAAGCAAATTTTGACTTTATCCCCTGCTGTACACAGAGTGCGTCGGGACATGCAAAAATCAAAAGTGCTTAAAACCAATGTGCCTTTGAACACTGACCTCGGAGCTTCTGGTCGGATGCCACTTTCAAGTCGCAATACAAGCAGTCTCGCGGGCATCCACGTTAATTCATGCGGCTTTGGGCAAATGCAGATTGCAGTAGACTGCAGCTGGGGTATAAGGCAGGAAACTCGCACGTGTCCCGAACAGGACTCGCCTCGCAGTCAGAGTACAAGAGACGTTACGCAATGATGCAAATCAGGCAAATCATCTTAAAGGAGACCTATTGTGTCAAATTCACTTTTCTAAGTTTTTAACCTTGTTATATTGGCCTTCCTTCATCATTAGTTTACTCAAAGTTATATTTGAAATGATTCATGCATGTTTGAGCAATCTCATTTTGTTCTTCAGCTGCAGCTCAAGTGCTCAGAAATCCCTGTTCTCGCCTACCACCTATCCCCTCCCACTTGTCTGTCTTTACTTGATATATTTCAAAAGATTAATACTCAAATGAAGCACATATGGTTCAAAGCCGTCCCATATCCACTTTCCAACAATAAAAGTAGTTTTTAAAAATCTGTTGCTTTTTACAGTTACATTTTAAAATGAAGAGGCGGGGCTTATCAGTTCTGCAGTTTTGAACAGGAAGTCAGTAGAGCTGTTTCTATTATTAAGTTGTTTTAGCTCAACTTTGTGTTTTACAATGAACAAAAGGTAAATTACTGATCTGCAGATGTTCTAGTTTCTTACTAAATATAAAAAAAACACACTAGGCCCCCTTTAAGAGAGAGAGAGATTATAAAACGTAGCTAACTTAACTGATAGTACAACTTTCTTCTCCAGGCAATGTCTTTTGCTGTACTCCTTTGTTGCTACGTTGTACCACAGTGGCTTAAATACTGCAATAAGCATTTTTAATCCATCCATGTGAGCTCTCTGTCAGTCCAGACCATGTCCCGTATGGATTGTTTTGCTGTGTCAGGGTGGCCAGACTTTCAGAGCAACAAGCAACGAAGTCTTTGAAAAAAAGACCCAAAACAAGTGACATTTTAATGAAAAAAAAGACTTAAGTAAACAGTGGTTCTTTCCACTTGATGTGAGAAGAGCAGCATGTCACTATATGTCACAGGAGAGTAGTGTCTGATTGGGCGTTCAGGTAATAAAAGTTCTGCAAAGCCCGACTCAGGCCAAAGCGTCCGCCGCAGGTTGGAGCGTCTACTTCACAAGACGCAGCGTCAGCAGACACCTGCACAGCGAATTTTGACGTGCTAGATACAAGTTCATGCCACAAATTTGCTCGACGCAAAATATTCAACCTCTGATATTTCTATCAACAATGAAAAGATTGTCCGTGTGACCGAGTTTAAATATCTTGTGGTCACATTAGACTCAAACTTAAACTTTAAAAACATATTAAGAATACCGCAAAAACTATTAAACATAGCCTTGCTAACTTGGAAGCAGCCAGGACATTTATGCATGCTCTTGTCTTTTCCCACTTGTCCTATTGTATCACCTGTTGGTGACAGGCTGGAGAAACTGCAATAAGACCTTTAGAGTCCGTGTATGAAGACGCCTTGAGGATCTTTGATAAAAAGCCCCTAATGCACCATCATTGTAACATCTTGGGCAAAAATAATCTTTTGAGTTTTTGACCATTTCCGTCTTTTTCCAACTTTCCAACGCTCAAGAGCAACCAGAATTGTAACCACTAGACCTAGCTGCTCCTTAATTTCTGTTACTGGCTCTGTAAGAAATTGTATGTATGTTTGTATTTTATTATATGTGTAAATGTTATTAACTGTATGTAGAATCAGTGTTTGTGAGCTGTTCCTTTCCCTGCCAGGGGACTGCAGATGTAAACTAGCCTAAGGATAACTCTGGTATGCATCAAATGGCAACATTTATGTTCTAATTGTACGTGATCCCCTTTTAAATAAAATTATTAATTAATTAAGACGCAAGTTTACCTTGACTTAACATGTGGTGTGATGGTTCTGATCTATGGAGCTTGATCTGGTCGTACTAGAAAAAAAAGAAACAAGCCTTGATGTGTATTTCGGTCGGATGACGGCAGAGCTGAATAGATGTTGTGGGATCAGAGAGTTAGACTGGCCAAACTAAAAGGACACTGAAATATGCAGTTTTAACAACAACAGAGCTACAGAGGGCATTGTCATGTTACTACAAGTTCTCATGCAGTGAAACACGAAAGTGTCATTTTAAAATTTATCAGTGCTGTGTTTATTTTTTGTTTAAAGTATACTGTATCTTTGGGCCTTGCTTCACCTTAAAGTATCACGAGCTGAACAAATGTGAGTAACTCTGGTTTAGTCCTGGTTTAGTCTTGGTTTAGTCCTGGTTTAGTCTTGGTTTAGTCCTGGTTTAGTCGTGGCTTAGGTCCTGATTTTAACGGTGTTTAGTCCTGCACATTCTCCGTAAACATCGTGACTGTTAATTGGCTGATTGATCCCGCCCTGGGCCAATCAGAAGATGAATTATTAAAGGCGGAGATGGCTGGAGTATTGATCGGTCATTTGTAGCAGTCGCTTTGGTCCTGATGCAGATGAGGAAGATATTGATCACTTTGACAGGTTTAACGACTCCCGGGGCTTTGGATCAGGTCACGGGAGGAAAATGTGTCAGCCGCGTGTTCAGACAGAGATGATGAAGATGAAGAAGATAATGATAATAGTGGTGATTATGATGATGTCCCTTTTCCTCATGCCCAGACTTCCTTCACCCCAGACACTTCCTGTAGCTTATCTGGGAGGATCCTTTGGTGTTTCTAGTCGAGAGACACAAGTTGCATTTCCGTTAACTATTAAAAATCGCTAATTTAACTTGGACATAAAATTTCTCTCATGTAAACACCCGAATCAACGACGTGTCTTGCGAAGTACATGCTTCATTCTGCGGTGGACGCTCCTGTGACGTAGTGACATGCTCCAGTGTTGCCAGATGGGAAATGTTGATTTATCATACCAGAGCCTCAAAATTATCATATTTTGCTAAAAGTTATACACATCCAAACTGTTTTAAATTTTGAACCAGAGCAATTTCTATGACATGAAGACCTTTTTAGACAATGCTAATTATTCCAGAAGTCAATCTGATTTAAATTACTATGAGTAGAACTCAATAATCCTTTATTATAAGTAAAATAGAGCATTGATACGCTCACTCTTTCTCGATGTCTTCATTATTGCTCATAGTTGTGTATTTCCATTTGGTCTCACCACATTGGGGCAGATGCAGATGTGCAGCCTTGAGGAACCCCGGGCTCACACTGCACTTGACTCCGGTGCAGTCACCGGAGGGCTCTTACTACGGTGGGTGACTCACATTAGCTCTGGAGGACAGTGTAGTCCCTCATTCATCCAGGAGTGATCCATAGTAGAAGTCTTCAAAGTAGTCATCTGGACAGTGTTTCCGAAGATGAAGACGTTTCGACTCTCATCTAAAAGTCATTTTCAATCTGATGGAAGTAGACTGAGACTAGCTGTATTTATACTAATAGTATGAGTATGAGAGTCGAAACGTCTTGATCTTCGGAAACACTGTCCAGATGACTACTTTGAAGTCTTCTACTATTAGCTCTGGAGGTTTGCAGTCCTGCTACAGCCACAGGCTCTGCTGCCGACCTCGCCACACCCCGAACATCTTGCGAGATTACATGATCGCTGAACACATGCTTATGTAAACAAAGAACACATGCGCCGAGTTTTGGGCTGATTCACATCAGTTCAGTTTCTGTTTGATTTTCGCCACACAATGGATAAGCACGGGAGGTTCATTTACATCCTATGTGTTGTATAATCATGTAAATGTCGTATTTTGACCTGTTGTTTGTATTATTACTGGTAAAGTAATGATTTTAGTTTGAAAACTACCAGATTCACTTCACCAGCCCTCGTTTGGTTTCCTGTTTATCGTGTCTTGTTTTCACAACTTCACCAAAAGGGCTCCGGCGTCTGGACAAAATTTGAAACAAACGAAACGTATTCGGAGCACCAGATTGGCCGTACCGGAGACACCGGACTGGACTGTACGCTGTGTGAGGCACTCTGACTTTTCAAGTTAAGTAAAGACACCAGAGTTGGACTGGATGTAGTGTGAACCCGGGGTCAGTGCTGTTGACCAATAATATCACAGAACGCCACTAAAGCTCACCCTGTGCTACGTGTCTTTTAGGCAAAACTAGGTGTAACAGTTTTGAGAGAAAGAAAAGACAGTGCAGTTTGGCTAAGCTTCACCTGGAGCCATGAGACACCACCAGCAGCAGCAGCAGCAGATGGCACATGTATCTGCTCCTGTTACTCTTAACTACAGCCTGAGCAAAGGAGAGAGATCTGACAGAGAAGAGGAGAGGAGACCTTTTAGGCCTTGTTCTAACCCAGTGGTTCCCAACCTTTTTCGTCTTGGGGACCCCCTAATCATGATCTCACACACGGAGTACCCCCTATGTTGTGTGTTTATTTTATCTTCACGCATGTATTTTCATTTATAACCATTGCATTTTACTGTTTTAATATGTTCCATCTCAGTCAATTGCCTCTTAACATGTAAAATGTGCTGCAAATAACATTTTTGACATTATAATAATTGCAATTCTACACTGTCTTTTAAATCTGCAATCATCCCAAGTACCCCCTGGCACATGGTCACGTACCCCCTGATGTCTATGTACCCCTGGTTGGGAAACACTGTTCTAACCTCCTGCGGCCTAATGTACTGGTGTGTTTGTGTTTTACAGTGGATTTACACTAAGTGCAACTTGGATGCGAGTCACGCAGAACTTAGAAAGTGCTTAAAACCAATGCGTTGATTTACACCGTGCTCCGACATGTCCGACTGCGAGTGCGAGAGTCGCGCGACTCTGCGGAAAGAATCCGCATGAAGTCTATTTTTGTCGGAGACCGCAACGGTCTGGTGCGGCTTTCATTCATTATACGAGCGTTCTCGCGGGAATCTACGTGACTCCACGTGGCTTTGGACAAAACCGGACCGCAGTTGACAGCATCTGGTGTAACAGGCACTTAGCAAGAAACCCGCACGTGTCCCGACCCGCACCAGCCTCGCAGTCTGTGTAAATCCAGCGTTAGGCCTTGTCCTAACCTCCTGCAGCCTAATGCACTGGTGTGTTTGTGTTTTAGGCCTTGTTCTAACCTCCTGCAGCCTAATGCACTGGTGTGTTTGTGTTTTAGGCCTGTTCTAACCTCCTGCAGCCTAATGCACTGGTGTGTTTGTGTTTTAGGCCTGTTCTAACCTCCTGCAGCCTAATGCATTGGTGTGTTTGTGTTTTAGGCCTGTTCTAACCTCCTGCAGCCTAATGCACGTCTCTGGTCCTTAACCTTGGCTCTGTATCGGACATAATGGCTCTGAAAAGCTTCGTAGAGAGAAGAACTGTCTGTTCGAGAGCCTCTTCGCTGCGTTTGACACGAGTTTGAGTCGATACGCAGCTTAATGCAAGTGCACTTCATTCTGCTGCAGCTGTCTCCAGAGGAAACTGACGACAAAACAGGAGAGAAAACAGTTTAGAAACCAGGGATGCAAAGTTATCTGGATAAATGTGATTGTTGACAGCAAAACAAAATAAAAACACAAACATTTGGATTCCATTAGCTGTCTCATTTCCACTGACGTAGCATTAGCTTTAGCGGGAGTCTGTATAATGGTGTGTACTTCAGACCTGACATCGACTTCCTGTTGTCTCTTCATCTCTTTCTCTTTTTCTCTAATTCAGCAGAATTTAGCACAAAACATCATTGGAGATGTTTCAACATTGATAAATAATTACAGTTGTTAAATTCAAAATGTTTTCAAAACATCTTGATTCACATTTGGAGGGTTGTTGGTCAAATCAGATTGTTTGGGTCAGCCATAAGTCTGTGTCCTGTTCTACATTTCTCAGTGTCTTACTGCAACAGGTAAACAGCGGCGCACACTGCACAGTGATGGGAGAGGAGGGTCCAGCTGCTGTCTGTAAGTTTATGATGTGATTCACAGCACATGGTGCATAATCAAAGACTCTTGACACATTTTAGAGTCCAAAACATGTTCCACATCGCATAGGCTCTGGAGTAAAAACGGCTAATGAACACTTCTGCAGTATTAAATGCAAAAAAACACTGCAGTGAAGCATATCGCATTTCTCTACAAAACTTGACAAAAGCAAAGCGCGCTCATGCTTTACGTTTGTGGAAGAGCGCACGACACAGCAGAGGAGAGGTCAGAGGTCAGGAGGAGGAGAGCTCTGAGTCTGGACCAAGTATTAACCATGTTGTGAATAAAACTAAGTACTACTGCAGAAGGGAATGTATGAGAGGTGGAACAGGCAACAGGGTAAAAGATAAAATCAAAACCATCAAGCGAGAGGAAAGGATCGGGACTCCAACGTAGATGCAGAAATGCAATACTTTAAGTGCAGTTGTTAACCACTCTTAAAACAAGTGAGCCAATCTGAGACCTAAAAAGCCACTGTGCATCACAGTCTTAAGATCAAGACCAGTCAAATCATTGCTCTCCCTGATCCACTGCCTCTTCAGTCTTGTGTTTCGTCTCTGAGCTGGGGCTGGTATTGTCTGTGTCTGTGTCAGACTTTGTCCCTTACAGATGTGTGTTTACTCTGGACACAGACAGATGAATAATCATGTGTATCTATAATGAATGCTGCGCTTCATTAGACATTCCCACATTCAACAGGCCTCACACTGATCTGAGGGAATCCTTCCCACACACTCACAATGCTTCAGCCAATCAGACGCCAGAGCTGTTTAAGAATGTGATGATGTCAGGAGTTTGCATGTTCTCCCCGTGTCACCGTGGGTTTTCTCCGGGTACTCCGGTTTCCTCCCACCTCCAAAAACATGCATGTTTAGGTTAATTGGGCATCACTGTAAATTTCCCTTAGTGAGTGAATGAGAGAGTGAATGTTTGTCTGTCTAACCCTGCGGCAAGTTGGCCACTGTCCAGGGTGTTTCCCCGCCTAAGGCCCAAAGTCACTGGGATAGGCTCCAGTCACCCGCGACCCCTAACGGGATTAAGCGGTAGAAAATGAATGAATGAATGAATGAATGAATGATGTCACATGAAAATCAGCTTTTCCAAATCCGAGACCATAGTTCTCCAGAGGAAGGAGCCCTGCCCTCCAGAAGTTGTGGAGAGTTTAAGTATCTCAGGGTCTTGATCACAGAGAGGGAAGATGAAGCATGAGATGACAACGTATCAACTCTGATCCTAAACCTGATGAAAAGGATAAGATTGCAGAACCAAGTGGTGAATAGAAGTTTCCTGGGTGCTGGGCGCTCCCTATAATGCTTAAACACCAAACATGAACCATTTTAATGTTAGACTTATGCAAAGGTGCATTGACGCGCGACCAGCGCGGCGCAGCCGTTTACGTGGGAATGAGCATCTACGCGCAGCCGACGTGTGTGACATGACTTCAGAATTAACCACTTCTTCTAATCAAAAACTGCAGAAACATAACAAAACACACACAGAACAGTGTGACTGTTTGTTTTGTCTTTTAAAAAGATAACTACATGTGTTTGTAAAAAAAAGTATCACTATATAAGCAATAACTTTGAATGTCTTTGCTACAGTTACATTTTGCTTCAGGGACATGTTCACACCAGAGTCTTGTGCACTGTCCGCTCGACCACCTGTCAGCAGACATCAACCTGTGTTCTACATCAGTGTCACAGATTCTGTCGCTGCATGAACGTCTGAAAGCTGGAAGTTGGTCACCACGTGCGACCACTGTCACACATCTGGCTCGAAGTGATGCCTCCGGTGTGTTAACACCATTAGATAGTATGAAGACCTCAGCCACACAAGAGAAACTCGGAGTAGAGCTGCTGCTCCTCCACGTTGAGGAGGCCCAGGATCACTCAGGACACACTGGATAGAGTCTGTACTGGTCCTGGAACGCCTTGGGATTCCCTCAGAAGAGCTTGAAGAGGTGATCGAGTTTCATATTTGTTCTTCAGGGCGTTTTATCAAAGCCTCAAATGTTAAATCTGTCCACACATTCTTCTGAAAACAGCCAGTTTAAATCATTTTATCATTAACTACAAACCGTTTTACGACTTAGTGCTGAAAAGGCTGGAGGCGTTCAGAGATTACAGTCTTTTATAAAAGCTAACAGATGCTAACAGTGACCCAGGGCTAAAGCAGCTCAGCAGGGCCACTTCAGAGGCAGGACCGAGGCAAAGACAGAGCCCCGGGGCAGAAGAGGCAAAGAGATAAAAGAGAGAGGGGGGGGCTGTCTGTGAGAACTAAAATGCTCTATGATTGAATAGAGAAAGTACACAGTGGTCTGATTTTGTCACAATGTGCTGTAAAACACTTTTAGGTGGAAAAGACAAAGTTTACTAATTTGTAAATATGGGCTTGAGTAAAAGTGTTGTAATGGTCTGTAGAACAAAAGATGATAAAAGTGTGAAGTGTCCTCAGTTTGTATTATGTGGTAATCAGTGTTGGGTAAGTTACTCTAAAACTGTAATACATTATATATTACTAGTTACAGGAAGAAAAATGTAATACATTTGTATTACAATATTACTGTCTCAGAAATGTAACTGAGTTACACTACTGTGAGTTACTTTGAGTTACTTTTAGGTAATCACACATTTGTTAAGACATAGTACAACACTAATCCTGTTACATTTACACTTGGTTACTGGTTAATTTGTGGAAATGTGACGTCACAACACGTTTTCCTCATAATATTTGATTTACCTTTAAGCAACAGACAGTATGTTAGTGATGTTTTGGTCCTGAAGTGTCATTTTCAATAGAATATAAAGCAATTAATTTATATAAAAGTAACTTGAGTTACTCAGATTGTAACTGTAATATATTATCAACATTTTTACAAGTAATGAGTTACACTACTTAGTTACTGAAAGTGGAATATATTACAGTAACTAGTTATAAAAGTAACTAGTTACTCCCAACACTGGTGGTAATGATCTATCTGTCTGTCACAAATATAAATGATTATAAATTGGGACACTTTATCTGTGAGGACATATCAGATGATGAAGACATCTACAGACAATGTTGTGTGAACATGCTCACACGCAGGTTTGGTGCTTGTACAGTTGAAGTGAAAAAGACAACGTTTAAAGCATACTGTACATCATTATATACAGCACACCTGTGGTATAAATATAAAAAAGCGAGCATAAGGAAGCTCAATGTGGCATTCAACGACTGTTTATTAAAAAGGCCAAGAAGGGAGAGTGCAAGCCAGCTGTTTGTTACAGCAGGATTAAGACATTCCAGGCAGTCCTGCGCTGTCTCATGTACAGATTCATCATTCGTCTTAATAACTCTAAAAACATTATGATCAGGAGCCTGACTCATGTGAAACTCAGTGCCACAAAGTACCACACTGGAACAGTTGTTTGCTGTAATTTGTGATACGTTGTACTGTATTTGTTTAATTGTTTGTGTTTTTTTTACTCTGGACCACGAGTCTGTAATAAAAGTTGATGATGATGATGATGATTATAGCTAAAGAAAATTGTGTTTAACACTTATAGTTTCTGCATGAGAGTCTCTTCAGGTTGTTGCTTCTTCTAACCTATTCAGTTTGACAGATGAGGCCCTGTGTTTGTGTTTTTCCGATGTTCCATGTGTTCTTATGTGACGTTTACGTTCATGTGTCAGAGTCGTGTGAGGTCAGTGGAACAGGAAGCGTACGGGGCCTTTAATGGAGGGTCATCTGCAGAACAAGGCCGTCCCTTTAAGAGAACAGGCCGACCTCTGACCCCACCAGCCGCGCCGCCGCCGGGGCTGCTGGGAACTCGACAATGACACCTGCAGCAGTGCGCATATGCGCAGCCGGCCCTGTCTGCTCCGCTCTGCGCACGCTTCAGCGCTCACACACACAACTCATAACAGAGACACATGTACTCTCCTTATATCAGCTCACAATCACAGATATTAGAATGATCAGAGACAGGGTGGGTCATCCAGTAAGGCTAGTTGTTAGCTTGACTATACTGTATTTTCATTACTTAAGCTGATGTTAAAAAACAGCTAAACATGTGATACAAAAAAAAAACATTAAGAAAGTTTAATAACGTTTATTTTTGATACTAAACTAAATAATTAAATTTAACACTAATGTTGGTGACCTCGAAGTTTCTCTGCTTTGAGCTGTTTGCAGTTAAATATTGTGTTTTCACTCATATTTAACTCAAAATAAACATATTCTGTGTTGTTTGTCCTCGTAGGTGTTGCCGTAGTCAAACACTAACATTTATGCACCTGCAGTTTCAGAGCCGCAGTGTGAGTCTGCAGACCGACAGTCTTAAGGCCACTGAGACAGTCACTGGTTCAAAGTACAGATGGATTTTCTTAGCTGGGGAAACTTCTTTGATTAAAACAGGACGAGAGCAGCTGTTTCAATCAGGTTTGAACCGTCTGACAGACGTCTGTCTCACTTGAGATAATGTTTTTCTCATGTTTTTTTTTCACTTGAATGTAACTTTTAAGGGTCATAAGGTTGAATTTCATTCACAAATGTTGATTTAGCAGCAGAACTTTTGTGTTCACACGATGATAAACTCTTGTAGTTACTGACAACGGAGCTTTTTCCACTTGTTTCCACTGTTTGTGTCTATGAGCGGCTCTTTCATAGGTGATCGCACATCGCCCGTGTTGATAAAAAAAATCCCTCTATAGACCACAAATGTGAGCTATTACATTAATTGATAGTTTTTAAAAAAGTAATTAGTTACTCAATGAAAGACTGCTGAAAATAGGATCTGACTGTTGACGTTCCAGCCAAAATCATCAGGGGGCAACCCCCAGGCTCCCCACAGATATTTATGTTTGAGGTATTCACTTGTATAACACTGACCATTAATGATCATCTATAGAGGGATTTTTTGTTTAGCAACACACCCGACCTGCAGAAAGAGTCGCGGCTCTCTGCTGTCAGTAACTACAAGAGTTTATCACTGTGAGAAAACAAAAGTTGTGCCGCTAATTCAACATTTGTGAATGAAATTCGACCCTACGACCTCTAAAAGTTGCATTCAGGTGAGTGAAATAAAAACTGAGAAAAACACTGTCTCAAGCCTCAGGAGACAGACGTCTGTCAGACCGGTTCAGACCTGATCCAAACAGCTGCTCTCGTGTTGTTGTTTTAATCAAAGAAGTTTCCCCAGCCAACCAGATGGAGAACGAGTCTTTGTGCATGGAGCATGCGCAGTAGAGCGGAAAGTGACATCGACTGAAAAATCCCTCTATAGTTAGTTATAAGCAAACTGCTCTGACTTCAGGTATTTTACCCGGGCTGTTCGTACATTGTCGGCACTTCACCACTTCGTCTGTCACTCACACTGGGTCTGTTCATCTGAGGCAGGCTGTGGGAAGATCCATAAAAGCAAAAATATAAACTCCAACCTGTTTGTGTGGATGTGACACAGATAAATGGTGTCTTCTTTGAACTTCCTCTGTGTTTCTGTCCCACAGCGCCTCTACAGGTGAGGAGCAGATGTGTTTCTACAGCACTGATTCGATTCATAAAAGTGTATTGTGAACAGAACCGAGTCCAGTTCAGTTTGTGTTGTGAAAGCAGTCAGACTCAGTGTTTTCTCCTCTTTTGTGTCTATGTTATTCGACCACGACATCTTTATGACTCACGTTGGGTCCACAGAGAGAGTGCGTAAAGTCTTTGTCTGCGAGTCCGTTAACCCCTCGCAGTCCATCTGTAGACCTGCTCCTCTGTGTGTGCGTCCCTCCCAGGCGTGGCTCTCTCGTAAAACCGTCTCGTTGTCTTTGTTTTCGGGTTCAAACGGACACTCTGCTCTCGTGTCGGGCCTTTGTGCGGCGCGTGGCTTTTGTCTAACGTGAACAGGATCAGGTGACCGGCCCAAAGTCGAGGCGCCAGGTTCAAAACACGCAGCTGTGGAAGTCTGAAGTCTCAAACAGCTTTCACCACTCACTGACACAAAAAAGGAAAGTATAGATGTATCTAGTCTTGCTTAAAATATCTTGGATTCACCATTTCAATCCAGATTTGAACATGGCTTAGACAATGCAAAAGATATTTCACTGGTTTCAATGCGTTTCTGACAACATTCTACAGACCAATAATATTTAAATTATAGTTAAATTATAGATATATACATGGTGCGATTTGTCAAAAAAACAGAAGGGGGATATAAAAATATAAGTCATTCTACACGCGCACCACGTACACGTGTATATTGTGCATGCGCGCCACCACAGTCACGTCTTTCCCGTGTTCATTCCATTTCTTTTCCACTTGCAACTAACAGGCTTCTGGCATGTTTCTTCCCATAATTAACAGATTCTATTCAGGACATAAAGCTCAGCAGAGCCGGGTTTTCTTGCCTCTCAGCGCAGCTCTCGCGACACCGGGTTCTAGGAGCAGTGCAGTAGAGACCTGCACGGGACTAGATTTTCATGACCGTTCCCGCCCGATCCCGAGGCCCCCGTGTGCCTGCCCACCCGAGAAGCTCCCGCGGGTCCCGTTGGGTCCCGACTTTTTTTTTTTTTTTTGTGACACGGAGGTTGCGTGGCGGCCCCAGGGCATAACAACACGGACACAAATGACTAAACTCTGCATAACTCTCTGCATCTTGTTTTAAAATGATTAGGCACCAGCCTAAATAATCTGCACCAGGCAATTATGTTTGTTTGACACATTCAATCATAAAGCCTTGATGTCTGTGCATTTCTCACCTGAAATACAAAGCTCCTCACACCTCCAGTTTCTGCTAAACAAACACTTGCTCAACTCCGTGTGTATTATCTCCATCTCCCCGTGCGTAAAAGCCAGTCCTTCATTCACTCCTCTGGGAAAGCTTGCGTCCGTGCTGCGGCTGCTGCTGGCGCGAGGACGCACAGATGATACGCACGCTAGACTAGGAAATACAGCAACGAGTTTACGTGTCTGCACCTCGCAGGTGTCCGTGTTGTGTCTCTCTGTTGACCAGCAGCGCGCACAAAGCCATATTTCTTTCTTGCTACGTAATATTTTGAAGACAGCGGAGAGAGCGCGAGTCTGTTCGGGACCCGAGGCGTTTGGCCTGACCGCCCGCTCCCGCCCGAGGCAACGTTAAAACCGCCCGATCCCGAGGGTTTGCTCACGGGTCCCGTGGGTCCGCGAGAATTCCCGCCCGATGCAGGTCTCTACAGTGCAGTTCGTCACTTATTATGTGGCTTGTTCAGTTTTGAATCGCATCGCACCTGACTTGATCTTCCCGCTCTGCTTTGCGCACAGTCGTGGATCAAACCATGATCTCAAGGGCAGAGGACAGAGCAGCAGCACAGCGGCTCCGAGTCTAAATGACAGCGCTGAGAGAGAGATAGAGAGAGAGAGACAAATCGGCGTGGCGGCGCCTATGTTCATTATTGAGATCTGTCCATTTAAACTATGCTTGTGCACGCAGAAAAGTTAGAGGAATAGCCAATCAGAAAAGGACTGTGTGTGAAAGTGTGACGTTATTGGCTGTTATGAGAGATGCCTGTTGAGCAGGACTGAGAGAAGGGGAGAACAATGAGACTGTGCTGGGATTGATAGAACACAAGTTAGGATATGAAACACAGTCTTTGTTATTTTTTATCCCTCCCCTACAAATAATACAAGATAAAAGCAGAAGGAGGGATGTGGAAAGTATAAGCAGAGAGAGGGACGGACAAACCCCCCCCCCACCCACCACCCCCCAGCAAATCGCACCCTGGATATACGTATATATTAAAATATAGTTTGACAAACATAACATTGTTAAAAGGCTGAAAAAAATAATCTTGGGCTTATATTCAACATTTGAAAAAAAAAGTAAGAACCGAAAAAAGAACCGTTACGGAACCGGTCCCAAAAAGCAAGTATCGTTAAAGTACTGGTATCGACAAAAATCTAACGGTACCCAGCCCTACCGGTAAGAATCCAAACTGATATTTCTGTTTGATCGCCGGTGCAGAGTTAAGTCTGAAATGTTCCTAGATTAACTTTAAACAATCAGAAGCAGAGAGCTCAGGATGACTTGGTCCCAAAGCTGTTTTTACACAGATGAGTGACGTGGGCTGCGCTGGGACTTGTCGTGTCCCGCTCTGTCGCCCTTCAAACATATAACATCCTGGTGTCGGATCAATACAGCTCGTGTCAGGTCCTGCGTTAGTCCTGGTCTGGTCCCGGGTCCACAGGGACTACGTGCTCTGTGATCCAGGTAATTCAGATCTCATCCATCTCTGTATGTCCCCGTCTGTCCTCGTGTGTCCCTGTGTGAATGTGTCATGTGAACATATTGATCTGAATGTTCGCAGCTCGTTGAGACAATGTGACGACAGGCCCACAGAGGAACCAGAGGGAACATGGGAAAGTCTGAATAAACAGGCTCACACTCTGCACTAAATTACTGATCTTGGCTGTCAATGCAAACGTACAAACTTTTAATAAGACAAAACCAGACTAGGAGACGTAATCAGACATAATCTCAGAGGAGAATCTTAGCATTTTTTGTAACTTCAACCAAGACATTCACTCCAAACCAATCTTCCTCACATGGCCTTACTATAAAATTCATCTCTCATCAAGCTCTCACCTTTTTAAACATGCAAGCCACTTCATGACTCTGTAGGATGAGATTTGAGCGGCTGTGCAGAGTCTGTAACTCCTCCTGTACACTGAATGTAAGGCGAGTTCGATTCGGGACGTGTGAGTTTCTTGCTAAGTGCCTTGTACACCAGCCACAGTCCACAGTGGTCTGTATTTGCCCAAAGCCGTGTGGAACCCATATGAATGCTTATATTATGACTGTAAAGTCGAATCAGACCACTGCGATGTCTGGAAAAAATAGACTCTCTAAGGCAGGGATCTATAACCTTTTTGAAAGGAGCAACGTGTTCTCATGGATTGCGTAAAATAGCACGCCATGACAAATTGTGTGTCATGATGACGCCCTCTGCCTGTTTTGACACGCCTAGTGGTTGACGACAAACACGAGGTTTTTCAAGGGATTAACGGCTAAATTTTAGTCTGACGTTACAAAAATGGGTAAGTTTAGCTCTTAGGCTTGGAGTTGGTTAAGGTTAGGATTATCAAATCAATTTATTTTTGTATAGTCCAAGATCACAACAACAGTCAGTTGTCTCTGAGGACTTCCCAAGATTATTAATTTTAGCAAATATGAATAATAGGAAATCATTAGGATTGTGTTAGTATTTATGAATAACAACACGTCTTAACATTCACCACTGAAATGAACTAGGATAAATACACACGCACAAAATAGAAGTAGCGTTCATATGACACGCTGTTTACACGCTTATCCATGAGAACAGGCTGAAAGGAGAGCTACTTTTGAAAAATAAATCTGCAGTGAGCTACAATATTCAGGGATGACTTGGAACTGGAGGTAAATGGGACACAGTTACACCTGGTTCACACTGCATCCAGTCCGTACTCTGATCTGGCATTCAGAGGCTTGTGGTTTCTTGAAAAGTATTGAAAGGCTCTCACACGGCAATCTGTTCGATCCGGCTCTGCTCTAGTCGTCCAGATCTTTTCTGTTTGAAGGAACTTTTTCCAGACAAAATTCTGGACATATACGCGACTATGTAACACAGAGGATGTAAATAAACGTCCTGTGTTGTCCGACGACAAATCAAACAAAAATTTAACTTACATGAAATAGCCCAAAACTCGGCGCAAGGGTTCATATACATGTGTCAGTGATCAATTGAAGTCCCAAGTTGAGGGTGACCGCCCGTAACTCGTAATGTCATCAGCGTCCGTAAATAAGCATGCATACACCGGTCGCAGTGTGAGTGGCCACCGGATCCAGAAGGATCTGAATCTGGACTGAAGGCATCAGATACCTATGTCGTTATCAGTTTAGCATTGTACACAGTTAGGCATCTAAAGGCATATTTGCAATAGAAATAGGCATGTATTAAAGTCAAATTTGTGTAATAAAGTGTGATGTGTGTGTAATCCAAAATCCTTTGGCAAGTTTCTAGTAGCTACCGAGCTATAGGTTGGAGACTTGTGCTCTGAGGATTCTTTCTGCACACTCGAGCGACTCTGCAACACGCTGCTCGGAGGTCTGTGTATAAGTGCGCATTGGTTTGAAGCACTTTCTAAGTCTGGACCTGCACCAAACTCGCACTCAATGTACGGCAGGTGAAACGACTGATAAAGCGTCAAAGAGTTAGTTTTAAAATGACAGCAGCTTTAAGGCCCACACACACCGAAGTGCAGCTGTCTATTACCGACAACAAAGCCCACTGCTGACTTATTCGCTTTTTGAATCACAAAAGAAAAAAAAATTGGGTTTTCAGGTACAAAACCTCGTCCCAAATCAACAAAGTAGGAACACCCAAGTGAGAGCATTGGCCTTTAAATCAGTCTTCTGTCAGTCTCTACAGAAAAGCTGTCCCATTCTCGAGTCGTGTTTCTGTGTTTCTTCTTCCTTCATGCAGATGTGGTCACAGTCACAGATAATTGTTTTGGTCGATTTCGCTTCAGTTTGACGTCGTTAACAGCGACTGATTCAAATGATCCATCACAGTCACACGGCACGCTCATTTATCTTCATACAAACACAATCAGGACAATAAGATTCAAGTTTTAACCAAAGAGAAACTACTGGATTTGAAATAAAAACGGGAATGTGGAGAAGAGAAAACACAAGTCGAATTGTTTAGATTAAGGCCACATTGGTACAGGTTTAGAAGCATAAAGGCAATTGTTTTTGTTTTGTCTTTAATTTTACACAATTTTGACAAGACAAAGCAGGCCTCATTGCCTCATATCAGCTAGCCTACTTTGGGTCATTTTACATCACGTTACTGTGTCCGTCGATCAGAATCACATCCACACCATCAGATTAAATATTCTCTCTCTTCAAATCCATTCACGGTGATAAAGTCCCTCCATCCAAACTGTGCAGCACTCTGTCACCAAACATCCTTCTTCTTAACCTATACCATTGCCACGAGAAAACAGGGTTGTACTTCCAGATCACAGATTTTACTGAATGATATTTTTATTAGTCCCCCAGTAGTGAAATTTCAGAGACTATTGTAGTTTGTTTAAAGGTGAAATTTCTCTATTTCTCAAAAGCCTGTCCGAGTGTATTTTTGCTCTTGTAGCAGCACTTGTGGCCATACCTGTTTGTCACAGCCTGATCCCGTCAGATCTCAGAAGCTAAGCAAGAAAGGGCCTGGTTAGTACTTGGGTGGGAGACCACGGAACACCAGGTGCCACAGTGGGACGACAGGAGTAGATTGCCGTTGTGTCCTTGGGCAAGACACTGGGAAAGCGCTATAAAATAGAGACCATTTACCTTTTTCTATGTGTTTGCGATGCTAGATGCTTAGTCAATAGTGACTGTAGCTTTTTTTATTAAACACTCAATGTAAAACATTTGTCTGATGCGTAACAGCAAACAAACAGCTTAAATAGTATGACTAGTTACAATAACACGGTCACTTCTGCTCAACTTGGAATTTGACCCAAGCCACTCACATTCAACTAGAGTTTAGATTCTGGATCCAGGCCCTCATTTCTCGCTCAGTTGTCGGGCCGGGTTCGAGTTAAGACGCAAAGCGGCACTGTACACGTGCGCTCTGGTTGAAATGGCCAACTATACGTGTGAGAAGGGGCGGTGCGTGTTTGATCTGCGAAGTGATCAGAAAGAGAAACAGAAGGACGAGGAGAAACAGAGAAAGAAGGAGCGTGTAGGCAATGTGTTTGTACGCAGTGAGGCAAACATGAGGATGAGTTGCAAACTTTTTTTACTTGCGCAGTGAGAAAAGAAGAAAAAAGTGTGAGAGAGAGAGATGTGCGGTGGAGAACATGCTTCTGGTTCCAGAGACACACTGTAAACACATGAGACACATCAGTATGTGCTTTTTCTGTCATTAAAATGCCACAGTTCAGTGAGTGGACGGTGCAGGCTCGCTTCGGACTCCAGCTCAAACACACAGAGAATGATCGGGTTCAGACACTACCTGCGTAGTCTCGAGCTGGATTTTTTCGGCCTGATCTAAACTCTACATTCAACAGGCTGCCTGTACTTATGGAGGTAACCTCGCACAATTTACAAAACATTATGGCGCAGATCCAGGCAACTGCAAATGGACTGTAGTTTGATAGATTGTAACTTTCAGCATTTTAACTGACACAATACACCTTTAATGTTTAGCTTTTTAAACTCCAAAACAATGACAATTTGCGTGGAAAATGATCCGTGAAATGTGTACTGTAGATCAGTAACTAACTTTTTAAACACGAAGTTGATCTAATTCTTTTATGACCACTGAAGCATCAGCTGCAGGACAAAACAAGATTACTCAAACATGCATGAATTAATCTGAATACAACTGTGAGTAAACTAATGATGAGAGACACTGCTACATTACAACTTAAAATAGATCCAATTTAAAATAAAATATATCTGTTTTTTACACTTTAGAGACAATTAAAAAAGCAGGTACAACCAATTTAAAGATTGAAAACAGCACAAATAAGATGGAAGTGACACATATATAGACAGGAGCTGCATGTGGTGAATTCTACGCCAAAGTAAATCCAAAACTTGTCATTTCTCTGGACTCTGCGCGGGTCAGATTGGTCCCAGGACAGGATTATAACAACAGGATCATAACAGAAGAAGAGTGAAGGCAGAAGAAGACAGGTGTCAAAACCCACTACTCCAACATTCAGATCCAAACGCGGAGCCTGTCAGTCAAAACCCAGGGACAGAACGAGAACTGACAAAGCATCGGGATGAAATATTGACGTGCGCGGAGCCGCTGATCTGAGCCGGAGGTCGCGCGTTCACGTTCCGCGGAGAGTTGGAGAGGTTTGTGTTTGGATGTTGATGGACGACTGCGGTAATTTGAGGAGTTTCGTACGACAGGTCCAGTCTGAATCAGCTCTGAGGCGAATAAAACAAGATCTCATGGAGGGAAGAGAAGAGTGAGGTGCAATAGATACAGTCAGCATCGGAGGGAACGCCAAATAACAGAGCTTTGTAGGGAGAACAGTGCATGTACTCAACTGGAGATCCAACAGTCCAAAGTGTAAATATGCTAATGTGATGTTAGCACCGCCTGGCGTGTTTTAGCATCTTTCTTTAACTTTCTGTTTACTTTTCTGACATAATTGCAAATCAACAACCTTGATTTAAATGTGGTTGTGACTCAACTTGAATTAGTTCTGCTAAAAATGCACTTATTTGCCAGAAAAAGTCTTAAAAGAGGTAAGTTTAGCTTCTCAAGGCTTAACATTAAATGTATTTGACAACTTTCCCTCACAACAGGCCCCATATGACTTGTTGCCATTTGAATCTGTCTTTGTCTACTTCATACTTTTTAGTGCAACTACGCATGCACAGACAGCCTGTTCTCATGGATAAGCGTGTCAATACTATTGTAAACAGCGTGTCATATGAACGCTACTTCTATTTTATGCATGTGTATTTCACGCATTTCTGTCCCAGTTCATTTCAATGGTGGATGTACAGATGAGTTATTATTCATGAAGACTAACACAATCCTAATCCCTAAACTTAACCAACTCCAGCCTCAGACCTAAACTTACCCATTTTTTGCAACTTCAGACCTAAACTTTGTCGTTAACCTCTCAAAAAAAACCTTTGTCCTCAACCACATCGCGTGTCCAGACAACTCCAGAAAAAACGGGCGTGTAATTGCACGCCAAAGTAGGCAGAAGCGTCGTCATGACACGCAATATGCAATATGCAATATGTCATGCCGTGCTATTTACACGAAATCCATGAGAACACGTTGGTGAGCGCACGTCTGAGAGTCGCGCAAGTGTGCGGAAAGAATCTATAGAAAGTCTATTTTTGTTGGAGGTCGCAGCAGTCTGATGTGACTTTCAAGTCAGGCTTTGGACAAATATGAACTGCAGGGAATAAGATTCTCGGTGTACCAAACCGAACTCTCCTCACAGTCTGTGTACGAGAGGCATTCGGAGACTTTGCATTTAACAGCTCAGCTTTGTCAGTATTTATTTAAAAAACGAACGAACAAAAAAAACATTGTAAGAGAAGTAAAGCTAATGGTGCAAAGTGGGCAGTGACAAGTTTCTTCTTATTCCAGTCATTTCTTATGGGGAATTTGCATAGAAAACTAATCAATATAGCAAAGCAGAGAGTGGATTTTAACTAAATAATCGCTGCAGGGAGTTCAGACCTTCTAGGCAGACACTACACCAGGGAAAGCATATGTTTATAAAAGTGTGTATTTACGACGCAATGCTAACATATAAAGTTACTTAAATATAAATGAAGCGTTCAGCAACCTTTACACTGAACAACCTTATTTTTGGGTCTAATAATTTAAAGAGTCTTGGAAAAAAACCTACTTTTATGGCGTAGAAATGAGATGATATGGAATTTTAGTATCGCGATTATTGTGAGACAAAATATCACAATTACAGTTGACTTGACCAAACAACTGTGAAATCTGTCATTTCCTTTCATTCTTATTGTCAGTTTGTGACCAGTTTTGTCAATTCAAACGTCCTGCAAGAAAATATCTAAATGTGCCTTTAATAGATTGTAATGAAAGACTCACGTTAGTTTAAAAAAACAAAACAAAACAAACAAAACGGAACATATTTATCTGGGAAGTAAAGTGTCTGTATCAAATATCATTCATTTTTATTAGGGCAGTCAGTTTTATCACGTTAACGCAGAACAATTTTAACGGCAATCATTTTTTGGACGCAAATTAATTGCATGTTTATTTTCACCATTAAAACTCTTCAATGATGCAAGGTTCATAGAAAAACACAGTGCACAAGCAGAAAGAGCCCTAAACAAGTCTAAACTAGTCCATGTGCCTTCCCGTGTCTCGATAAAGTCACGGTGATCCGGTCACTAAATGCGATGTTTGTCCACTCAAGTTGTTGAAAATATCCAATATCCAGAATAGTCTTTCAAAACTCCGGTAAAAACTTTAGTTGTTCTGCTTTTAGCTCCGCTAGCTTAGCTGTAAAGCTTTGCTCGTTTTGACTAAAACCAGCTGAAGAGAGCGCTTTATTGTGAAAGAGCAGTGTAATAATGCTTATAGTGAGACACGTCAATACAACGATTTGGCCTAATGTTATGGGAAAGCCTACAAACTATTATTTTACACTTAATTTAATTTAATTAATTGACCTTTATTTAACCAGGGAAGTTCACTGAGATTCAGAATCTTATTTGCAGAGGAGCCTGGGGGAAGGGTCAGGGAAGGCATTAATGGACATGTTTTTAGTTGTAGGAGGAAACCTATGCAGACACGGGGAGAACATGCAAACTCCACATAGAAGGGTCCCGGGCGACCCGGGAGTCGAACCCAGGACCTTCTTGCTAAGAGGCCAGAGCGCTAACCGCTGCGCCACCGTGTCGCCCAAACACTTCAAAAGAGTAACATATTCTACAAATAAAGACATAACAACACAATTGATAGAATGAATAAAAAATACACTCTTAATATTGCTTCTCAATTATTATTATTTTCTTTTTATGATTATATCATCAGGATTATTGATTAACCTAATTATCTTGACATAATCGAAATGTGACTTTGTATAAATTCAACTTACCAAAAAACAAAGAGATATTAAAGAAGTGGACTCAGGAGGAAGAGGAGGAGGAGGAGTGGGTGAGTAGAAAAGGGGAGGAGCAGAGGTGAGGAGGGGGGAGGCTAATGGACCTGCTAATGCTAATGGGACTGTGCAGTTCAATCAGAGCAGCACTCAGAGGCAGCACTAAAAACATCTGAGCCGAGATTTATCACCGTCCACCTCCTCCAGTCATGTGACAGTTTTCTGCTTTTTTACTCGTTAAACTGGGGGGATTTTGAGTTGGATTAATATTAGTTTTTAATCATCGATGCTCTGATAAAAGTATTAAGGTTAATGGGTTAAATAACTTAAATGTTTGTGCTGATGTAACTTGAAAGTGTGAGTCAAAGAGAGAGAGTCAGAGAGGAGAAAGAGTCAGAGGAGAGAGAGGAAGAGAGAGAGAGTCGCAGAGGAGAGCAGGGTCAGAGGAGAGAGAGAGAGTCAAGAAAAGAAAGAAGAGAGTCAGAGAGGAAAGAGTCAGAGAGAGAGAGTCAGAGGAGAGAGAGAGAGAAGAGAGAGGAGAGAGAGCAGGAGAGTCAGAGGGGAGAGAGAGAGAGTCAGAGGAGAGAGAGAGAGAGTCAGAGAGAGAGAGTCAGAGGAGAGAGAGAGAGAGTCAGAGGAGAGAGAGGAGAGTCAGAGAGAGAGAGTCAGAGGAGAGAGAGTCAGAGAGAGAGAGTCAGAGGAGAGAGAGAGAGAGAGAGTCAGAGGGGAGAGAGAGAGAGTCAGAGAGAGAGAGTCAGAGGGGAGAGAGGAGAGTCAGAGAGAGAGAGTCAGAGAAGAGAAGAGTCAGAGAGAGAGAGTCAGAGGGGAGAGAGAAGAGTCAGAGAGAGAGAGTCAGAGGAGAGAGAGAGTCAGAGAGGAGAGAGTCAGAGGGAGAGAGAGTCAGAGAGAGAGAGTCAGAGGGGAGAGAGAGAGTCAGAGAAGAGAGAAAGAGTCAGAGAGAGAGAGTCAGAGGGGAGAGAGAGAGAGTCAGAGAGAGAGAGTCAGAGAAGGAGAAGAGTCAGAGGAGAGAGTCAGAGGAGAGAGAGAGAGAGTCAAGAGGAGAGAAGAGAGTCAGAGAGAGGAGAGAGAGGAGAGAGAGGAGAGAGAGGAGAGAGAGAGTCAGAGGAGAGAGAAGAGAGAGAGTCAGAGGGAGAGAGAGAGTCAGAGAGAAAGAGGAAAGAGAGAAAAGAGATAGAGAGGAGAAGAGTCAGAGAGGAGAGAGAGAGAACCAGAGGAAGAGAGAGAGAGCGATAAAGTCAGGGAGGAGGGAGAGTCAGAGAGAGTGTCATCAAGAAATGGGAGAGAGTAAACAGAGCGAAACAAACATAGAGGAAAGAGATAGAGTGTGAGCGTGAGAAAGAGGAGAGAAAGAACGAGAGTCAGTGAGAAGATAGAGAGAGACAAAGAGAGAGAAAGAAAGCGAGAGACAAAGAGTGTAAGAAAGAGAGGAAAGAGAGAGTCAGAGTGTGAGCAAGACAGAGGAGAAACATTGGGGAAAGAGAGACAGAGAAGGAAGATGGAGAGAGAAGAGAGAGCAAGAGAGAGAAGAAAAGAGAGATTACAGTGGAGTGGTAGGAGGGAGGTATAGAATAAGAAACAACTCATAAATGAATTTAATTATCAGCATAAGGCAAAAATTGTACTTACATTTGCTCGACTTTTAAATGCACATTTGTGTGTCTTTTCTGTCTCTTTATTCTTTCTGTCTCTCTCCCTCTTCCTTCTTCTGTTTCTCTCTTCGACTCCCTCTTTCCCTCTCCTCTATTCTTTTCTCGCTCCTTCTCCTTCCCTCTCTCTCCTTTCTCTTCCCCTCTCTCTGTCTTCTCTCTTTTCTTCCCTCTCTCTTCCACGCTTTCTCTCCCCATCTCTCCTTTATCTCTCTTCCTCTTTCTCTCCCCTTCCTCCGTCCTTCTTTTTCACTCTCTTCTTCCCTCTTTCTTTCTTTTTCTCTCTCCCTCACCCTCTCTCTCTCCCTTCCTCTGTCCCTCTTTTTCACTCTCTCCTTCCTCTTTCTTTTTCTTTCGCTCTCTCTTTTTCTCTCTCCCCCTTTCTCTCTTCGCCCTTCTCCCTCAGTCTTTCCCCTACCCCCCCTCTCTCTCTCCTTCTCCCTCTCTCTACCCCCCCCTCTCTCTTGTCCTTCTCCCTCAGTCTCTCTCTCTCTCCCCCTCTCTCTCCCTCCCTCTCCTCTCTCTCTTCCCTCTTCTCTCTCCCTCCCCTCTCCCTCTCTCTCCTCTCTCTCTCTCTCCCTCTCCTCCTCCCTCCTCTCTCTCCCTCTTCTCTCTCTCCCTCTCCTCCCTCTCTCTCCCTCTCCCTCTCTCTCTCCCTCCCTCTCCTCCTCTCTCTCCCTCTCTCTCTCTCCCTCTCTCTCTCCCTCTTCTCTCTCTCCCCCTCTCTCCCTCCCTCCTCTCCTCCTCCCTCTCTCTCTCTCTCTCTCTCCTCTGGCTCGTGCCATATTTAATTAGCCGTTAGTCTCGTTAGTGTGAGTTGTTGACTTTACAGAGACAGAAGTGACACAAATCCACCGAGAAACACTTTAAACCATCAAACGTCAGGAATTAACATAAGACTCCGAAGGGTTAACGACAAAAACAAACTGAAGGAGAGAGGGGGGGGGTGAGAGAGAAGAGAGGGAGAGAGAGGGGGTGCAGAGAAAGAGAAGAGAGATAGATGGAAGAGGTAGAGAAAAGAGAGAGGAGAAAGAAGAGAGAGGAGGGATTACAGAGAAAGAGAGAGACAGGGGGTGAGAGAGGGAGAAAGAAGAAGAGAGGGGACAGAGAAAGAGGGAGAGAGAAAGAAGAGATGGGGGAGAAAGACCGAGAGAGGAGAGAGATGGGACAGAGAGAGAGGAGAGAAAGAGAGGTAGGGAGAAAGAAGAGAGAGGCAGAGGGTGCAGAGAAAGAGAGAGAAAAGAAAGAGAGAGAGGAGGGTGCAGAGAAAGGGAGAGAGAGAAAAGTAAGAGAGAGAGGAGGGGTGCAGAGAAAGGGAGAGAGAGAGAAGAAAGAAGGAGAGAGAAAAGTGCAGAGAGGGAGGAGGGGGGCAGGGGACAGAGAAGGAGAGAAGAGAGAGAGTAAGACGAGAGAAGAGAGTAAAGAAATAGGAAAGGGGAGGGAGAAAATGAGAGAGAGACAGAGAGAGAAAATGAGGGAGAGACAGAGAGAAAATGGAGAGAAAGGAGAGAGAAAGAGACACCAAGTAGATTTTAAGAGGAATCTCATCTTCACTGTTCAAATCATACTGGATCATGATGTTTTCTCTGGACTAAACAGACTCTAAAACAGGCCTATTCAAAGAAAAGTCCAGAGCTCAAATTGGACCTCCAAGATCTGATCTGGCCCTTATTTTACAAATATTTTTTTAATATTTATTTTTAGCCCTTTGAGAGGCATCATTCCTTTTTTGAGGGGGTCCTTTTGACTGGAAAATCCAGACGATATATAAACTGTGTTGGGAGTAAGTTACTTTTGTAACTAGTTACTGTAATATATTCCACTTTTCAGTAACTAAGAAGTGTAACTCATTACTTATAAAAATGTTGACAATATATTACTAGTTACAATCTGAGTAACTCAAGTTACTTTCACATAAATAATTGCTTTTTTATTCTACTAAAAACGTCCCTTCAGAACCAAAATACCACTAAAATACTGTCGGTTTGCTTATAGGTGAATCAAATATTATGAGGAAAATGTGTTGTGGCGTCACATTTCCATAAATTAACCAGTAATCAAGTGTAAATGTAACAGGATTAGTGTCTTAACAAATGTGTGATGAGATCAAAGTAACTCACAGTGTAGCTCAGTTACATTTTTGATTCAGTAATACAAATGCATTCTTTTTTTCTCCCTGTAACTAATATATAATATATAACAATTTTAGTGTAACTTACCCAACAATGTATATAAATATATCACTTGGCCACTGTGTTAGTCTATTGTCTCCTGTATGAAAAGCAACATGACTACGAAAAAATACATGGAAACATTTTTAACTGTGTTTTTTTTTTTTTTTATAATTCTGTAGTGAAATATTAATCTATCAGACTCTAGCTGTGTAAAGATAAATACTCAAACATATCTGGTATTGTGGATATTTGGAGCAATCCCAAGTTTTATGATGGTGATGTTTTGTCCTTGGGACATATGTCAGAAATATTAAAGTGCCCATGACAGGGTGAACGACTCATTTCACAAAGATGTAGCTACGATCATTATTAATGTTTTACTAAATATTCAGTTTGGCCATTATTTAGCATTAAAAATGTACTTCCTGTTCATCAATGATGACATCACTCTAGGTTGTTGCCTGGCGACCATTTAATAAATTGGGCCAAAACTTTCTAATGTAACAGACTTTTTTTAAACTTACACTAGAAAACTTTTTTTTTAGTTAAATGTGTGTTTACAGAGCCATAAAAAACAGTTCTTTTGAGTAATCTAAAAATATTACTTTGCTCCACTTCCTGCTATTTTCAACATGTTTTCGCATTTTTCTTCACAAGCTTGTTCTTGGTTAACTTAAAACTATTATGTATAATTACCTATTAATTTAAGTTAAAATGAGAAAAACATACAAACCTGTCAGACGCACTTTAAGTTCAACGGCCCTGCTCTAATACTTGTCCAAATGAGTTTTTGTGTCTTTACTGATTCAAAATGTCAATAATATACTTTTTAATTTTCAATGTAGAAGCTCTTATAGTCACCAGATTTCTACAATTATCTCATGAAATCTACAACATTCAATTAATACAACTGTAAAATAATCATTATGTCTTTTACTATTGAGAGTGTATATGAGAGTTGAGTGAATTAACGCTTCACACAGCATCAATATTAAACCAGAGTAAAAACAGTGTTCAGGCCTGTCCTGTGGCTCCCTCTGGTGGTCCACATGCACACAAGTACAAAAAAAATAATAAAGCAAGAAAAGGAGAAATATTACAATTTCTTTATGACATAATTTAGTTTAAGGGATATGTTACAAACACAGAAAGTTTAATATTGTCTTATTCTGCAAGGAAATAAATGAACTAAAGTGACTGTAAAAAGTCATAAGGCCAAAAAGTTAAATGAACTTAAATCTTTGATTCAGCTTAGACTTTTGAGTTATAAGAGAGAGGAGAGAGAGAGAACAGAGGGAAGGAGAGAAAGAGAGCGACAAAGAAAAGAGAGGAGAGACAAAGAGAGAGAAGGGAGAGAGGAGAGAGAGTGAGTAGAGAAAGAGAGAGAATACAGGAAAGAGTGAGAAAGAGGGAGAGACAGAAAGACAGAGGGAATGAGAGAAAGAGGGATAGAGAGAGGGAGAAAGAGAGAGAAGGAAGAAAGAGAGGAGAGAGAGTAAAGGATAGAGAGAGGGAGAGAGACGATAGGAAAGCGAGAGCGAGGAAAGACAGAGAGAGAAAAAGCGGATAGAGAGAGGGAGAAAGAGAGAGAAAAAGAGAGAAGGAAGGAAGGAAGAGAGGGAGAGAAGAGAGAAAGACAAGAGAGAGAGGGAGAGAAAGAGAGTGAGGAAAGAGAGAGACAAAGGCAGAGAGAGGGTGAGAGGGAGGGAGAAAGAGAAGAGAAGGAGAGAGACAAAAGAGATGAGAGGGACACAAAGATAGAAAGAAAGAAAGAAAGAAAGAAAGAAAGGGGGAGGGAGAGAGAGGAGATAGAGAGGAGAGAGAGGAGGAGAGAGAGAGGAGAGAGAGAAAGAAGAGAAAGGGGGAGGGAAGAGAGAGAGAAAGAGAGAGAGGGGGAAAGAGAGAGGGAAGGAGGAGAGAGACAAAAGAGATGAGAGGGACACAAAGAAAGAAAGAAAGAAAGAAAGAAGGGGAGAGAGAGAGAGGGGAGAGAGAAACAGAGAAGAGAGAGAAAGAGAGAGAAGGAAGAAAGAAGAGAAAGAGGGGAGAGGGAGAGAAAGAGTGAGGAGAGAGAAATGTAGAGAGAGGGAGGAAGAAAGAGAAGAGAGGAGAGAGACAAGAGAGGAAGAAAGACAGGGAAGAGAGAGAGACAAAGAGGGATCGAGAGAGTAGAGAGAGAGAAAGAATAGAGGGAGAAGGAAGAAAAAGAGAAAAAGACAGGGAGATAGAGAAAGAGAAAAAGGCAAGAGAGGGGGAGAGAGAAAAGAGTAGAAAGAGAGAGAGAGAAAGAGGAGAGAAAGAGGAGAAGAGAAAGAGAGTTCAGATAATTCAGGTTTATTCCACAATGTCAGTATTTAAACTACAGAGTTGCTGGTGTGTTTTCTGTCCAAATCCACCTGTCTGCCTCTGTCCCATGAATCTAAATGTGACGGCCCTTTGACCTGCTCCTGTATTCAGCTCTCTGTGGCCCCGCCCCCTCGGCCCGCCTCGTCCAATCAGAGCGCAGGCAGCCCCCGGGAGAGGTGTGTCCCAGGGCGCAGGGGATTATGGGACGTCTCTGCGGGGCTGATTATTTCGCCTTCACATTGATCTTATTCAAATGTATCAGAGACAGCAGCCTACAGCACCTACAGCAGCCTACAGCCTTTTCACTGTTTATCTGGGTTTATTTATTACCAAGAAAAAGAGAAAATATACACAAATGAAATCTCTTTTTTAAGGCGAGGCAGTGCAGGTGAAAAGGAAACAAAATATAAAGTTATAGCTGTTACAGTGACACTTCTGCTGTGGTTTACTCACTTAAATACATTACAGGTTTTTCATATTTGTATCTTTATGTAAGGAATTTTATGTTTTACTCTTTCCTTGCCCGTCATTGACCTTTTATCATATTGACCCTTTGCCTTGTGTCGTCTTTGAGGGAACGCTAACTTCGCAGACAGAAGTGCTGTGTGTGTTATAACGAGGGATGCACCGATCCCGCTTTTTCAGCTCCTATGGAGCTCAACAGTGTTCGGTGGCCCTGGTTCCAGAAGTATTTTGCCCCATGTTATAGTGCCATAGGCTTTTCGAAAAATTGACATATGTATAAAGAGTTTAAAGACATATCGCGGGCTAACCAGCTACACTATATTACCAAATGTATTGGCTCACCTGCCTTTACTCGTACTATGAACTGAAGAGACATCCCATTCCTAACTTCGTGGCTGAGTTGCTGTTGTTCCCAAACGCTTCCATTTTGTTCTAATAGAGATGACAGTTGACTGTGGAATATTTGGGAGTGAGGAAATTTCACGACTGGATTTGTTGCCAGGTTCATCCTGACAGTTCCACGCTGGAATTCACTGAGCTCTTCTTTCACAAATGTCTTGTTTCACAGTCTGCAGCCTGAGTGCTTGACTTTATGATTATGATTATGACAAGTGATTAGTACACCTGATTCTGATCATTTGAATGGGTGAGCCAATACTTTTGGTAATATAGTAGGGCTTGCACCGACTAGTCGACTAGTCGACTATAAAGGTCCCCCGTGACTACTTTGAGAGGTAGTCGACTAGTCGAAGAATAATTAAATCAAAGGTTAGCTTAAGAAAAAGCTCTTTTAAACTTGCATTTCTAACACATAAATGTCAGCAACTTGTCCGTCTTTTTCCCCGGCCCGTTCTACGTCTCTCCCCGCGCTGTTCTTCCGCCCCGGGATGCTTTGTCCCTTCGCTTTGGCACACTGGAGCGCGCTGTAGACTACCCCTGCCTTGCATAGCGCACGGACACTCTGTGGCTCCACTCCAATAACGCACGAACTGTCCGTCCCAAAACGCTTTGTCTAGCCGAGCGCGTTATTTATCCGCACGGCTCAAAGCTCTGACTGTTCGCTCCGTCTAGCCAAACACACAGGCACCTGGAGCCCGCTGCACCCCGGCTCAAAGCGCTCGGACCGTTCGCTCCAACGCGCCCTGACCAGCCGTCTCCAAGCGCACATCGTCCCCCTGGATCCGAGTCTGTGGATCTACACTGGTCTTACGTTTACAGCGCGGTTTGTGGAGAAGGAGACGAGAGGAAAAGAGTGATGAGTGATGTGTGTGAACCAGCAGGCTTCAGGTGGATTTCCTTCACTGTTCAAAACGCACTGACCAAACGTCCACAGCTCAGTGTGTGTGTGCAGACCTGAATCCAAGCCGCTGTCAGAGCGAGAGCCTCCGCCCCGTGCGCACGCACAAATAGGCTTATTTAGCTTTTATTTTCTTCTTGTATGTAAAATCAAAGAGCCTACGTTCAGCTTTATTACAGGGCATTAGGTACGTCCAATGTTTTCTGATAATATGGTCAGTATAAATAAGCCGTTTCTAACAATTGCCCAGGCAAAATCATCGTGCCTTTGAATCTTTGTTTTTGTTAATGACGTCATCGACTAGTCGAAGTTGACGCGACTAACGCTCTCGACTAGTCGACTACTAAAATTCACTAGTCGTGCAACCCCTATAATATAGTGTATGTGCAAACTCAGATCCGCAGGGCGGTTTTCAGTCTAAAAAGCACATCTAGAACTTAAAATTCGGCAAAATGTCATAATAACGTAGTTTATAAAGCTGAAAAAACGTTTTTTAAACTAAAATGTAGGTCTTATGCTGCTGACTCACCACAGAGCTGCTTAGCCCCGAGGACGTTTTAAAACTTTTTAAAACTTCTAATATAATTTTTTATTTAATCCCTATGGCAATTTAACATGGGGTCTGAAATTTTGGAACCAGGAAGTGGGCGGTGACTGTTGAGCTCCATACTGATCTCAGTACTTTGGAATTTGTTGATACTCGATATCAACCGATTCTAGTAATAAGACTGAAATGGCTTTTTTTTTTTTTTTCATTGGCATTTTAGAAACATTGGAACATTAGAAATTTGATCATGTTGTGTTATGGAACTGTAATTCATAGTGAAAGTCACAACTAAACAACTTCTAATGAATAAAATGTCAAACATTATGAGTCCAGCCTGTAAACTAGTCTCATTATGCCCAATTAAAGGCACAATTAGAATATCGGCTGAACCGATATCATGAAGCCGATACCTGATCCAGCAAAATTTCCTGGATCGGCACCGATATCTGATCCCAGTATTAGATCGGTGCATCCCTGTAAGGGATGTTTTGTGACTTTCTGTGTCAGAGTCACAGCGCCGCACTCTGGTCAGTTACAGGCATTACACCGGCTTCAGGCTGGTTTTACTGATCCATGTGGACGCTCACAAATCCTAAGACGTTTCCATGTTTATGCAATTCGTTTTTTAAATTATCAATATTTTGTCTTTGACTGAACAAGGCCTAAATTAATTGTTATCAATTTCAATTGTAAAATTGTGTGATTGGCTGCACTATGCATAAGCCTAAGCCTTTTTATCATTTATCTTTTGCTGAAGACAGAAGACACCAGTGAGTAGCAGCAATAAATCGAGATGGCTTTAATCTCTTGAAGGGCCTGATCTGACCCCCGGGCCTCATGTTGAAAAGCTCTGATTTAAAACAGTGCAGAAGATCTCAGAGAATTACTTAAAACAACACAAAACTGAGGCATTCAGAACAGTGTTTTCTGAGGCTTAGAAGGTAAAGAATAGCACTTGTGCTCATCATACACTGTTTATGTGACAGGGTATACTTTTTTGTTGCACAGATACAAGTCCAGCTGAATTGGTGATGTTAAAATATTGCAAATTAAATGTTGCATCAAGTGTGTTTTTAAAGAAACACATATATATATATATATATATATATATAATATATATATATATATATATATATATATATATATATATATATATATATATATATATATATATATATATATATATATAAACATAGATACATAAAATACTTTTAAATTTGCGTTTGCATTTTTTTTTTTTTTTTCAGCTCTTGTGGTCCACGCCAGCTTCAGCACTGACAATCCTACAAAACTCAAACGTGAAAATGCACTGAGGACACGTTTTGCCAGCAGATGGCGCTATTGCACCGTAAAAACAGACTTGGAGATTTTCAGAGCTGTGCAGGTTCACTTCTGTGTGTTCAAAAACTTGGAGGTACCTCATCCTGCACGTACAGTAAAATAATACAAAATCCTCTAGTTTGTCACTATTAAATCTGTCTTGCAGCTTTGTTACAAAGACATTTGAAGCATAAATCCACTTTCTTTATCTCTTCTGTTGGTTTTAGCGCAGGAGTCTCAAACTCAAATAGAGCTGGGGCTGAAGTGATCGGAGGCAAATTAGCCAAGGGCCGTCCTGACTATATTATATTCAAGTTTCAAAGGCTGTACAACCGCCAATATAACATACAGCCAACAATATATCCACATAAATAATTTTCTATTACATTTTACAATACTGTTTCCTGGTGAATAAAACTAAAGAAAAGTGAGGAACCAGCGTCACACTGTCTTCACTGGGGAATTTTGACCAAACTGCATAAAGTTAGCTGTATTCTGGTCAATTTTAGTGACTTTATAGTCACATCTCAACAATATAAACCTTTATATTTCCATAGTTTTGTTTTCCAGTCTGGTCTGTGTGTCTCTGCGCTCTTCAAACAAATGAACGTTCAGTCTGTCTCACAAACACTACAGGCCTGAGCTTTTAGGACATTTAAGCAGAAGTTTAGACTTATGATGATTTGATACTGATGTCGTGCATGTTGTCATGATTATCATTGCTAAAGCGTCTTTTTCAACAGGACTTTAAGGTAAGGTTAAGGTACACTTTATTATCCCTCTAGGGAAAATTGTTCTCTGCATTTTGACCCATCTTCAGGAGCTGTGAGCACCACAGTGCAGCGCTCCACCCAGAAAGGCCTGGGCCGCGCGGGAGTCGAACCCGCAACCTTCTTGCTGTGAGGCAAGAGTGCTATCCACTCTGCCACTGTCCTGCCTGCATGTTTCTCTGCAGATATTAGACACATTTTCATCACATAAAAAGTGTTGTGGAGCTTGGCACATGAAGCACTTCATTATGACATCGACCCTGTTCAAAGAAGAACTGTCTCTGTAAAAGGATGAATTAACATCTGTGCATTTCTGTTGTAAAAGAACAGATTGTTTACACAGTTTCTCCTCTGTGTCTGAAGCTTCTGCTCTCAGAATCCTGTTCTCTTGATGTGGGGGTACTGTGCTTGCACTAAACTGCAGTGCTTCTGGGTCCTGTAGTTCAAATAGTTTCGTGCAGGCCACTTTTAATATTAATCTGAAATCATACCACATGAAATCATCTCCGTGAGTTTGTTACATTTAAAATAACTGATTCTGTTTACATTCAGCAACTTTTTTTGTTTATGCTCAGTGTCAAGTCTTAAATCTTAGTTTCATGACTTTCCGTGTCAGTGTCACAGCGCCACACTCTGGTCAGTTACAGGTATTTTAGTGATTCATGTGGACGCTCATAAATACTAGTTTAGCTCCTGTTTATGCAACTAGTTTTTTAAATGATTGTCTTCGTGTGGTCAAGGCTAAGTCGCCGTCAGTGCCAAAGCTTTAACGTAGCTCTTCTGGTGGTGTGAGAGAAACATGTTTATTTCAGTTTTCACAGTTTGTGTGAGTGAGCAGGTCAAGGGCAGCTCTTTGTCAAGCTAATCTCAAAGTCAACACAAGAACTCTCCATCAGAACGAGACGTGAGCAGTCTGAATGAGGCAATAGTGACAAAACAAAGCAAAAACCAGTCATTGTGCAGGTCATTACATGTGTGAGCGCAAAACATGACACAGATACACAAGTAAAGAAGTATCACTGGAAAAGATGAGAAAATACTTCAGCACAAAGAAATGTATCGAGTTTTTTTCCACGTATTTCATAATAAACTTATTAACAGGGTTTCTTTAGAAAGTCTATAGAAAGGTTTGAATTTAAGGCCTTAAAAGGTCATACATTTGCAGACTTTAGCCACAATTTCTGTCAGAATTTCTTACCTATTTCACTCTGCTGCAGCTTTATCAGAACCTCTCTCAGATTTACTCAGAAAGACAGAGTACATTGTTGATGAAATAATCTTACTTGAATGTAGATTAATTGAATTTTATTCATGGTTTCAGTTTTTTTCACAATTTATATGTGTAAATGTTTTCGATGCTGTTTGGGATTTGCTTGATGTGGAAATGTTTAGTTGAGTGTCTTTTTTACTCACTGCAAACCAATTTACTACTTTACTTCTACTCATGTATTCTTGCCAATCAGTCCTAACATTTAGAATGCTGTAGTTCCATCTACATGACCTCTTTATCTTGAATTTACCAGAGTCAACACAGTCTCCGGAGAAAGCGTAGAAATACAACGACATGTCGTAAACATACCATAAGTACATCTCTTTTGCGTCAATATGTTACAAAAAACATAAAATAATCCTTGATTTTTGGTTTAAACCACATGGTGACATTTTCTTTGGGTTTCCTAACCTTTCTTAACTTTCCCCAAGCCCCAGACCTGAACTTACCCATTTTAGTAATTTTTAATACAGTATTTAGTAAGAATCTAGAACATGCACAGGTCAGTAATTTACCTTTAGTTCATTGTAAAACACAAAGTTGATCTAAAATAACTTAAAAATAGGAACAGATCTACTGACTTCCTGTTCAAAACTGCAGATCTGATAAGCCCCGCCTCTTCATTTGAAAATGAACAGATTTTTAAAAATATTTTTATTGTTGGAAAGTGCATTTGGGACAGTATTGAACCATATAAGCTTCACTTTGAGTATTAATCTTTTGAAATATAACAAGTAAATACAGACAAGTGGGAGGGGATAGGTGGTAGGTGAGAACAGGGATTTCTGAGCACTTGAGCTCCAGCTGAAGAACAAAACAAGATTAGTCAAACATGAATGAATCAATTCAAATATAACTTTGGTAAACTAATGATGAAGGAAGGCCATTATAACAAGGTTAAAAACTTAGAAAAGTGAATTTGACACAATAGGTCCCCTTTAAACTCAAAGAAAATGTCATCACGTGGCGTCAACCAAAATTATTTGTTATTCTTCATAACATCCAACCATTTTCTTCTGCTACATTCGGAGTCGGGCCGCGGAGGCAGCAGTCTGAGCGGAGAGGCCCAGACTTCCCTATCCTTATCCTCACACACTTCCTTCAGCTCTTCCGAGGGAATCCCAGTTCCCAAGTCAGCCAACAAACATAGTCCTTTCTGTGTGTCCTGGGTCTTCTGCGAGGTCTCCTACTGGTGGGACATGCCAGAAACACCTCAGCAGAGAGGCCTCCAGGAAGAATTTGGCTTCTCTCAGCGTGGAGGAGCAGCGTGTGACTGAGCTCTTATCTTTAAGGGAGCGCCCAGCCACCCTGCGAAGGAAACTTTTCGGTCATTACCTAGTTGAGGGTTGGAACATAGACTGACCGATAAATTGAGAGCTTTGCCTTTCGACCTCTTCACCACAACAGTTCGATACAACGACCTCATCACTCATCAATCCACCTGTCAATCTCTCATTTCATCCTTCTCTCATTCGTGAACAAGAACCAAGAACTCTCCATCCACATATTCATAACATTGTGGCGTTAAAAAGTATTTTTTACATCTTGTCGTGTCTACAGTTTCTTCAGAGACTGTGTTGCCAGAGTACATTGTCATGGTGTTCCTCACAGTTGAAACATTCAAAATAGAAAATATTTACTCAGATTGACTTATTGATCTGTTAGTCACTGAAACTCAAAGAAGGAATATTACACTACATTTCCTGCTCTTTAAAATTTTGTTTGTCATTTTTCATAATTTGAAACGTAGCTGCTGCAAAACTATGATAAACATTTACCACGAGGACAATCACACCAAACTAGAGTCAAAATTAGAAAACTGCAATAATCTGTCATTCTCACTGCTTTAACTTGAGTAACATTGTTGTGACGAGCTGTTCTCTTCCACCAGGACAGGTCTGCTCTGTCTCACGTTGTGTGAAAACAACACAGTGAGTGTAATTTCAGCTCCGCTCAGACGCCTCATGGACACCTCGGCCTGGTGTCGTCTTACCTGAGCTGAACAGCGCTGGCACCGGGTCAACTCTGCTGCTCCGGCTCAAACACAGAGGAAAACTGTCCAGAGGAGAGACAAATACTGACGAGAAATTGAGTGTGAGGTCTTTTGCTTGGTGGGACAAAATTAGCAGATTCTTCAAGTTATTCTTTTATTGTTTTATGTACCAGTAACGCTTCAAATTTGTTTTGCCCCAGCAGCGCAGATTGTTTTTTTGAAATAATTATGGCCAGGCCTAACTTGACCAGTCAGATGGATTCTCTTGCAATATTTGAGAAGTCACAAACTCAAGAGAATTCCAACTGGCCCTCCGCCAGACTGATTGGTTTGGAATCCGAATCAGTGATTTAACGACTCAATCACAGGCAGCAGCAAATAGCGCCTGAATTTAAAAAAAAAAGTTTTTTGCTGCTATTGATTCTGTTTTAGAAGAATTACTGAGTATTTGGGGTGCACAATTTCAGAGTTATTATTGCTCTGACTTCCCAACAAGGAGATCGTGGGTTTGACTTCAAAGTCGACCAAGTCAACATCTCACATCTTTCTGGGTGGAGTTTGCATGTTCTTCTTGTGTCACCATTGGTTTTCTCCAGGTACTGCTACCTCCAAAAACATGCATGTTTAGGTTAATTAATTATCACAAAAAATTACCCCGAGGTTGAGAAACAAAGGTCTAAACTACTGGAGACAAATGCATGGATAAGTCTCTCCAGGTCTAGCTTTGGCACTATATCTTTGATTTTGGCACTGTTTTTTAGATGGTAAAAAGCTGCTGATGTTATTGACATCAGCAGCTGGGTGGGGAGTCCTTGCCTTAAGTGGAGGTGTTCAAGTGTCTTGTTCATGAGTGAGGGAAGGATGGAAATTGAGATTGACAGGCGAATCGGTGCAGCGTCTGCAGTGATGCAGTCGTGGAGGTGAAGAAGGTGCTGAGTCGAAAGGCAAAGCTCACGATTTACCGGTCAATCTACGTTCCAACCCTCCCTATGGTCATGAGCTTTGGGTAATGACCGAAAGGACAAGATCGCGAATACCAGTTGAGGTGGCTCGGGCATCTGTACCGGATGCCTCCTGGACGCCTCCCTGGTGAGGTGTTCCGGGCATGTCCCACTGGGAGGAGGCCAAGGGGAAGACCCAAGACACGCTGGAGGGACTATGTCTCTCGACTGTCCTGGGAAGCCTCGGGATCCTCCGGAAGAGCTGGAGGAGGTGTGTGAGGACAGGAAGTTGGGGTCCTTGCTAGACTGTTGCCCCGCAACCCGACTCGATAAGCGGAAGAAATGATGTATGTTATTGACTAATGTGGCCTAAGTTCAGTCTTGAGTCCTATTACCTCCAGATTTCTAATTGCTGACACTTTCTCTTTGTTTCTGTGATGAAAAGATGATAACTTCAGTCTTGTCTAAGCTGGAGAAATTGTTTGCATCCACACACTGATCTGTTGGATGCAGTGACAGAGTGAATCCACTGGCCCATACTCGTCTGCTGTTAGTGACACATAGATCTGAGTGTCGTCTGCATAGTTGTGATCGCACACATTTTATTGCGTATTAACTGACCTAATGGCAACAAGTAAAGATTGAACAGAAGGGGTCCCAAGATTGACCCCTGGGAACACCACAGGTCAAGGCCATCTGCTCAGACACGCAATTTACAATTCAACAAAATACTTTCTGTCTTTTCTCAAAACTAAGGTAGGCCGCACACCCAATCAGCTCAAAGTATTTCTTAAGCGTCCCATCTTTTTCCTGCAGTGAATTTAGAATAGATAATGTGGAAGAACTGAAATCGTAACACAAGTTCATCTGGAAGAACGGCAAGAGTGTGAGTGCTTCTCTGAGTTAAAAAAAATATGCAAAAGTAGACAACCAGAGTCAGGTGAAAAAAAAAAATGTGTTTTTATTACAGCAAAAAAATGCATTTAAACAAGATCATTTTAGCTGCCTACATCTGTATTACATTACACATTACATCATTTGACATGTTTATTTTGTTCTTCTGTAAATGACTGGTTGAACAAACATTAGCAGAACTAAACTCAGGTCTAAATCACAGTCGCGTGTCACGACGAGTCCCGTGTTTGCTAACATCGGCCCGTAACCACGACAACGGCACTAATGTTAATGCAAATACTGACTCAGAGTTTCGCAGGAAGTCCACTTTTAAAAATCACAGGCTTTTGACGGCAGAGATAAGCAGAACGTGCAGTTAATATGGGTTTGATATCAACTAATAATCTTTTGCTTTTGTTAATTATTGAATTCTAGTTTGAGCTGGAATTCTTTCTGCCTCCAGCTGCAAAACTGTGGGACATTTTGTGCTTCACGTGAGAGAACATGGGTCAATAAACATTCTTCTTTGTGGAGGCTGTAAGGCAAGTTAAAGATTTGAGGCTGGTTCACGTTTAGTCCTGGCTTTGATTCACGTTTAGTCTTGACTTTGGTCCATGTTTAGTCCTGACTCTGGTCCTCGTTTAGACCTGACTCTGGTCCACGTTTAGTCCTGACTCTGGGCACCAGCAGGAGGCCGGACCCTGAGATGGTTCATAAGACACTAACATGTCAGAAATATACTTTGGTGCTAGTCCATGGAGAAACTTAAGCATTAGCAGAGCTGTTTTAAAATCTATTGGGGGTTAAGGACCCAAAGCGACAGAGGTTTGGGCAAATACTCCAGATCCTTTTCAAGATGTGTGTTTGACTGTGTTTGTGCAGGATCTTTGATTATATTAAGAACCTGTTTATTTCTCAACCCAGTTATGACACAAAACATCACTTTGCAGTGGTGGCTATGCTAATAAATGTTTATCTTTTTTAATATTTACATCCAAAAGTGTAAGAGAAAAACTTCGCACATTGGGGCAGGTGCGTAGGATTATAGAGAATGTCCCAAGAATAGGGGTGTAACGATTCACCTAAATATTCGAAGTATCGATACACAGCCCTTACGATCCGCTGCATCGATCAGCGTTCTACTAGTTGGCCTTAATCCTGATCACACATCGATGCAACTTTGAATCGCTTCGAATCTAAGCCTAAAGAATCGATTTATTTAGATATATGGCGAAACATAAACCATACAGACAAACAGCATTCTTAGTAGTTTATTTTTCACATAAATGTTTCATTAAATGCACGTTTAATACGCTGGTTTTCCGCGCTGCGTCATCATCAAGAACCTGCAGCACTTGTTTCACATGGAATCTACTCCCGGACGGAACCGCTGCCGCACAGCCCAGCGTAGGGGACGGACAGTGCCCATCCCGCGGGCCCGCGAGAGCGCACAGAGCGGAGACCATGAGGGACAAAGCCGTAAAGGCGAAACCAAACTGGCCCACGGAGGTAATGCCGCAAAACGACTCGAGCGAGCTCCGAAAAGAACCAGACAAGCTGCAAACACGCCGCCGCCGCCCCCCGAGCTGCAACGCCACAGTCATAACACAGACTCGCGCATTTGTGCAGGCTTATGACTCCGCTGCCAGTCTGTCACATTTGGGACATATGACGTACTTAAGACGCAACATCACCATGCTTTGGATCTAAACTTCGAGTCTGCACATGTTTGTGGATTTAATATTTAATGATAAGTCATGAAGATACAGTAAGTTACAGACTCCCATCTCAACACACTTCTGCATCTGTGTGAAAATGATTCAATAAGATGGTGAAATGTGAGTCACTTATTTTATTATGATACTAAACTTGTGAATTAAGGGCAAAGTGCAATGAAAAATAATTGTGTCATTAAGCTGAATATCTTTATTACCCTTATCCTTACTCTATCATTTTATTATTTGTTATTGAGTTTTTGATTTAATGCAAAATCTTGGTAATTACTTTATGTTGTAAGTTATCAAACTGAATCGAAATATCGTTTTAAAACTGCTGTATCGTTCTGAATCGTATCGTTCCCTGAAACCCCAAAATCGTTTTGTAGTCGTATCTCTTGGCCTCATATCGAAATGTATCGTATCGTTCTAAAAACATATCGTTACACCCCTACCCAAGAAACAATGAGAAACAAAATCTCGCACACTGATGTGCAAAACTATGATTTATTCGGACATCAAATGATTTGCCGGATGGCCTTGTGCCAAAATGTTGTTTAATGTCCGACTAAATCACAGTTTTGCAAGATAAGTCACTGTGTGGGATTTTGTTCTTCTTATAATATTTACATCCAACATCTGGATAAGTGCAAAGGTGCTAACACACCAAATGTGACCACATGAACACTTTCAATGCTAAACCTGAGGAGGTCTAATGCAAGTCTAATGCGTGTGAGAGCTTTCAACATGACTTCTGGGTTAATAAACTCTCCTAGTCAAAAACTGCAGAAACACATAAAAAAACACAGAACATGTGTGACTATGACTTACTACTACTACTCTTACCAGAAAAGAAAAAATAAAACTTTAATGTTTTCTTCATGTTTGCATGTCCTTTGCTGTTTATGTCCATAAATCCACAATTCTGTCAAAAATGTGACTATTTTGGCCATAACTAACTACTCACACAGATTTGCACACAAACTCTAATTGCGCGTCGTTAGAATATTAACACAGACTTCTGGAATGTCGCGTCAAGGCGTCAGAACAAGTTACGTGGACTTCCTGCTCTCTTCTTTATCGACTAAACTCATAACGGCTCAGTCTTCTTGTGCCTTCACTCACTTTGTCACTTCTCCACGGGGGAAAGGAATGCCCCGACTTCCTCCTGTCCAAATATGGGCTTGTTCCTGCAGGATTATCAGGGCCTTGAGCAATGCAGGGAGAAAAAAAAAAAAACGCGATAAGAAGATGAAGTTTTGTGATAAGAAACACTCAGCAATCATTCACTCTGTGCTGTTGTAGTTTGCAGACAGCGCAGGAATATTGTTGTCTGAATGTTTTATAGCTAACTTCAGCGTCTGATTACTAAACTTCCCTTATTACTGTATGTGAGGATTTGTTTCTAGTCAAGCTGTTGTCATGTTTTGGTCAACCAGAAAATTGTGTAACTTCAGGCTAGAAAAGCTTAAAGTCCATATGACAGATTATTAAATTTAAATTAAACTTTAACTAGTTTGATGTGATAGTACTTGTGGTAAATATTTGTTATAGTTTACAGCAGTTAAGTTGCAAATTATGAAGAATTTGACATACTACAGGTAGTAATCAAGCCCCGGTGATCAAAGATGGCAGGTGATGTGTGTCAATGGTTTTTGCTCCCTGGCGTTCGTTGCTATTATGGTCGTTAGCTTTAGCCTTTAGCTAGATGCGCTACAGGCTATGGAACATGTGCAGTTGTGTTTTCCACATAATTATTTGCACGAGGAGCTGGATAAGTTTGAGCTGAGTGAATCTGAATGAAGCTGAACGCTCAGGCCTGACCGTTCTGACCAATCAGAGCGGGAGTTACAGAGCGTGCAGCAATAGCCGAAGCCAAAGCTTAAAAAGATGTTTTATGTGAAACTAAAATGTTTTTCATTCATTTTCTACCGCTTAATCCCGTTAGGGGTCACGGGTGACTGCAGCCTATCCCAGTAACTTTGGGCCTTAGGCGGGGAACACCCTGGACAGTGGCCAACTCGTCGCAGGGTTAGACAGACAACCATTCACTCTCTCATTCATTCACAGTGATGCCCAATTAACCTGAACATGCATGTTTTTGGAGGTGGGAGGAAACCAGAAAACCCATGGTGACACGGGGAGAACATGCAAACTCCACCCAGAGAGATGGTGAGATGTTGATATGGTCCGACCCGGGAGTCAAACCCACGACCTCCTCTTGTCTAAAATCTTTTGAACCTGTAAAACGTTCATGATGTGAAACTACGTCAGAATCGCCGCAAAATCCAACTGTTTTTAAAGCTGTAGATGCTGTTTCTGCTGAACACAAGTAATTTGTGATTGCATTGTGCTAAAGGAAAAAATGCTTTCTGGTCTGTAGAGGTATTCTCCCGCTGCAGTAACGATGGAGCGACCTCTTTACAACAGCTACAAGCAGCAATGTCCTATGTAGATAATATAATAGATCCATGGGCTAAGCTCAAAGTCATTCTTCAGCCAGAGTCAGTCACCAAAGGCTAGTTGTTAGCTTGACTATAATTTCATTACTTAAACTGCCAAAAATGGCTACAAATGTCTTTGTCAATTGTAACGTTCGATCGCCAATCACAAGATAAAAAGTCCATTAAGAAAGTATAATAACGTTTATTTTTGAAATTCTACACTCATAAAACATTCCATTTAACACTAACGTTGGTGACCTCGAAGTTTCTTTGCTCTGAGCTGTTTGCTTAAGTTTATTAACAATTAAAAATTGTGTTTTTACAAACATTAAACTCATATTTAACTTAACTTAAATACCCACATTTAACCCAAATACAAAAAGGAGAAATACAATGTTAAGGCATTTGAAGCTAAACTTTTTCCCTCTTTTAAGACGTTTTGTGGCAACTCAAACCACGTTTAAATGTTTGTTGTTGATGTGGTGTTATGTCAGAAAAGTAAACAGAGAGTTGCAGAAACACGGCAGGCAGCGTTAGCCTCATGTTTGCTTTTTGCTTGCAGCTAATGTTAGCATTGTTAGTTATATTTACATTGTTGGACAGTTACTGTTCCCAAAATTCATATTTCTGACTTGTAGAATTAGTAACTTTACCCTAAATCTCCCTGTGCTTTCTTTAAATAACAAAACAAACTGATTATTGACACATTTAAATAATTAAATATTGATTGCATCTTAAGTCGATTGATTTTGTTTTCCTTTTATGTGATACTCTACCTTCACAGTCACTTTTACTCCTGCAGTCCAAGAGCAAAGACTGTTTGCGGTTACATGCTCACTCTAAATGTGATTATTATCAGAAGTTTGAAGTGATAAGACTGAGTGACATGTAAACAGGAGAGTAATCTGATTTCTCTGAGAACAGAACCTCTGATTACTCACATCACATTGTACACTTGTCATGTACTCAGCTGTAAAAGTTTGAAGAGAAAAAAAGAATATAATCCATAAGGACTAAGGCCATACAAATAATATATGACAGTAAGTCCAACAATCCCATAATAATTTGATTTTAATGTGCACATAATGAAATGCTTTTTGCTCACTGAAAGATGCCTCAGATTTTACAGAAGCATTTATAGTGTCATAACGTCCTCTTCCTGTTGTAGTGTTTTCTTATCAGAGACAGACTCATGTTCAGAGACACGTCACTGCGTCTCGTCTCACTCTTTTATTGGACTTCTCAAGAAAAGCAATAATCCGGTTTATTAACTGATCCATCCTCCAGTGACACCATCAGGTTACAGCTTCAGTGTGTTCTGCAAAGAGTCCTCTCATCTTCAACTCTATGTGTAGACAAAATATTGATGAGAGGGTCCTGGCTAGATTCACATCTTTGCTGGACCATGAGTCTCACCCTCTGCAGGACGTCCTGTCTGCTCTGGAGAGCAGCTTCAGTGACAAACTCGCCTTCGCTGTGTGAAGGAAAGGTTCTGCTGGTCCTTTCTTCCTGCCGCTTTCAGACAAGCACAGTTAACTCTTTGGACATCACATGTAATCTTGTTGAACACAATATTGTGAAACATCTTTGGTACAACTCACTGAGGTCACTTTATCTGTATTTATTCTTTTTCGAAAGTTACTGGGTACATAGAAATAGTCTTACTAAAGACTTTTTATCTCATATTTCTTCACCTGTTATTTATTCTGTCCTTTTATTGCAGTTGTCCTTACATCCTCTTTCTCAGCAAGTAGAAACTGAAGGGAAAAAATGCAGACATTTTTAGGAGAACCACAGTGAAAGAGAGATCAGATCCACTCTCATGACGTACAGGCTGCAGATGTGACCAAGTGACTACACTTGTGCAGAAGTTTGCAGACATGATGCGCACATCAACCTTTGAAAAATTGCAAGTGAGTAGTACTTGAAACTGACCTTGGTCTTATAAGACATGTCTCGATCGAGGTCTTTGTCTCGTCCCAAACGCAAACACATTTGAACTCGATCTTGTCTTAGATTCGGTTTCGAAACCACATTATATTAGCCCCATGCTCTGATTAACTTTCACTTATGGATTCTGTTGTCTTGGAAAGATCTTGGTAATACTGAGCCCTGAACATCCCTAAAGTCTCATATTAAACCGTCATAAAGTCTTATTGTAAGAAGCAGCAGAGGTTACAGTACAAAGCTGTAAAGTGTCTGTGAGATAAGAAACAGTGAGTGTCCATAAGAATAATAAATCCTGATCCGGATCTGAGCGTCACCGTGAGCTCAGACAAACTGGTTTAGATGAAGTAACAGTCACACGTAATAAACCGCCTTTACTACTACTTTACTGAGCATGTCAAAGTGATGACGAATCAGCACCGTTACCAAAATAAATACTCCAGATTATGCTCAGGCATGGACAGGGAGCGCACACACGTCATTATGTTATTACATCGACCGGAAAGACAAACATCCACTGCAAACAGGCTTTTTTATCCTCTGGGTTTGTTGCAACGCCTGGACGCAAACATGACACTGACTTTTTTTCAGAGTCGTTCTGATGAAAGTCTTTAAGCAGCAGCTGGAGAATCACATCATCAGCTCCGTGTAATGTCCTGTGAGCTGAGAAGAAGTTGTAGATCTGTTTCCACTTGTTTGAGATCAGCGCAGCGTCTCTGTTCACGTACACTTCTTGTTCTAAACTTTCCGCTGCCTCTTTGAAAAAGATAGTGTTTCATGTTTTCTGATTTCCACACACTTACGTGGACTCGGTACGTGTTTCCACCTTCTTGTGTCTCGATAAAGTCACGGTCCTCGGTCACTAAATGCGATGTTTGTCCATTCAAGTTGTTGAAAATATCCAATATCCAGAATAGTCTTTCAAAACTCCGGCAAAAACTTTCGAAGTTCTACTTTTGGCTCCGCTTGTTACAGTAAAGCTTCGCTAGTTCTCACTCACACTTCCTTTCAATCCTGCACAATAAAAGCCTCAAAATCTACAGCTGCAGAAAGCGATTTATTGTGAAAGAGCAGTGTAATAAATGCTTATAATGACTGACACATATCAATACCACGATTTGGTCTAATGTTTGGAAGCCTACAAACCATTATTTTACACTTCAAGAGTAACAGATTCTACAATTAAAGACATAATAATTTAATTGCTTGACAGCCCTACTTTAAACCCATTCTTGTTCAGTAGCTGCAGGTACAAAACTGTCCATGTAGCGTTTAGTTTTCACCCTGAGAGACCACAGAGTCGCTCAGAGCGATGAAACAAGAACTTCACATGTAGTGGGTGTCTGGGATTCATCGATATGGCCCTGGTCTTACGCTGGTTAATACCTCTGTCTCTCCCCCAACTCTGTTCCCCTACTCTCTCTCTCCCTCTCTCCTCTTGTTTCACTCTCTCTATCTTGTTTTCTCCCTCTATTTCTTTCTTTCTCTCTGCCTTCGTCTTTCAGTCTTCTTGACGCTCTCTCTCCATCCACCACCTCGCTCTGTCTTCCTCTCTCATGCCCTTCTTTCAATCTCTCTCTAGTTTTCTTCTTTCTCACCTCTCTCACTATAATAGTTAACATATACCACCTCAACTGCACGAGACTGACTGTTTACACCGGCATCTCCCCCATTGAACACGCATGCGCACGACACTGCTCTGCCACTGCCTTGGCAGTCTGCGCATAGCACTTTACAGGCTGGAGCCTCCTGTCAGTCTGGCGCAGTATTTCCGATAGAGATTATAATTCGTGGTAGAATCCCCCGACGAAATACTTCCCAGAAATTTATGTCAAAAAATTATCATCAGATTGCATCTAAAAACTTAATTCATATCCCACGTAACACAAAAACATGTAGTGTATTCAGTTCTGACGACTCACACCCTCTCCGGATGGGACTTCTTAACGCACGCTCCATAGCGAATAAAACATTCATTCTAGGTGACCTGTTCAACAATGAACATCTGGATTTTATGTTTCTAACAGAGACGTGGCAACGCGAACATGACTTTACTCATTTGAATGAAATTTGCCCCCCGAGCTGCTCCGTTTTTGGAACCCCACGCACCACAGGACGTGGTGGTGGTCTTGCGCTGGTCCATCGGGACTGGTTTGGAATACAACAAATAAATCCAGACACGTTCAACTCCTTCGAACTGCAGATGTCTAAGGTTGGGAACATTCAGTCATTTTATTGTGTATTAATCTATCGACCGCCCGGTCCTGCACGTTTGTTTTTGAATGAATTCTCCGATTTCTTAACTTCTATTATTAAGCTTGAACGAGTGCTGATTCTAGGTGATTTCAACCTTCACATTGACGATCTTTCCTGTAATTCAGCAGTTAAACTCATAACGCTGACAGATTCATTTAATTTTAAACAGCATGTGTCTGGCCCTACACATAGAAAAGGCCATACTTTGGACCTAGTTTTTACTTTAAATCTTAACATTAACCAGCTGGATGTTGCTGATATCCAAATTACTGACCATAGCTGCATTTTGTTTAATCTATCTTTTAACTTGGAATGTATCAGTTTCAAGCAAGTTTCTAAAAGGCGCATCATAACTCAAGATACTGTTGAAAATCTTAGTAATTTGTTTGAACCAAGCCTTTTTGATGAATGCTCAGATGTTGAAATGTTTGTTCAAAATTTTAATAACCATTGTATGTCTCTTTTAAACGAAGTCGCTCCTGTTAAAATTAAAACTATGTCTTCCAAAAACTTTGCCCCTTGGATAAATGAAGACATTTTATGTTTTCGACGTAAATGTCGTAAAATAGAGAGGCTATGGAATTCTTCAAAGCTTGAAGTTCATAGACTTCATTTCAAAGAGCTAACTGTAACACTTAATAACATGATAGAGCAAGCTAGGTCATCTTATTTCTCGAACCTTGTGTTAATGAATAAGAAAAATCCAAAAGTTTTATTTAACACTATTCAGAAAATTGTATCACCTCCTACACCACAAATCCCTGTTCATACAAAAAATGACTGTGACAAATTTTTGCATTTCTATATAAACAAAGTAGACAATATCAGGGGTAATATAACATCCGTGACTGGAACCTTTTCATATGATATCATTCCCAGATGCTGCTTATTCTCTCCTGTTACTCTTAAGGATGTTAAAGATATTATCAAGACAATTAAACCTTCCTCATGTCCTCTAGATGTGGTACCACCGTCACTGTTTGTAAAGGCATTTGATCTTTTTGGCCCACATGTTGTTAACATGCTTAACTTATCCTTGAAACAGGCTTGGTCCCAAGTTTCTTTAAACAAGCAGTGCTTAGTCCTATTTTAAAGAAACCAAATCTAGATCAGTCTGAACCCCAAAACTATAGGCCAATATCAAAGTTACCCTTTTTATCTAAAATCATGGAAAAGGTTGTAGCAATACAGCTAAAAGACTTCCTATATGGAAATAACTTATTTGATAACTTTCAGTCAGGTTTCCGTAATACTCAACGGAAACAGCACTTTTGAGGGTCTCAAATGATATCCTGATGGCAGCTGACTCAGGCCATTATACAGTTTTGGTTCTGTTAGACCTCACATCTGCCTTTGATACGATCGACCATACCATTTTATTGCATCGTTTGCACAATGTGTTTGGTTTTTCTGGAATAGTGCTAGACTGGTTTGCCTCTTATTTGAGTGATCGATGTTTACAATCTGCATTAACAATATTATGTCTGAAATGTCAGTCTTGTCCTCCGGTGTTCCGCAAGGATCGATTTTGGGACCGCTTCTTTTTCTGATGTATATATTTCCCATAGGACAGATCATCAATGGTTTTAAGCACGTGTCATACCATTTGTATGCAGATGATTTGCAACTTTATGTTCTTTTAAAGAAAATGAGTTAGATCATTTAAACATACTTATACAATGCATTTCTTGTATCAAAACTTGGCATACTGAAAACTCTTTACAACTTAACGATGGAAAAACAGAAACTTTGATTCTGGCACCAGATGCAAAATTATCTTTGATTAAAAAACAGCTTGGCTCTTTGGGCTCTTCAGTACAGTCAACTGTCAGAAATCTGGGGGTGTTGCTGGACAAATCAATGTCGTTAGAAGGTCACTGTAGCTATGTGGTCAAAAATTGTTTTTATCATTTACGCAACATTTCTAAACTCAGGTCTATTTTATCTAAATCAGATCTTGAAATAATTGTTCATTCTTTTATTTCTAGTCACTTAGACTTTTGTAATTCCCTTTTTACTTGTTTTAACAAAGCCTCACTTAAACGTTTACAATTAGTACAAAACGCTGCGGCAAGATTTTTAACAGGTTCTAATAAAAGGACACACATAACTCCAATCTTGTATTCACTACATTGGCTTCCTATCAAATTTCGTGTTGATTTTAAAATCCCGGTCATAACCTATAGAGCTCTAAATGGACAGGCTCCTCAGTATATCACTGACTTATTACGGCCCTATACTGCCAGTCGCGCCCTGCGCTCCTCTGGTCAAGACCTTTTAATAGTCCCTAAGACCCGTTTTAAAACTCGAGGTGATCTATCCTTTCAAGCTGTAGCACCTAAACTATGGAATGCTCTGCCCATAGCCCTACGTATGGCAGAGTCTGCTGACTCTTTTAAAACCCAGCTTAAGACTCTTTTGTTTAGTCGAGCCTTTGGCTGAGCTTTTTATATGGATATATGTTTACGTATGTACGTACGTGTATGTGTATGTTAATGTATACATGTATAGGTGTATGTGTGTACATACATATAAATGTATATATAGTATGTGTGTATGAATTTATATATTGCTATTATGTTTTTATCGTGCTATGTATTCTGAATTCTGTAAAGCACTTTGTGATTTTTATCTGTGAAAGGTGCTCTATAAATAAAGCTTTACTTACTTACTTACTTACATTTGTCAACCCTGCGCTGTGATTGGTCTAACTTCGGGTACAAACACAAAAGCAGAAATTAATTATTATTCTTAATTTATACAAACATTGTCAGAATTAATCTTTCTGACCAGGTTGAAACAGCTTTAATCACTATTATTATGCATTTTTTAAGTCACTATTTCACCTGAATTCACCCTGTTTGATCGCTTTCCCCTTCAACAATGCTTTCATAACTTCTTCAGTACGTTATTGTTGGCGTCTTGGACTTGAGCTACTCTTAAACTTGACCTTTGAAGCTGCTAAACTTGTCGTAATGATCGGTTTGTCCAGATCAATGCTAAAAGCTAACTCCAAACACTGACTCATTCCTCAGAACAATCGAAGCGTATTCACCGCCTTAAGTCAACACTGAGCCTGCGTCGACCAATCAGGAGCTTGCACACGCGCCAACAAACCCACCAAAAGCTACAGAAAAATGGTCTGATTATTGTCGTGTCACTCGTCAACTGGATGTGTGGACCCGACGCTGAGATTCCAGGACTCATTGGTTGATTGTGATCGAAGACAAATTAACTTAACTAAATATAGATTTATGTTGACCCCCAAATTTCTAATAAAGTTAGAAATCTGGGGGTAATAATGAACTCAAACTTAAACTTTAACAGTCACATTAAGTTAATAACATCAGCAACTTTTTACCATCTAAAAACATTGCCAAAGTCAAAAGTTTAGTGACAAAGCCTGACTTGGAGAGATTTTTGTCTCCAGTAGGTAAGACTATTGTAACGGCCTGATCACCGGCCTATCCAAACACATCCAGAACGCTGCTGCTCGAGTCATGACCAGAACCAGGAAGTACGATCACATTAGTCCTGTGGTTACGTCTTAACACAGGCTTCAGGCTCAGACTTTAAAACAGCTCTGCTTGTGTTCAAGTCTCTCCATGGACTAGCACCAAAGTACATCTCTGACATGTTAGTGCGTTATAAACCATCTTGCACTCTGAGGACCTTAGGGACCGGCCTCCTGCTGGTGCCCAGAGTGAGGACTAAACAGGACTAAACGTGGACCTGAGTCAGGGCTAAACGTGGACCAGAGTCAGGACTTAACGTGGACCAGAGTCAGGACTAAACGTGGACCAGAGTCAGGATTAAACGTGGACCAGAGTCAGGACTAAACACGGACCAGAGTTAGGACTAAACGTGGACCAGAGTCAGGACTAAACGTGGACCAGAGTCAGGATTAAATGTGGACCAGAGTCAGGACTAAACGTGGACCAGAGTCAGGACTAAACGTGGACCAGAGTCAGGACTAAACGTGGACCAGAGTCAGGACTAAAAACGGACCAGAGTCAGGACTAAACATGGACCAGAGTCAGGACTAAACGTGGACCACAGTCAGGGCTAAACACAGACCAGAGTCAGGACTAAACGTGACAGTCAGGACTAACGTGGACCAGAGTCAGGACTAAACGTGGACCAGAGTCAGGACTAAACGAGTTTAATACAGCTCAGATCTGGATCTGGAAGTACTGTTACTTTTTGTGTCAGCATACACTGGTGCATTAATGGGTTCCTAGTCCCTGAAGGAAAGGAAATGTGGTCGTGTGATTTACAGATATAATACATTGCCCAATAACAAATTTTCTTCTGCTTTATCCAAGTCTGGGTCAACTCTAAACTTGAATATCCACTGTTCTACCTAGTTTCCAGCCTTTACAAAAAACCCTTTTCTTTGGTAGCAGGCCTTTTTGTACTTGCAGCATTTTGAGATTAAACTCATGTCTTAATATGCTAATAAAGTTGTAAAAACAAGTTGTATACCAGTAATTAAAAAAAAAAAAGTTTATAAACATTTTTATTAATAGAAAAAACACAAACTAAAATGTTACTTTTTTTTTCTAGAATAACTAATTTCACAAGTTTAAAATTGTAATTTCACAATAAATGTCCGTTGTAGTATGTTTTATGCCAATTGTAGTATTTAGTTTGTCCTTGCATATGACTTAAAGGTTAATCTGCACACTTTATTTCTTTTACAATAAATTTTAAGATGTTTTTTTTGTTTGTTTGTTTTTATGCTTCTTTTTCTGCCTTGTAAACACTTTGAATTGCTTTGCGCATGAATTGTGTTGTACAAATAAATTTGCCTTGCCTTGCTGCAAGTAAACATAGTTTTATCCCTATTTAGTTTGTTTTCTATTTTTGTAATAAATGTACAGTGTGCCTTTAATGTAAAAGAAAAAGTGGTGAAAAACTCAAAGTAACACTGTCAACATTGCTCAACATTAGCAGAGTTTAATCAGCCAATATTGACTTTATCACCCGAGTATTCGCTCTAATCTAAGGCTAACACAGATTAGCTCTGTCATTACCTGATCTGAGTCACAACCAAACGTACGTCAAAACTGAGTCTGAACATGTCCAAAAGCATCTGCACAAACCGTGGTCTCTACGGCAACACGCGTGGACAAACTACATACAACATATTATCTGTTTTATCCAGATGTCTGTGAAAAGATGTTCTTAAGAGTTTCACCAGTCCAACTTTTTCTGTTACGATATACTGATTTTGATCCTTTGACTGCATCGATATCCTGTGCAACGAATCAGGAAAAAGTTTAGTTATCTAGTCAGAAATGGGCCATATTATGTTGTAACTATTGATAAAGGTGGACTGTGTAATGTTTGACCAGAGTGAAAAAAGTTTTTGTCGTGTGATGTGTTTCTTATGAACATGTTTTAGTCAAACCTTGTCAGTTTCAGTTGCACACTGTGGTTTTCTTCACTCAATGTCACTCGATGTTACGGTAATGTGACTGGTCAGCTGGTTTAAACAAGCTTTGGCACCCTTCTCCTACTTGGAACAGTAAGAATGCAGCACCATCTGCACTCCGACCCCTTCAGAACTGTGTCCCAGGTGTGAGAAATTTGGTTCACCCCCTCATCTCGATTACAGTCTGGTGGACGCATTGTCAGATCTCAAAGGCCTCTCTGATTTGTTGCTTTCAGTGCCTATGACTCTGGTATTTTCCCAGTCCATGAGGTGGTTCTCTCGATGATCTGAGATTGCGGACTTTCTCACATCTGGGACACAGTTCTGAAGAGGTCAGACTGCAAAAAGCGCTGTTGTCCTGCTGTCCCAAGTAGGAAAATGGCGCCAAAACCTGTTTAAACAAGCTGACCAGACTCGTCACAGGAACATCAAGTAGTGACACAAGGCTACAGTGTGCAGCTAAAACTGTCCAGTTATGAATATAACTGAAGTCTATTCAGAAGAAACTAAAACATTTTTACAAGTTATAAGTTTTTGTCATTTTGATGTATTGATGGACTAAATAAATAAAAAATAATCTGTGTCTTTACTTTGAATGGTTTGCATGGGCAAAAAACCGTCTATTATTTGTCCTGGAGAAGCCTCCTGTTTGTGTCCTTGGAAAATGTGTGTTTTTGTTTGTTTGTTTGTTTGTTTGCCTGTTTTTTTTTGTTTGTTAGCTTTTTTTTTTTTTTACATTGCGGCATAACCACATTAACAATGTTCCAAAGCACAGGCGTCGATTTATATATTTTTGGGTGGGTGGCCAAAATACTACGTGCACACATGCACACGTGCATGTGCATGCACAAAATGTGCACGGGCGCCATCTCTTCTTTTGCCTGTTCATTTCGTTCCTTTTCTACCTGCAATTAAACAGACTTCTGGCTCACGCTGGCGCATTTTTTTCCCAGTTGACAGAATCCATTCAGTACATAAAGCCCCGCAGAGCCCTGGGTCTGTCCTCCCTGTCAGTGCAGCTCTCACGGCACCGGGCGCTACAAACAGGAGCAGTGCAGTTCGTCACTTCATACATCTCTTGTTCGGTTCTGAATCGCATCGCAACTCAACATTCTCATCTCCCACTTTTTTATGACTTGATTTCCGGCGCTACTTTAAAGCACAGTTGTGAATTAAACTATGATCTCACAGAGACAGATCAGTAGCACAGCACCTCAGACCACGAGTCTAATGACAGCGCTCTGAGCCCAGTATGAGCGAGGAGAGATGTGTATGAGTGCTTATATTGACGCATACAAATGAAAAAGAGCGAGAGAAGAGTGTGAAAGATGTTGTATGACCAAATAAATGCGCGCACTCTGACATTAGAAAAGCTTGAAAATAAAAGTAGGAAAAATTCGCCTGGGTGCTCAGACATTCGAGTGGGTGCTCTAGCCCCACTGCACCCATGGATTGTTCCAAAGTATGACTTTGCATTCATTGACTTGTTTAATTTTCACCTCCAGAAAGCTACGCACAGTGCAACTTTAACTTTATGTGAATATGGTTTCAAACATTACGAGACTCTATGGTCAACTTCAGTCAGTAAATAAGACTCATACGTCCATCTGAATGCACATCGACTGAAACCAATCATTCGACTGATATATGATGATACAGCAAAATTTCACGGGTCAATCACCAGCCAACTAATGCTGGCTTCAGAAAACATCGAAAGGTTCTTTTAAACTCATTGTGGTACAGGGCAAAACATGGCTAAGACTGCTCTAAATCAGAGTCTGGGGCGTCTGGGTCTGATAACATCTCACCGTTTCTGTCCCAAAGTGGTTTTACAGCCTCTAAAGCTGCATTTAGCTGCTGTTTAATGGACTGAACTCACTTTGAACATCACAGAGCACACAGCTTTAACCCAGAGGTATTTTTACTTTAGGATGAAATTTAACCCTGCAGCCATGTGTCATAAAAACAAATCATACTTTATCATTTACACAAGTTTGAGTTGGTGTAAAACTGTAAACTTTGCCGTGGTTATTCCTGAAAACCTTCCTCGCAGTGACGTTATGTAATTGTTGTGAGCAGGAAGAGCCGTTTCCCATCGGCTCCAGTGAAACTCGATCACTATTGTGTTGACAAAACCTGATCCACTAAACTGTGTACATGTATTTCTTTACAAATGACCTCAGCATCTCCATGATAAAGAGTGTCCCGGTTTGAACTCGCGACGACTCCAGTGAAACCTACGTCACAGAAACGACGCGACACGAGGGTTAACTGTGTCTAATAAACTGGAAATGGACATCAGACTTACAACATTATATGGCCTTTATGTTTACTAAAATAAACATATCCCATTATAATTCAGTTTAAATTATAGAGGTTAGTTAGTGGCAAAATGCATTAGAGTCAATGGTGAGTAAGAACATTTTCTCTTATAGGAACTTTTAGGAAAACAAAAACCCAACTACAAAAGGACAAAGCAGCAACATCCAGATAACAAAGATAACCAATTACAACTCTGCTGAATGTTGAGTTTTTATCTTATTCTGCTCCGCCCACTTTTTTGGCAGCGCATTTCCTGTACAGATTTTGGGAGCACATAAATGTGTTTGTTTGATGAAAACATAATTTGTTGTGTGACAGTTGAAGAATATTAAATCTCTAATTGTGTTGCCAAACAAGCTAGCCAAGCTCTGCAGTCGCACTAACGCTCGCTTAGTTTCCTGTTTGTTATGTAACAACTTCACCAAAGAGCTCAAAAGTTCCTTTCAACAGAACAGAAAGAGAAGACCGAAGCACATCTGAGCGGCTCGGATTCTTGTGCGAGTGCCTCTCGTTACTTTTCAAGAAATCAAAAGCCTCCTATGGCCAGACTGCATGCAGTGTGAGCTCAGGATGTCAGTCTAAACCATGGATGCATTATATCATCTGGATTGGACTCCACCCCCTCTTTCCCCGTGCGAGCGGCAATAGTGGTCGCTCCGCTGAAGTGCAGCGGTTGGGCTCAAGAAAATGCCCCCATAGCGTCAATGCAATATTAGGCACATCAAACTGCTTGTGCTCCGCTCACACAGCTCTTACAGCTTAAACAAATGACTCATTTTAAAGGCATTTCTCACTAGTTTCACAACATAAACTTTTAAAATGTTTTCAATGTCCCAAACGCGTATGTTTGGGACATTGTTTGGGCTACAATGTTTAGTCAGGCTTATCGCTTTGCCCGTGCTGTCGCCGCTCAGGCCATCATTGACCAGAACTGATCACGCTGTCACTTTTCTGACGTCACGATACTGGGAGGTGTTAGCCCGTATTCAGGAAATAGTGCGGGGAAAAAAATGTTTTCTGCGCCAGAGCGCCACTGAGTACAAGCCATTAAAAACAACGGGCCACCATTTTGAACTCATCTTCCAGTTCCAATCATACTTTCATGGTCTAACCTCTCTGTGAGTTCGGTGTGAGTCATGTAAGACTTAGAGAGTGCCTAAATCCAATGCACTTGTACACAGATCTCGGAGCAGTGCAAGCACATGTTCGAGAATAACGCGAGTGTGCAGAAAGAATCCGTAGAGAATCTATTATTCCCAGAGGTCGGAGAGTTCTGATTTGACTTTCAATACAAAATATAAGCATTCTCTCAATCTTCGCTGCTTTGTGCAAATACAGGCCAGAGTGGACTAGAGCTGGTGTACAAGGCACTTTGCAAGAAACTTGAACTCGTCTCAAACCGAACTCGGCCTGCAGTCAGTGTACAGGTGCATAATTTCAAAACTGTAACGCGAAAATAAGAAAGACGGTAGAAATGTTTAAATTGTTTTAAATTGACCAGGAAAGTCCCACTGACATTCAGAATCTTTTTTGCAGAGGAGTCCTAGGTGAGGGGATAGGAGAGGCATTAATGGACATGTTTTTGGTGGTAGGGGAAACCGGAGTACCCAGAGGAAACTTACGCAGATATGGGAAGAACATGCAGATTCCACATAGAAAGGCACCGTGTCATCTGGGAATCGAACCCAGGACCTTCTTGCTATGAGGCCAGAGCCACTGTGCCACTGTGTCGCCCAGTAGCTATGAAATAGTCCTAGCTCTTTTGCTGTTCATCGTCGTAGATTAGCTCTAAAACATAAATTCAGATCTGACATAATCTTCTCTGACCTATTGTTTTCCACAGTTACACCTGTAGAAGTCTGTGGTTTCACATACGCGGCTCTTCCATACCGTCTCCTGGCTCCGCTCCAGGCTCCAGACGTTACAACTCTCTGAACACAATGTCCTCACAATAATAACCACATCAAATACACCCTCTGTAAACTCAGCGCCGTCGCACAGACCTGTTTCCACTCCACAAAGACTTTACGACAAACTGTTACCTTTAAAGTACCAGCGTTGATTCTTGGTTCTATAGTAGAGGGAATCTTGCAGTAAAAACAAGCTGCAATAGTAAACACAATGAGTTTACATATCTGCAGCTCAAACTAAAGGCTCATTCATGCGTAAACCAATCTGTGCTTTACAAATCTCATGGGCATCATCGTGAGGTTCACATGATGCACGTGCACATGAAATAAAGTAGAAACATCGCCTCATCTTCTGTAAATAAATGTAACACTGTGCTCGTAGTCCAAGTTCGAGATTATTTTTTACGAGAATTACACACGTCATTTCCAACAAACCTGCTCCTTAAATGATGTGAGAAGCACCGACTCTAGCCTACTATAACATGATCGAAACAAAAGATGTGTGGTTTTTTTGCACGTTTTTGGTTTTCATCAAGTTTTAACTTCAACCAATATACCATTCTTTTCAAACAGTAAACTCATACTACTGTGTAAAAAACACACATTTTTGGCATTTATTTAATAAAAAATAATATAGAAATGTATTTAAGACTTATTTTTTCGCTGAATTTTATTACTATGTGTTTGGTGCATGAGGAACATATTTACTGACAGCTAACCCAATCCAGTAAGAAATACAGTAAATACAATTTCTATCAAAAAATGAAGGATATATGCCAGGGGTCTCCAACCTGTGGCTCGGGAGCTACCAGTAGCTCGCCATCACCTTCCAAGTAGCTCGCCAAAGGATTTTAGAATCATACAAATTATGCTTTATTACTCAAATGTAATTTATTACATGCCTATTTCCACAGTAAATGAAATTTTAGATGCCTAATTGCATCCAACTCTACATATAGGCCTACTGTATATACAGTATATTGAGTAAATTTACATAAGCCTGCCAGAGTTAACTTCATTTTTTGGTCACCACTAAAAATAGTAGCTCGCCGCCAGTTTTCTTTTGCAAAAGTAGCTCTCCTGGTGAAAAAGGTTGGAGACCCCTGATATGTGCATTAAAATAGCCTTTTTGTTTAACTAACAAAAAAATGACAAATAAAAAGTACGGCAGGCCGTGTCAGGTTCTTCTATTTTTAAAGAGCTTTTCAGACTTTGGCTCCCGACTATTTTGACCATATTGCCCAGCCCTGATGGATAGTGTTCTTTTTCTGGTACCATAAAGGCCAGCGCACATCGGGACGCAGGCCGCGCGGCAAATTGGGCGCCTCCGTTAATTTCTATGAATGTACACACACCGGGCTCGCGGCGGCGCTTTACAACGCGCGGTGATTCGATTTTGTTTGTTTCCATCGCGGAGCCGCTCCAGGAAATGACCCTGCCGGCACTCGTAGTTTCTTCTTCTACGAATTAAAGGTTGTATGGAGGATTTTTCAAATCCAACAGCTGTTTGCTGTTTTTCAAATAATGCACGTGTTTCCTCCCAAGGCCACACCCTTCACTGCAACTGGGCCAATGAGTTACTTAGGAACACTGAGGGTTTGCTTGACAGGTTAAAAGGCCAATAGCCTCGATAACGAGGTACCTCGTTATCTATTGGTCAACGTTTTTCTGGATTTATCATGTCCACAGTTTAGATATTTTTATACTTATTTTTTTGTTTAGCATAAGTACAAGGCTGTTACAAATCTATGCAACTGTTTTTGACCAAGACTGACAACAAACCATTTTTTGAAAATCCTCCATACAACCTTTAAATAAAGTACAGTAGGGCTGCAACAAACGATTATTTTGATAATCGATTAATCTGTCGATTATTGGATCGATTAATCGATTAATCGGATAAAAATGACAAAATAATAAATATAAGGTGTTTTGCATTTTATTAAATGTATTTATGCAAAAGACAACTTGTGTGCACTTAATGAACACACTGGGCTTTTCTTGAATAAAAAGAAAATACAAAAATAAAGTAGAATAACCAGATTTTGCTATCTAGCTACTTCTTTTAATGTGGTTATTATAAGTGTGGGCAATGTGGCCAAAAAATAAAATCTCAATTTTTTGGACCTTTGGACTGCTGCTTTTTATTATAAGCTCATAATATTTTAAAGCATCTATAAAGAATGAGCCAATGAGATTAACTTGTTTTAAGTCATATTAAAACTAATTATAAGTGTTTGCTGCTGCATCTAATGCATAGGCCTGGCCTACTGTTATTAGCATTTGTATCTATTAGGCCTTGTTAAGATCATCATTATGATTGTTTTGTTTCATATCTAAAAGTTTTAAGTTTGCGAGTGTTCGTCTCTCACTCCTGTCACTCAAACTCCGTCGTCATGGTTACTCACACACGGAGGGGAAAGGGGCGGGGCCTGCTGGCTGCTGCTTTTTTTGGTGAGAGGAGAGGAGAGAGACGCTGTGGACGGCTTTTAACTTTATCAGAGAAAACCTTACAAAAAGCACACGCTGCAGCTCGTGGAACAGCAAAGGCAAATCAAAAAGACGCTAGATTTACCGCGGGATGTTTCTGGAAAGTTACCGCGAGTCTAAAGCGCTGAAAGCGGCCGACTCACCCGCGGAGAAATAACAAACTCGTAACTTTATGAGATTAAGCTATAGCCTACACCACCTCCGCAAGGTTACTCTCGGCTATTATTGTGTGATTAAAAGGTCCGCTAAACAGGCACAAGGTTTCTGTTCGTCTGTTCTTTGTGAGAGTCGAGGGAGAGCTCTACAAAGCCGCTGATGTCCACTCAAAGCCGCTGGATCACAGCGGACTGAGCGCAAAAGTTTTTAGCCGATTAATCGATGACCAAATTCGTTGACAACTATTTTAATAATCGATTTTAATCGATTAAATCGATTAGTTGTTTCAGCCCTAAAGTACAGTAACGGTCTTCACTTGTCGGCGCTATTTCGTTAACAATGATGAACGAGGAATGCCTTACATTATTTAAGACAAAATTATCATATCACTCACCCATTACGACCATGGATCGTTGAATAACGCCGAGCATCGCGGCATTTGGTGAGTGTTGACGCTTGGGTCTGGCCGCGCTTTGGTGTGGGCGGACCTTAAATGTTCTTATGTTATGTTAAATTAAAAATAAAATTAAAAAATAAAATAAACTTGGCAGCTTCCTAGTGTGATGTGATAATTTAGAAAGTAAGTACAGAAAGTAATGTTTTGATCTAAAAGTAAAAAGACAAACTGTGATGAAAATCTTGGAAAAACTTGAATTTAATGGTGAAATAAGTCGTCCAACCCTCCTTTTGTCCTAAAACATTCAGGCAAAGTTGTACAATCTCCACGGAGACTATTAGGAAATGTTCCACTGTGCTCCTTTATGAATGAGCTGAGCCTGACAGTTGGCGTGATTGTAAAGCGTGACCAGATGTGCCTTCCTGTTTTATCAGTTTGTGTAATGTCTCCGTCTTATTGTTCTGAGTAAATATGTGGTCAAACCAGAGCGACGGCCTGAACCAGGATCTCGTATCCAGCCGAGTTTCCCACAGTCGCAGACGCAGAGCTGCACATCCCGGGACAAAACGATATCAGCCTTTTCCCCAGAACAGCTGCTTTTACTGAATAAAACTGGTGGTTGTTCTTATTTTTAACAATCACAAGAAATAGACGTTAAATATGGCTGAGTTTGATGCAAGAAACATTAGCTAAACCAGCGTTTCACAATCTTTTTTGAGTCATGCCACACTTATTTGGGTCAAAATTTTCCACGGCACACTATACCTACTTAAAATAATACACTTACAGTTTCAGAAGCCAAACTTTGAGGCAAGGTATATATTTAAAAGTGCACAGTGTAACTTTCTAGAGATGAAAAGTCATCTACACAATTCAGTATAATTAGGAACACCTTTTGCATCAAGAGTCAAAGTAAAACTGACACAATTTACAAAATCAAAGAATAATGTATAGGTGGACTATGCAACTTTTCAACAAAAAGTTCACTTATGAAAATTAAATATATCATGTGTTTTTTTCCAATAATAGAACATTTTGTCTCTCAGAAAACAGGGAAAACCAGAAAAGTTACATAGTGCTCCTTTTGTTTTCCCAATGTTTTATTTAGACATATTTGAGTAGATTTTGTGCAGCTGAAAAAAATCTACCAAAAACTGTGCCGCCACAAATGTTGGAAAATACTGAGCGGAGTGAACCTCAGATCTCTCAGATCGCACAGCCCTACTCTAAAGACATACTTTCCATAGAAATAGGCATGTAATAAATAAAGCATATTAACTATGATTTTAAGTTTTTGTGGAGCTACTTAAAGACATTGGAGAACTACAGAGCTACAGCTTCAGACTAACAGGTTGGAGACCTCTGGTCTACACAATCTTGTGTTGTATTCAGTCATTTCTTTCGTTCCCCTGTCTTATGATATACGCACTATGATTTGTATTGTACATGACAATGGCTGACTAGTTTATATTAACATCTTTTAAAGGTTGATAGGTTATTTAGTGTATTTAGGGCTGAGACAATATGCGTTTGTTAAATCCATCCATTTTCTTCCACTTAATCCAGGGTCATGTTGCGGAGGCAGCAGTCTGAGCAGGGAGGCCCACACTTCTCTGTCCACGCACACACCTCCAGCTCCTCCAGGAGGATCCTGAGGCGTTTCTCCAGTGTGTCCTGGGCTTTCCCCGGGGCCTCCTCCCAGTGGGACATGCCTGGAACACCACTGCATGGAGGCTTGGTCCAGGAGGGAACAGAAACATATGCCTGAGTCACCTCAGAGGAGCAGCGGCTCTACTCTGAGTTGCTCCTGTGTGGCTGTGCTCCTCACTCTTTCTCTAAGGGGAATCCAGCCAGCAGAGGAAACTCACATGCATTCACCTTGTTCCTTCGTTACAATACAATATGATAAGTTAGTGATGCACAGATCCAATACTGGGATTGAATATCGTTGCCATCCATAAAATTCATACAATTTTGTCAATATCATGGGACCAGCTGATAGTGCCTTAAATTTGACAAAAAAACTTATTTACAAGTTAATGTTCCAGAATATCTCATAATATTTGAAATTTTATTCATATAAAGTTGTTAAGTTGTCTCAATTTATAATTGTTACATAAAACTGTACGACTAACTTATGTTTAGATAAGAAAAAAAGCTTCAGTATCTACTAAAGCTGAAAAAGCTGCCGGTGCAGACACATCATACTGCATATAGGCTACGTACATAAATATCACATATTATGATGAAGTGAACTTGTACGTGGTGGTGCATCATTATTAAGCTGTCTTTCTCTCCAGCAGTCTTGTTCTCTAGCAGTATAGTTGTCTGCTAACCATTTTGTTGACATTCTTGCTTCTTTTTTGTTTTACTTTGATGTGAAATAAACTACACTCGTTTCAATGTTCAAGAGTAATTTCCCTTTCGCCTCAACATTTAGATAAATAAATGTCACTAACCACAATTATTACTAAGAATATTTCTACCACATTGACAATAAGGGTGTGTCTGCAATAAAACTATAGATTGTCATGTGCATAGTTTACTCATTAATGGTTTCTAATGTAAGTGGTGATTAGCTTGATCCTGTTCGTCTAACTGTCCTGGCGCTTGGGTGTGTCTCCAAACGTCTCATTGAGGTTAATAGGCTCAGGGCTAAACCTCGCATTCTCCTGATTCTGTTTGTGTGACTGACAGTGAAATGACAATGACACAAGTGCAGACGCAGGGAGGAGCTCGTTACTGCAGCTTACATCAAAAAAGAGCAGCAAAGGTTAAATGAAAAGCTTTTAAAAACGTAATGACAGGTGTTTAAGAAAGGCAGATGTGACATTAACGGAGCTCTGAGATACTCGTCTGGTGAGGTTTCTGCAGACGTACTGGGATAAGTCTCAAAGGTAGAAGATACAAAAGATAACAAACGTTTTCTAATAAATAAAAATCCTAAATCATACTGTATGTGACCTTCTTGCTATTAGATAAGAGCGCTAACCACCGTGTTTTGATTGTTGCTAACATCCTAAACTTTTTATCACAACAAGTGTTTATTTTTTTTGCCTCACAAGAAGAAGCTTGTAGGTTTGACCCCTGAGCCCTGTACTACGAACGTCGCTGAACTTATCCTGGATAAGTTTCTCAAACCCGGGTTGACTAACCCAGACATGAGCCTCTCTGGATAAGCTGTCCTACGAAACAAGTTTACAACTGGATCTGTTAACCCTGGATTTTCTCAATGAAGTCGTGCGCGTTCACGGAGCAGAGGCGGGGTTAACGCAAACTGACCAATCAGAACAACTGAGCTGCGGACTTCAAACGTGAGGAAACGTCAATCATGAAGCGAAATATATGAGTATTAAAATCTAAGAAGTCTGCGCTTAATCAACCAATCACAGACACAGAAGTTACGCTGCAGAGTTCATTTAAATGTCATGCATGGATACAACAGACTAAATGTGCAGACATGACGAAACATTTATAAGATCGACCTTAGTCTGAATGAGCTGTGTCCTTTATCTGAGTCAAAGTGATGCGTAAAAATCCACAGCCAAATGTGCACAAAGTGCAGTCGTTCATTATTTCTTGACAATGAAAGAATTTATTAATCATCACACAGATTAAACGGGATTCTTTAGTCACTGTTAAGATCTCATCCTGCTCTTAATAAATAGGTTACGTGCCGGGCCTGTGTGCATCGCATTGATATAAAAGAAAACGCCGTAACTTTCACATTTCCTCATTTCTCCGCTGCCTTCTCTCTCTCCCCCTCTTCACATACGGCTTAATTCTCGTCTCTGATTGGCCAACGCCTCGTCTTTTTAACTTATTCGGGAACTTATCCTGGTCCGGAGCAGGTTATGAGTTTGTCTCATGTTGTCATAGAGATCTGCCCCGATAGGACGTGATCCAGTTTCGTAGGACCAGACCAGGTTTAACCCAGAACTTACCTCGCTAAACCCCAAATCTAGCTTCGTAGTACAGGACTCTGGACAGTCAGATTCAGATTCACACAACTTTATTTATCCCTTAAATGGCAATTAATTTGAGCAGCTTCAGACAAAATCAAAAACAATAACAGAAAAGTCATCAAGTACGATGGGCTATTGATAATTTTTTTTAAAAACTACCTCGCCAAGCCTAGAGTGTAACAGCCTAATAGTTGTTCGGCGATTCGTTTTGCAGCTTGGCAACGCATAACGTCTGCCTGATGGTAATAAGAAAAATTCATCTCTCAGCGCGTGCCCTGGTGATGCTATAATAACTAGAGCTGTAGTCGACCAAAGAAATTCTTGGTCGACTAAAATCTTGTCCCATCGACTGATTAATTGACTAAAAGGGGTGTGGCCAAAGCTCTGAAGCTAAAAAGTATGTTTTGATCTGACTCTGTATTTGACCCAAGCTGTGCTCAAAAAGACTGAAATTGGTTTTGGAGTTCACGAAAAGCCAACAATTTATACAGAAAATAAACCTGACCGTGTGTTTATGTAAAGAATGCATGATGATTTGGTCCCAAAATCTTCAGCTAAATCACTACTTTTATGGTTCAACCCATTCACAAGTTAAAGAAAAGGGGTTGAAATTATAGGTATCTATCATAATATATGAGACATTTTAAAGGGAACCCTGGATATAAAGACAAATCTGGCTAAAACACTAGTACTGGTCATGCTTATTAAAATAAATTATAAACAAATATATAACTGCTTACTATTTTTTATAAAATTCATTCAGAAGTCATTGTTTATGTTGTTTTAAAGCCACTGGGAGCCGCCATTTTGGTTGATGACATAAAATACTGTTTCCATGGTTACTCCCACAATTTCATCTGTGAACAGTTCCACAAAAACACCACTGACAGTGTCCAGTTCTTGTCTCTTCCTCTTGATTATCTTCAGTTTTACTAGATTCCACATAATCGTTCTGTATTTGGCTCAAACTGACAAGGTTTAACCCAGGAATTCATGTTGCTTAGTTACCTGCTACTGCCTGTTACCTTGACAACACTATTTTATGTCATAACCGCAGCAAAATGGCAGCCTCCATATCATTTCTTTAAAACACTATTTTAATAAAACTGCAAATACTTCCAAGTTATTTGTCCTGTATTTATATAAGTGATGATATTATAAGTGTTTTAGGATAAACATGTGATTATATCCAGGGTTCGCTTTAAGATTTGCCAATAGAAATTTATTAGTTCTTATTTCAAGTACAGAAGCATTTTTGCTGATTTCAAATTAGAATGAATGTTTCATATTTTAAGTAAAAACAAGATGATTTATGCTTGTTCTATTGGCAGTCTTATTTTAAATCAGTCAAAGTCTTTTTTAATTGGTTGTACACGGCTTCTTTCAGGCTCAGAATCACTTGTTCTAATTTAAGAAGTTCAGTGTAAATCCTTACCATCAAAATAAAGGAATTTATCAACTAATAAAAATGTTGGTCCACTAAGAATGCCTCGACCGACTAAACGACTAAAGAACTGCAGCACTAATAATAACATATATTTCTGTGTGAAGTTTGCATGTTTGTCCTGTCTGGGTGTGTTTCCTCCGTATAATCAAGTTTGCTCCACCAACCAAAACACGCATATTAAGAAATAACCTCCAACTACAGCAGTTCTGACCAAGAAAGAACTTCTGGAGATGTGTCCCTGAGTGCTTCACTGTGGCCAAGGATGAGTCAAATGCAGAATATAAGCTCCACTGTGTGCAGGACATAAGAAGTAACTTTATAAATACAATAGGATCGGATTGGAATAGAAACCTAAATACAAAAAAAAAAAAACTTAACCTATGTGCCCATTAATAGTTTTATAACTAAACAAACTAGTTCATGTTTTGATTGGTGGTTAATTGATTTATTTTAGTTTTAAGCATTTTAATATTTCATTTTTTTAATATAATTTACAATACAAAAAAAAGGGCTTATTTAAAAAACACAACTAACTAATCTCAGCACCTCAGGTCAGAGTTTGGCCTTCTTACCCCACTTTGGGCACCACTGTTCTAAATGTTTAGGACTTTAGAGCATAAGAAAGTGTAACATCATGAAGTGTTGCCAACTATGGGACAGAATCAAGACCGTTCTGGGGATATATCGTCTGGATTATCCGGGTAAAAACGTTGTACTAAGTGCACTGTATGACTAGCTTACTCCTTGTTCTGGATGTGACAAAATAGCAGCAGTATCCTGAGAAATTTGCTCTTAGATTCTTATCAGTAGTGTTGGGGTATTGAAAAAGTAATTAGCTACACATTACGTATTACTTTTTAAAAATTGAATTAGTTACATTACTTTGTTCGAAGAAAGTAATTTTATTTTGGGGGTTATTTTTGTAAGTTTATTTTGGGATTACTTTGTGTGTATTATTGCAAACATCATCAGTCCAAACTAGAATTTAAAAGATTATTATTGCCATTTAAACAGAGATAAGCAACAAATGAGTTCCTTAAATAGACTTAAACTAAGTCAAATCAACATTAAAAACATTCTGTGCCAGTTGTGTGTCTGGGTGTCCTTTTTCATTTGCTTAAAAGTAACAAAAGGTGTTTATTAGTAACTTTAATTACAAATATTTTTAGTAACTAATTTACACCCAACACAGCTCATCACTGAACTATAATTGAACTGCACATCAGCAGTAAATGCTGCAGCCTAATAGGTTATAACTGTTGTAGCATTGCCTACAAAACTGTTACTACATTATAATATTGCCTCACAACATTGAGATAACCCGCGTTTCAACACTACAGTGCTTATATTTCAATCAAGCGCCATGTTCAGAGTTTATCAGCGGCGCTTATTTGCAGATAAACCGTGTTGTGCAGTTTTACCTTTACGCAGCGTCAGGTAAGCCCCGCCCACGCCGCGCTCCCATTGGTCCATTTCCTCTGGTACAAAGCCCAGGTGAGCTGCTGTACCTGTCTCCAAACCAGAACAACTCCTCTGCTGCGGTGGACTATCCTTTCCCAGCTCCGGTTACACGACAACAACAACAACCACGTTTCCCACACTTTTCCGCGTCTGTGATCCGAGCTTGATTCGCCTCTTCCGGATTGGACACACCGCCGAGACTCGTCGATGGCAGCGGGAGTCGGACTCGCGATGAACGTGGAAGAACGTGCGGTTTTTACGCAGCTCAGGCCGGTGAGGATGGCGGGTGGCGGAGGAGGCGCGGGAGGAGCAGAGGACGCAGCCGTGTTCGAGGACGTCAAGCCCGGGGTGAGTTCGGCCCGCGCGCCGCTGAAATCACGCGAGGCTCCGACGCGAAACAAGCATTATTTATGTAGGTTCCGTGCACAAAACAGACAAGCTTTAAAACATATGCAATCTGTAATGAATGTGTACTGAAGTTGTTTTTATTTGAGGTACTGAGATTAACGATGGAATTGTACAAATTAATAAAAAATCAAGTGGTTTTATAGAGCTGCCGCTGCAAAGATGGGAATATCGAAGTTTAGAGAATATCGTGAATTTTATTTGAAGATATGCAAAAATTAAATAGCCTATAGAATACAGCGTGTAGTGAACAACGTTACAAAAGGTTTTAACAATGAAAATGAACAGAGTGATGCTGTAAACTTTCAAATCGACAAGACAAGTTTATTAGTATTCATACGATAAATCTTTATAAAGAGGATACACTTAGAAATGTTGATCTTAAATCATAATTTGCACAAATAACAAGTGATTGAATTGAGTTACATTTATATAAATGTGTGTTCGTTTTTGCTGTGTTTGTCTTATAATACAGTTTGTCAATAGAATCCTTGCGTTTGTTCATGTTGTGTAGTGGTCTTTTTCTCAGTTTTGCATTAGAAAAAGCTTGTTCCAATGGTGATCTCATTGCATTATTTCAAGCACTATTTAAAAATGTTTACCTTTATGCTGGATGGACACAATAACGACCAAATAGACCTAAAATAGCTTCCGATAACCTTTTTCCCATTATCGTTCAGATCTAGCTACAACTAACTATTATTTTGGTAATCGGCCGATTATTCTTTTGATTAATCGATTAGTTGTTCAAAATCACCCGAATACAAGATTTTTGCACATTTTGAGTCGAGTTAATGTAACTTAAGATTGTTCTAGAGATTTACAACTAGTGTTTACGTCAAAAAACACTCAAATTACACAATTTTCATTGCTCATTATCATCATTATTGCTGTTCAGTCTGAGCGTTTTCTCAACTGTTTCGAAAACTACGCATTTGAAGTATTGTATCAGAAATCAAATACTAATCAATACAAAAGCTAGTATTCTATAGATTCTGAATTACTTGTACTAAAAATGACTTTAGGAGAACACATTTTGGTCTTTGCTTCGATGTCAAACAGCTTTTTTGAATTGAGGTAATGACATTGGTATTGAGAAAGTTGGCCTACATTTTTTGGTTTTGGCAATAATCGATTTGTTGCAATTAATCAATTAAATTGTTGAAGCCTTATACAAGATTTTTGCACAATTGTAGCTGAAGTCACATTATTCTGAAGATAGAGTTTTTCAATTACACATTTCTAATTTGTCTGAGGTTTGTTTGGAAGCTTAAAAACCAGTTGACAAATATTCCAATATTTGATTAGTTGTGATTATTCTAGAACTGTACTCAGTGTATCAGTATCGCACAATATTGTGATAAACATACTGGCAATTGGTACAGGAAAGTGTATCGGATACTTTTAACAACAATACCTTTTAATAGTTTTTTCACATTTTCTTGTTTTGGTCAGTTAGTTGGACATTTTGTGCATTACAAGATCAACTTTAGTTTACTACAAGACTAACTTTAGTGTATTACAAGACTAACTTTAGTGTATTACAGACTAACTTTAGTGTATTACAGACTAACTTTAGTGTATTACAGACTAACTTTAGTGTATTACAGACTAACTTTAGTGTATTACAGACTAACTTTAGTATATTACAGACTAACTTTAGTATATTACAGACTAACTTTAGTGTATTACAAGACTAACTTTAGTGTATTACAGACTAACTTTAGTGTATTACAGACTAACTTTAGTGTATTACAGACTAACTTTAGTGTATTACAGACTAACTTTAGTATATTACAGACTAACTTTAGTATATTACAGACTAACTTTAGTGTATTAACAGACTAACTTAGTGTATTACAGACTAACTTCAGTATATTACAGACTAACTTTAGTGTATTACAGACTAACTTTGGTGTATTACAGACTAACTTTAGTGTATTACAAGACTAACTTTAGTGTATTACAGACTAACTTTAGTGTATTAACAGACTAACTTTAGTGTATTACAGACTAACTTTAGTATATTACAGACTAACTTTAGTATATTACAGACTAACTTTAGTATATTACAGACTAACTTTAGTGTATTACAGACTAACTTCAGTATATTACAGACTAACTTTAGTGTATTACAGACTAACTTTAGTGTATTACAGACTAACTTTAGTATATTACAGACTAACTTTAGTATATTACAGACTAACTTTGGTGTATTACAGACTAACTTTAGTGTATTAACAGACTAACTTTAGTATATTACAGACTAACTTAAGTGCATTACAGACTAACTTTAGTGTATTTACAGACTAACTTTAGTGTATTAACAGACACAGACTAACTTTAGTGTATTACAGACTAACTTTAGTGTATTACAGACTAACTTTAGTGTAATACAAGACTAACTTTAGTGTATTAACAGACTAACTTTAGTATATTATAGACTAACTTAAGTGCATTACAGACTAACTTTAGTGTATTACAAGACTAACTTTAGTGTATTACAGACTAACTTTAGTGTAATACAAGACTAACTTTAGTGTATTAACAGACTAACTTTAGGATATTACAGACTAACTTAAGTGCATTACAGACTAACTTAAGTGCATTACAGACTAACTTTAGTGTATTACAAGACTAACTTTAGTGTATTACAAGACTAACTTTAGTGTATTACAGACTAACTTTAGTGTATTACAGACTAACTTTAGTGTATTACAAGACTAACTTTAGTGTATTACAGACTAACTTTAGTGTATTAACAGACTAACTTTAGTATATTACAGACTAACTTAAGTGCATTACAGACTAACTTTAGTGTATTTACAGACTAACTTTAGTGTATTAAGACTACTTAGTGTATTACAGACTAACTTTAGTGTATTACAGACTAACTTTAGTGTATTACAGACTAACTTTAGTGTTTACAGAAACTTTATGTATTAACAGACTAACTTTAGTGTATTACAGACTAACTTTAGTGTATTACAGACTAACTTCAGTGTATTACAGACTAACTTCAGTGTATTAACAGACTACCTTTAGTGTATTACAGACTAACTTTAGTGTAATACAAGACTAACTTTAGTGTATTACAGACTAACTTTAGTGTATTACAGACTAACTTTAGTGTATTACAGACTAACTTTAGTGTATTACAGACTAACTTTAGTGTATTACAGACTAACTTTAGTGTATTACAGACTAAATTTAGTGTATTACAGACTAACTTTAGTGTATTACAGACTAACTTTAGTGTATTACAGACTAAATTTAGTATATTACAGACTAACTTTAGTATATTACAGACTAACTTTAGTATATTACAGACTAACTTTAGTGTATTACAGACTAACTTTAGTGTATTACAGACTAACTTAAGTGCATGACAGACTAACTTTAGTGTAATACAGACTAACTTTGGTGTATTACAAGACTAACTTTAGTATATTACAGACTAAATTTAGTGTATTACAGACTAACTTTAGTGTATTACAGACTAACTTAAGTGCATTACAGACTAAATTTAGTGTATTACAGACTAACTTTAGTGTATTACAGACTAACTTTAGTGTATTACAACACTAACTTTAGTGTATTACAGACTAACTTTAGTATATTACAGACTAACTTTAGTGTATTAACAGACTAACTTTAGTGTATTTACAGACTAACTTAGTGTATTACAGACTAACTTTAGTGTATACAGACTAACTTTAGTGTATTACAACACTAACTTTAGTGTATTACAGACTAACTTTAGTATATTACAGACTAACTTTAGTGTATTACAGACTAACTTAAGTGCATTACAGACTAACTTTAGTGTAATACAAGACTAACTTTAGTGCATTACAGACTAACTTTAGTATATTACAGACTAACTTTAGTATATTACAACTAACTTTAGTGTATTACAGACTAACTTTAGTGTATTACAGACTAACTTAAGTGCATTACAGACTAACTTTAGTGTATTACAGACTAACTTTAGTGTAGGGCTGTGCCAAAAATCGAAAGATCGAGAGATCGCGATCTCAACTTTGCTCGATCTCGATGATAAGGCTTGCGCATTAAGATCGACAAGTCCATCAGCCAATCACAATGCAGAAAATGCACGCGGCGCTGCCTGTAGTTTTAGCCAATCACAACGTGGTAAATGCATGCGGTACAGAGTGGGAGTTGCCGCCCACTACACTACAGCCTTTATTTTAAAGATAAAATGGTCATCGTTAATAAAATGCCTTTAACTTTTACTTATAATGACGAGCCACGCATTTATCCGCGTCCGTGCGCGTCCTGACCCAGAGGCAAGCCTCCGGGATCCCCGCGTGTGTTTGAGGCAGCAGCTGGGGAGGCATGCACTGAGCACGGATCAAGCCAGCGTCAATCCCCGTGTGAGACGAGCCTGGGGCGCCCGGGACCGCGCAGCCCACTTCAGCGCGAGGTTAGTGACAGAAAAGGCTCGGTCAGACACCTGGCTTCACGCGTAAAGTGTTTGTACCTGTGAGTCTCCCGCAGAAACACTCGTCTGTTCCGTTATTATCTCTATGAGAGGCGCGCTTTCCCACGTCTCTCTCTCTATTCTCTCCCTTTTCTCCACTTCATAAGTGGCGACGCACTTTCATTTACACGCACGAATTCTTTTCACTTCGTGAATTTGGCCGCTGTATTCACGCGTGAGTAAAGCATCTGTCTTGAGTTGAGAAAAAAAAGTATATCGCAGCACTTGTGCTCGCTTCCCTGGGAAGCTGTCAGTCATCCGTGAACAGCATAAGCGTGTATAAGTCTTGTTTACAGTCTGACTCTGAACGCACGACTGACCGCAAAACGAACAAACAATTATAATTAAATAGCCTCCAGTAAATCATGTTTATTTTTCTTTGACTGTTTATTTATTAGCCGTATTATTTATCAAGCTGACCTGGGACGTCTAGTCTATTCTTTCTGGTCAATTTTACCATTAAAATTAGGGGGACTTCCACCTATTAATAAATAATAGTGAAGCTTTTTTGAAAAGACATGTAGTTTCATATTTTTTTTGTATTATATATAATTTGCATAATACTACCATTTTAGATTATTTTCATCAAAAAAATCGAATCGAAAATCGAGATCGAACGATATGAAGAAAAAAAATCGTGATCTATTTTTTTCCCAGATCGCCCAGCCCTACTTTAGTGTAATACAAGACTAACTTTAGTGTATTACAGACTAACTTAGTGTATTACAGACTAACTTAAGTGCATTACAGACTAACTTTAGTGTATTACAGACTAACTTAAGTGCATTACAGACTAATTTAGTGTATTACAGACTAACTTTAGTGTATTACAGACTAACTTAAGTGCATTACAGACTAACTTTAGTGTATTACAGACTAACTTAAGTGCATTACAGTACTTTAGTGTATTACAGACTAACTTTAGTGTATTACAGACTAACTTTAGTATATTACAGACTAACTTTAGTATTTACAGACTAACTTAGTGATTACAGACTAACTTTAGTGTATTACAGACTAACTTTAGTTATTACAGACTAACTTAGTATATTACAGACTAACTTAAGTGCATTACAGACTAACTTTAGTGTATTACAGACTAACTTTAGTGTATTACAAGAACTTTAGTATATTACGACTACTTAGTATTTACAGACTAACTTTAGTATTACAGACTTTAGTGTATACAGACTAACTTTAGTGTATTACAGACTAACTTTAGTGTATTACAAGACTAACTTTAGTGTATTACAGACTAACTTAGTGTATACAGATAACTTTAGTAATTACAGACTAACTTAAGTGCATTACAGACTAGCTTTAGTATATTACAGACTAACTTCCTTTGTAAGTGCCTTATGAATTTTAAAGCTTGTGTTTTTTGGGGTTGCACTTTCAAGTCATAAAAGAGATTTTTAGTAACTTTTTAGGTTTGCTTTACAAAAATATTTTCATTTATGACAGAAAAATTTATTTTTTTTAGCAATTACACTTGTCTAAAAGTTATTATTAATGTTCGAAAATGAAGACACGCAATGTTCTAATGAATCGATTATTAATCGATTAATAATAATAATGTAATAGGTTAATAAGAATTATTATTATTACAAATCAGGAGAATATTTCACCAAAGTGTGTTTATAAAGAGACTTGTTTGTATCTAAATGCTAACGCTAACAGGAAACACTCATAAGTAAAGACATCCATATAATTAGTAGATTAGAGTAGTTAGCAGTCCGACTCTAATGCTACCGAACACTTAGCGTCTGAACTTGTCCGGCATGTTTTGAAGAACTCAGGACCGTTCTTCTGTTTGTTTTTCTATAGCCGTTTTAGCCCGTTAGCATTAGCCCACAAAATAAGCAATTTATGAAAGATGCGGAGAGTGTCAGCTGGTACAAACTTATTGACCACATTTAGCAGGGGTCAAAGGTCAGAGCCTCGCTACAACTTACTGTTGAGTTTACAAACTTTTAGTGTTTTATTATAGGCTAAGTTTGTGTGTTAAACTGCTAACGACAAGCAAACTTCAAATACAGATTTCTAAACTAGTGCATCATTTAATCTCTCATGAACACTAATCGTCTCTTTTACGTGGCACTAGTGAGAACAGCAGAAAAATGACAAACATCACCAAATGACAGTTGTACATATAACTTTCTCTATGGAGGAGTGTCCATTCACATCGGCGAATGATGGAGTTTGAATAGCATGCCTATGTTGTTTTAAAAAGCTTCATAAAACACAAATCAGTCGTTTTGCTCATGGTTTTGTTGAAATCGCTTGTTTTAACTCGTTTTATCCATAAAAGTGTAACTTCTGCCATTGTCTTCATCATCTTTACCGGAGGAATATGGCGTTGCGCTGTCTGTGTTGTATTAACAGAGCAGAGCTGCTGACTGCGCGTCTACTGATTTAATGTCTATGAGTATGGAAGTTGGCTATTTTGAATATAAACATTCAACTGACGTTTCGTGCACAGAGCCAATCAGCTTGAAGTATTTCATTAAACGTCCTGCTCGGAAACACTGTTCTGAATGTCCCCGTTTTGTGATGTTGTCATTTAAAAAGATGAATATGATGAATTATTTGCATTGTTCTTGTCGTTTAGACTTGCTCTTAAGAAACTTTTACTTTGGCATCTTAAGTAGAATAAATATGATACATTTTGTGTTGCTCACTTCCTTCAAACATTCTCTTGAGCCCTTCCATTTTGCAATTCCAGACACCAGAACCAATAAAAGATAATAAAGTACATTAAAGTCATGTATTTCCACACATCAGAAAGATGCAGAAGATGTCAGAAGTTTATGACGTCACAGAACTGGAAAAGGGATGGGACAATATACGATATTATCGATAATCGCAATAATTAAGGGCCGCAATTAAATAATTGTGGCATTTTTCATAATCGTACGTGAGGATAATCGCAATTAAAGCTGCAAGCGCACGCATGTGGCTTCATAAGAACATCTAAAATCTGATGCTGTGAACCCAGTAAGAAGCTGTATTATAGTTAAACAAAGAAAAGGTTCATGTGGGAAAGATAATTAATGAATATGAGACTAAGTTAGTAGATTTTTGCTCAACATTGTAAACATTTGTTCTAAGTACAGTCATTATTGACTGTACTTAGACCAAAATACAATAAGTAGTTGTTCAAACACATACATACTGTGCGCTAATAAATATTTCAGTGATTTTGAATCAGTGCACTTTTACGTTTAGTAAATTATCGTGATAATATCGTTAATCGCGATTATTTTGGTCACAAATATTGTGAGTGCAAATTTTAATATCGTCCCATGCCTACTTGTGATGTTAAAACAGGATTAAAAGTTGATTTTGACTATAATTCAAATGCAGCACTTGATGAATAAATCTGATCTCTGTTTTGAATCTAATAATTAAATATTTAAATGCTCAAAAGCAGCCAAAAGCAGTGTTTTGATTGGCTGCACTTGGGTGGTCCACTCCAGTTTCACTTTGTTGTTTGTAAGCAAACCAAGAATGATGATTCTGTTGGATGTATTAGCCATGTGTCGAAGGATTTAAGAGAAGAAGTTGTCAGATTTAAAACCTAAATCATGTCTGCAGTGTAAAATTCAGCCTTTAATGTGTCTTTTTGATTTGATTTAATTCTTAGTTCTCAGGATGGTGTTGAAAAAACAAAAAATGCATAATTGTTTCCTTTTAAGTCAAGTTAAAACCTGCTTAAACCCTTTGAACCCAATGCTCTGTTCTCTTTCGTCTCCTCTGCTTCTTCAAAACCCTGCACGTTGGATTATTTGTATTTTTTCTAACACAGACGTCGTTGAGACTTACAGAAGCTCTGGTCTGTGCAGCCAGAGAGAACTAACGACTCATTAACAACCAGAATAAGTAACTTTCATCTTTGTTGCTGCTTTGTCGCTGAGCCGATCCAATAAAAGCTTCATTTGACTGGAGACAACAGAAAGGCAGTTTCTAGAAATGCACCGGTCCTGCTTTGTCAGTTCTGAGAAGAGTCTGCGTTGGGATTTTAGCAGAAGCAGAGGCTAAAACACAGAAAGAGTCAGAGCTAAAGACGTAGACAGAACATTGTGAACCAGTTCTTCCAAATACAATGTTCTTTCATATTAAACTACACTGCTGCTTATGTGTTCACTAGATCTGTCAGTTTTATCACGTTTTTATCGCGTTAACGCAAAACTATTTAAACGGCTATAATTTTTTTACGCAAATTAATCGCATGCTTATTTTTCACCATTAAAACGCTCCAATGACGCAAGGTTCACTGAAAAACACAGAGCACAAGCAGAAAGAGTCGTAGACAAGGCTCTGCTGGCTCACTTTTGTAGATTTTGGAAACGTTTCCACTCAATCGCACGACTGTCTGAGCGAGGATGTGTGTTTGTTTACCTCGGCTTCGTCCATGTGCAGCTCGATCAGCTGATGAGTTCCTCGAGGCTCCGGACGTGTTTCCACTTTCCGGTGTGTCGATAAAGTCGCGGTCCGTGGTCACGAAATGCGATGTTTGTCCATTCAAGTTGTTGAAACATCCAATATCCAGAATAGGCTTTCAAACTCCGGTAAAAACGTTCGTAGTTCTACTTTTGGCTCTGCTAGCTTAGTGGTAAAGCTTTGCTAGTTCGAACTAACACTTCCTTTGAATCCTTCACAATAAAAGCCTCATAATCTCCAGCTGCAGAAAGAGCTTTATTGTGAAAGAGAAGTGTAATAAATGCTTATAATGAGTGAGACATCTCAATACCACGATTTGGCCTAATGTTTTGGGAAAACCTACAAAACAATATTTTACACTTCAAGAATGTAACAGATTCTACAAATAAAGACATAATAAGCAGGAATTAAAGCTAAATACATTATTAGAATGTGAAATACATTAATACTATATACAATAAAAACATTTAATTAAATGCGATTAATCGCGAGTTAACTCAAGACAATCATGCGATTAATCGCGATTAAAATTTTTAATCACTTGACAGCCCTAGTGTTCACACAATCTTTTAACCACAGTTTGGCTGGATCAAGAATGAACACACAGTTTGTATTTAATGTTTGCAAAAAGTTCTACCTACTTCTCTCATTGGTGAGTCTTTGTCCTGCTCAGAGTGAGTGACAGCTGGACTGAGCCAATCACAGTGAAGTATAAGTTTACTGAGAAAAAAAACAAAAACATGAATCGTGCGAAATCGTCATATATTTTCACAATGCAAACTATTTAGGTTTTGAATCTGACAACCTCCTCTCATAACTCCTTCAAAATATCTCGAAATCATTTTTGGGATGACAGGAGTAGATTATCATTGTGTCCTTGGGCAAGACACTTAAAAACCACATTGCATCAGTGTCTGTTACACTGGGTGAGTGGATGCTAGATTGTAAAGCACTTTGAGTGCCTGGAAAGGTAGAAAAGCACTATATAAATATATAATTATTAGTGCACGGTGGCAGAGTGGTTAGAGCTCTGGCTTCCCAATAAGGAGGTCGTGGTTTGACTCCCGGGTCGAACCATATCAACATCTCTGGATCTCTCTGGGTGGAGTTTGCATGTTCTCCCCGTGTCACCGTGGGTTTTCTCCGGTTTCCTCCCACCTTCATAAACATGCATGTTTAGGTTCATTGGGCATCACTGTAAATTCCCCTGTGAGTGAATGAGAGAGTGAATGTTTGTCTGTCCAACCCTGCGGTTAGTTGGCCACTGTCCAGGGTGTTCCCCGCCTAAGGCCCAAAGTCACTGGGATAGGCTCCAGTCACCCGCGACCCTAACGGGATTAAGCGGTAGAAAATTAATGAATTTACTATTACAACAAATAGAAATTTTATTTAATCTTATATTTCTGTTTCTCACTTTTTTCTGTAATTGTAACTGCTTTTTATCAATTTCATGAGGTCTTTTAACAGAGAATTACAATATCTCGATATGTACGATATGGCCAAATTCATACCTCGTCCAGTAAATATCGAAATATGATATGTATCGATACATCGCCCAGCCCTACTCTATTCACAGACAGAATTACTTTTCATCTTCACTGAGGATAATATCAATAATCAATTAACTTCTAGCCCTGCAGAAGTGTTTGTTGGGCTGCAAATTTAATGATTGGTCAATAATTGATTAGTTGTTATTAAGTGCTCCAGTGTAAAACATAAACAAAATGGTCTAGGTCACGATTTAAGAGCAAATCATTGGGTCAGTCTGACTTTTTGCAAATAAATACAAACCCTGTGGGAATTGGCAGAAATAAATCATAATTCTAACCTGCAGTTTGATATTTAAATGCATTAAGTGAAAGAGAATTGTTCAGGTCTCATGCAGGCGAGGGTCAGAGTCCATTTGTAAGTTCATTTCGAGGACTTTAACCCCGTGAAGAGTAACACACATGTTTGTTCACATCCAGAAATATAAGAATCAGAAATCTAAACTTTAATAAGAACCTGCAAAGTCTGTGTTTCTCAAATTTTGCCCGCCTACTTTTCAGCTTTTAATTTGTAAAAAAAAAATAGATCATGTATGACTGTCCTTCCACTTCACAATTGTGTGCAACTTAGTGTTGGTCTTTCACACAAAGTTTCAGTGAAATATGTTTGATTTTTGTGGTCATAACAAGAGAAAATGTAGAAAAGTTCAAGGAGGTTGGATACTTTTGCAAGGCACTGTATTATGTTCTTTATCGATGTCGATAATTGTAAATTGCAAAATTGTGATTTTTCCTTTTACAGTAATCGTCATTCTAAAATTTGATATTGTGACATCCCTACCTGTGCCACAACCACAACTGCATTTCAAACAGAGCTGGAGTAAAGGAGAGGGTGAAAGGAGGGAGTGAGAGTGGAATAGAGCATTGGGATTGGTTTGTTTCTGATCTCAAACACCTGTCGTGCATCCAGGGCCGTTAATTTCAAATTTTTGCCAGATTGCTTTCCAGTGGGGCCCCAGACCTCTTTGCCCCCCTAAACTGCCCTCTGCTCTGCCACTGCTCCCTCTCCTGCGCCACTGAACGCAGCTCAGCGTAAGCTGCATCCTCGCGCAAAAGTTTGAGGAAATACAATCGTCTGTAACTTTAGTCAGGACAAAGAAACTAGATTCATGGTTTGTGTTTCCCTCTGAAAGAATCTGAACATAAAAGTGAAAAAACCGCCGTATTTCGCCGCGGTTATTTGCGTGTTCAAATCTGCAGCCGTCTTAATTCATCTGCTGTTTCTCCTCGTAACTGGCTCAATATCTGTCCTATTGACGCGAAATAAAGATTGGCTAAGAGCTTATGAGTTGTAGAACATGTTTCTGTTTTCGAAACGGTTTCCAGAGTCTTTGATTTTGCGCTGTGTGTTAGGAATCATCAGGCACCTGCGTCTAGATCAAACTTGTCTGTCACTCATGAGTTCAGCACGCGGGACGGCACAGCTCGGCTTGGTGCCCCCAGAGCAGGTGATGCCCTACCCACTCTGCGTGATGTGCGTATTGGGGGCGGCGGCGCTGCGTGCATCAGAGCAAAGGTTGATGTCTGTTGTCAGTCTGTTTGGAACTAATTTGACTTGAAACGTGCTAACTTTGTCTTTTTGCATGCTCAGAATTTAATAATTTTGCACAAAAATTGCCCCATTTGCTGCAAGGAAAAGCCAGTCTCTGTTTTGTTGTTGATGCTGCGTAGACTCCCATTTTAGAATATAGTTTTTTTTTTGCTTTGGACCAACCTAAAATAATGTACTTAACAAATCTAAACTGTAACTATAAGAGGAAATGGCTTAAACACACAAACATTCTCCTATTTTCACACGCCCAAAACCGTGAAGGGCCATCCGAGGTGAAAGTATGCACAAGGAAAATGACAGATGTCTGATTTCAAAGGCACATGGTAATTGCCACTCTCTCTAAAAGTATTTTTTTGTAATGTCGGCGTAATGACAAGCCGAAGATGAGCCGAACACAGTGTACCTGCATCTGAGAGCAAAGTAGGTCACAAAAGACAGTCGTAAATCACATGTCAACGCTTTACGAGCCTAGATCGGAGTTTTATGAAAGAGGTGAAGGGAAAAACAAGATCAGAAGCAGGGCTAAAGCAGGGTTAAAACAGGGCTAAAACAAGACTAAAGGCCGGGGTAAAACATGGTTAAACAAGACTAAAGCCAGACAAGACTAGACTATATACAAGAGCCACATTGACGGACCAAAGAGAAAGGGTGAGTTACATTTAATATAGGAAATTACTAATATTTTGTTTTTTCATAGTGATGCACCGATCCAGCTTTTTCAGTTCCGATACCGATCCCGATACTTTAGAATTAAGCCTTTGCCGATATCCGATACCAACTGATACTTGTGTAAGGACTGAAATAGTTCTTTTTTCCTTTTCAAAACATAAGACTTTTGATCATATAGTGTTATTTATACCGCAAGACAAAACTGAACAACTTAAGAAGAAGAGAAAGAAAGAGAAGGAGAGCAGGAGGGAGAGAGAGAGAGAAGAGAAGAAAGAGAGAAAGAAAGAGAGAGAGCGTGAGGAGAGAGAGAGATAAGAGAAAAGAAGAGAGAGAAGAGAAGAAAGAGAAGAGAAGAAAGAGAGAGGAGAAGAGAAGAAAGAGAGGAGAGAAGAGAGAGAGAAGAAAGAGAGAGAGCGAGAGGAGAAAGAGAGAGAGAAAGAAGTGAAGAAAGAGAGAGAAGAAAGAAAGAATAGAAGACAGAATAATAGAGAGAAGAGAGAATTAGAGAGAAGAAAGAGAGAAAGAAAAGAGAAGAGAGAGGAGAGAGAAAGACATTCTGGATCAACATCAGCCTATAAATTAGACTCATTATGTCCAATTAAACACAACTAGGATATCGGCTGAACCGATATTATGGAGCCGATACTCGATCCAGCAAAATGTCCTGGATCGGCACCGATATTCGATTCTAGTATCGGATCGGTGCATCTCTAATTTTTCAGTCAATCTTTTGCATTATGCGCCTGGTGCAGTTTAAATCTAACATGCATCACATTATCAACCAACCCAACCACACTATACTTTTCATTCAAAATGTCTACATTTTATTCTGATTATTTTAAATAAATATTAAACAGAGCATTGAGGAACAGAGATCTGGAGTCGATTACACTTAAACAGTCAGAAGAACTTTTATGTGAATGTAGCCGGTGTGTCACAATTGTTTAAGTACAGTGTAGGTGCTAACTGTAAACACAGTAACTGGGCTAGATCAGAAGAAAAACGGTTCGACTCTGGGAGTGGAGAGAGAGACTGAAACAGGAATTGCTTTAAATGGATCCTTATATAATTGAAACAAAGACAAACATACAACACTTAACCAAATAAGTTGTGAATGCCTTCATAGGTATTACAGTAGGTTCAACAAAGATTACATTCAATATTGATTCAGCGCTAAGTTCGAGTAAAGTTCATTGAGTATATTGATTGTGAAAGGTATTGTTTACGAACGCTCCAATGTTCTCTCCAATGCTGCTATTGAAGAAAAGTTCAGTTTACGTTATGTGGAAGGCAACAGTTCAATGCGGTCCCAAAAGTGTCCAGCAGGGATAGTCATAGTGTGGAAGGAAGTGTGTGAATGTGTGTGATTGGGCCGAGTGAATGAGTTCTGAGTGGTTGGAGGAAAGAGAGAGCGGCTATGAGGAGCCTCCTACCAGCCCGACCAGCCCGGCTATGGTTCTGGATCCTGGGCTTTAGCTCGCCATCAGACCTGGCCCAGTTCGTAGTTATTCTTTTTCTCGTACTTGAATGCGGTAGGTCGGCACCAGTAGTCGTTCCTCAAGCGCGTTCACCTGGCTTTCCCTCTCCTCAAGGCTGCTTGTCCGCAGCTGTTTGAAAGCTCTGATTGTACGTGACTATGCGACACAAGGCGCATGACGTCATTCTTCAAGCGAGGCACAGAGACGCGGAGGAGAAAATACATTCATATGAAACAAACAGTTTTAATAGCAAACATATGCATTTTTCACCTGGGTTACATGAAGCTCCACAGTCTGTTCTTGTTCTTAATAATGAAGGCTAATCCATTTACTAAAACCTCAAACTTTTAGATGAGATAAAAATATCAATTGTTATAATGCTGTTGTCAAAGTGGCGGGCTTGTGTCTGCGTCAGAGCTAAAATAAAGACATGTAACAGTCTCGATGGCAACTCAGCTCACGTTGGCATCCACACGGCTTTGTCCTGGGCCTCAGTATTTTCCTGTGTAACTTTAGCACATGGAAATGGTCCGCATGTTGAGACAGGAGCCGGCATTTCTCATGTAAATCCTCTCATTTGGTTTTGAGGACACACATTTGCATCTCTGCGCAGCTCAAGTCTTCACTCACCACAATCTCTGCAAGGCTCAAACTATTCATTTATGAGATTTATGTATAAAAAACGTATTACTTGAATTATTGTTTCGTTCAATTTCTACAGGAAAACGCAGAGTCACACTAAAACTAATTTGTATTTAAAAATCACAAAGCAGAGACACGAGGAGGCGCTGAGAGATGTAGACGTGTTCTCGCAAGCTCCGTACAGGTTCACTATTTTTCATTTTAATGTAGTCCTGTTGCTGCAAAACCTGTGCAATTTCTCATCTACAACCAACAAAGACAAACATCTCGGGAAAAGAGACGAAAATGGCACTCCGGTGACCCGAAACCAAGCAAACAAACCAACTACGCGGCGGCCCCAAGCTAGCTCCACGTTAGCTCCCATAAAACCGGACGATACGGAGGCTGAGGCTGACATGTTGACGGCTGCCATGTTAACACAAGCCCTGAATAACCTCAAGGAGTCTGTTTGCGAGAAGATTGGGAATGACATAAGTGACATGAAATCTGATTTGAGCAAGAACATCGACTCGGTGAAGTCTGAGTTAGCAACATCGGTGGCTAGCATACACGCTACGCTAGCATCACATGACACTCGCATCAAGATTTAGAAAGCTCCGTGACATTTACGGGAGACACCGTGACGAGCCTCCATTCCACAGTGGCACAACTTCAAAAGGAAGTCGGGGAGCTGCGCAACAAGTGTGATGACCTCGAGGGAAGATCTAGGCGCAATAATCTGAGACTGGTTGGGTCGAGGAGGGCGTAGAGCGTGGGCATCCAACAAAGTTCATTTCGGAGCTTCTGAAAGAAATCCTGAAGTTGGATGTTGCTCCGCTTTTGACAGAGCGCATCGGTCCCTCCAGCCAAAACCAAAACAAGGCGAACCTCCACGCGTATTTCTCATGCATGTCCACTACACCCACGTCAGAGACGAAATTCTGCGCAGATCCAACCAACAACAGCTCGTGTACATGGGAAGGAAAGTGCATATTTTCCCCGACTTTACCTCTTCCGTGGCGAGGAGAAGGGCAGCGTTTGCGAGGTTAAAAGCGTCTGCGCTCACTTGATGGAGTCAAATATGGCCTGCGCTTTCCTGCCACCCTCCGCATCACTTTTCCTGGTAAGAAGGAGCGCACATTTATTGACTCAAAGCTGGCAATGGACTTTATAGACAACGAATTGGGAGACCCGGAGCTAACCAAGAGTAGGATTCCCAGGCATCAACATGATCCTGGTTTTCCTTGGATTTTGTTTATTTTTCTCTTTGTTTTTCTCCAATCAATGCCAATTCTAATCTCAATTTAACACATTGTTTGCAGTTAAACCTATACATTTTGTCTATGATGCTCTAGATACTACTGTGCTGTTATTCTTTATTTAAACTGATATGTCATACACACCACCAACCATTGGTTCTAGTGTAACTTTGCAAGTTGGAATGTAAGAGGATTGGGAAAGCCGTCTAAAATTAATAAGGTCCTTTCACATCTCATAGTTTGGGAGTTAAAATGCTTACTTACAGGAGACTCACTTAAAAAATCAGATCATATGAAATTACGTAGAAGTTGGGTTGGTCAGTCTTATCACTCTCTTTTCAACGGTCCGAGCCAGAGGGACAGCCATTTTAATTCATAAATCTTTACAATTACAGCCTCCAGTGTTATTGCGGACCCAGATGGCCGCTATGTGTGGTGACAGGTCATGTTGTCATATACCGATAATTTTTGCAAACTTATATGCACCAAACTGGGACAATGATACATTTTTCACAGATTTTTTCGTAAATTACCAAATTTAGATACTCATCACCTGATTTTGGGGGGTGATTTAATTGCTGTCTAAACCCCATGCTAGACAGGTCTCTCTTCGTCCTTGGAAACTATCCAATCTGCAAAGGTAGTTATGCTTTTATTAACAACTACGGAATGTCAGATTTGTGGCGAAGTCTTAATCCGTCTGCACGAGCATATTCATTCTTCTCTCCAGTGCACCAGTCATTTTCTCGAATCGATTATTTTCTTGTTGACAGTAGGTTGCTTCAGTCCGTAGAAACTTGTTCATACAATACCATTATTATTTCTGACCATTCACCATTAACTGCAGCTTTTAAATTTGCATTCCACACTCAGAGACCACCCTGGAGACTTTGTGTCGCTACCTTGACCCAGGATGAAAGTATTAAACATATAGCCTCTCAAATTGATTTATATTTTGAAACAAACGCAACCAGCGAAACTTCCTATGGGATGTTATGGGAGGCTTTTAAAGCCTTTCTTAGAGGGCAGATTATTTCATATATGGCTCACAAGAAAAGAAATTCTAACCAACAAAAATCTGACTTGATTAGCAATATTTCTCAACTCCAAGCGACCCTAGCCTCAGCTCCCACACCTGACGTGCTGAAAGCGCTTCTCCTTCAGAAAAACAAACTTGATATCCTTCTATCCTCTGAGGCTGAAAAAAACATATTTAAGTCACGTCATCTTTACTATGAATTTGGTGAGAAGGCAAGTAAGGTGCTCTCTCACCAATTAAAACAGGCAGCAGCATCCAGACTTATTACAAAACTCGAAACACCTGAAGGTCCCACTCATGATGCCAAGAAAATCAATGATTGTTTTAAAGATTTTTACTCCTCTCTTTACACTTCAGAACATGTCACACAGCCTAATTTTAACAACTTTTTTGTCAATTTAATTATACCTCAACTTAATGAGGAGCTTCATAACAGTCTTGAAGCACCCATAACAGCTCAAGAACTAGGAATCGCCATCAAGTCTTTACAATCGGGGAAGAGTCCAGGACCGGATGGGTTTCCCCCTGAATTTTTTAAAAAGTTTTCTCAGCAACTCATCCCGCACCTTTTAAATATGTATAATGAATCTTTTGTAACAGGGACTCTCCCCAGACCTTAAGACTGGCGTCTATATCAGTTATTGCAAAAAAAGGTAAAGATTCTACAAATTGTGCATCATATCGCCCCATATCTCTACTAAATGTAGATGTAAAAATTTTAGCCAAAGTATTAGCCCTGCGACTCGAACATGTTCTTCCACAATTAATCTCTGCCGACCAAACAGGATTTATAAAAAACAGATTTTCTTTTTTCAACGTTCGTCGGTTATTTAACATCATTTATAACCCCCTAGCTCCACTACCCCTGAATTAATTATGTCAATGGATGCTGAAAAAGCTTTTGACAGGCTTGAATGGGACTACCTTTTTATGCCTTGACAAAATTTAATTTTGGACGTAAATTCATAAGTTGGATACAGCTCCTTTATTGTACTCCTTTGGCATCAGTTTGCACTAATGGCTTGCAGTCAGAAGCATTTCCTATTTCTCGAGGGTCGCGACAGGGTTGTCCCCTCTCACCATTGCTGTTTGCATTGGCTCTCGAGCCTCTCGCAATCGCAATTAGGCAGAACAAAGCAATAACTGGCATTTTCCGAGAAGGTCTCGAACAAAAGTTATCGCTGTATGCAGATGATATGATCCTGTATATCTCTGACTTGGACACATCAATACCTGCTGTCCTTTCCACACTGGAGGCCTTTGGCAATATTTCAGGATACAAAATAAATCTTCAGAAAAGTGAAATTTTTCCTGTTAACCCTCTGGCTCAATCCTACCCTCTGGCCCAGCTCCCACTGAAAGTAACTAAAGAAATTTCTATTCTTTGTTCCAGATAACAGAATTCAGGAATCTTCTGTTAGAAAGTATTGTTTTGTTGCAAGCTCCCGCCTCAGCTCCTTATTAACAGAATGACATAAAGAGCAGCAGAACGTCCGACGAACCTAGTTGCAGGTTCCTCCTGCTCTGGGTTTAATTGTCACATTTAAGCCGAGCTGATCGCAATTCATATCCCATTTCTGTTCAGATAGTTGGTGACTTGTATCTCCATGAGTAGATTCTAGATCTTCGTTTCTCTCGATGCTTAGCATACGCACAACGCGATTTGCCCCTAGTGATTCTTTTTTATATCAACACAGCGCCAAAAAATTTTAATAGACTTTATTGTCTTTGTGTGATTACCTCTGTTGCGGATCAAACAGGACAGACAAATGCTCCAAACAAACCATTGCTTATAACCGCTCTTTGCAGCCAATTACTTCTTTTAAGTTCTCGGCACGTGCCCTCAATACGCGAAACTTCAAAATTCATTCTACTACTGTTCAGTGAAGGTCTCAGGTTACGATCAGACTCACCCTGTTCGAAGTGGCTATTCTTGAAAGATTTAAGAGATGCTGAGCACTCGTGAGCACACGCTTATTTGAGACTGCGGAGGCGAATTTGAGTACGGGCGCGCGATTTCGATCTCTCTCAGTCTCTTATGGCTTCTTACGAGATCCGTTCTAGTGGTAGTGACTACGTCGTACCTGACAAGGGAACTCATGCTCTCATTCATTTTCATATTGTGTACATGCAACAAAAAGTGTTTAGCAATACTCGTGTTAATATGTTTATGGATTCACCATAACATTTAGTTGTATCTTGCGCGAGGTGCATTGACTTATGACGTGGTGCGTACTTCGTTTTCAGTCGCTCCAGAGGCCAGCGATCATGACTGAGTTCATATAGCTCTAGCTCCGCGCGATCACGTTCGAGGTAGGGCGTATTTGAGCGTGATTTTGAGCACTAAGAGCACGTACAGGGCCAACTTACAATCGCGAATAAGTCACAAATCCTTTTCAAAAAGTTTGGAAGTTTAATGATATTATATTTCATCTGAAATTCTAATAATATGATTTTCATCTCAGATTATCATTATATAATACACAGACCAAGCACACTGTTTTTATTATCTCAATATTGTGCGAAAATCCAAATATATTATTTGTAAAGAATGCAATAGCATCAATTCTCAATTCCCAATAATCAATTTTCCTTTTAAACACACTTTGACACTCAGATATTAACTCAAATTAATAAAGTAATTAATGCAAGAGAAATTAAATTTACATTGTAGAAACATACGAAATATTCGTAGGGTGAGATGATTTGTCGCAACCCCTGCCTCCCATCCTTTATGTAGAATATATATAAAGAATGTGGGATTTGAATAAAAGCTATTTTTGAAAATAGATTTTATACTGGTTTTATTTACTTCTATCTAAGTATTTTGTTGTGTGTGGTGTAAGTGTGTTAGGTTTGTAGGGAGAGCGTCGTATCGTGTCGATCGCAAATGGTTCCATTCATTTGTTATAATATTGCATAGGGCACTTACAAATGAGTTAATGGTCAAAGTCCAAGCGCAGTCGAGCCTCTGTTGGTGGTGTGTGACAGTGGACAATTTACTGAGTCGTTAGATGGTGTTCTCATTTTAGTCTAGAAGTTTAACTTTCGTGACTCCGAGGGTCTGTTGGCATCACTCACTTTTTGACTAAATATAATCAGGAAATTATAAATGTGCACTATAGACTATCACATTGATTTCTTGTAGCTTTCGGTGTTTACACATCAACTGACATGACTTATTACTAGTCGACAAGCTAGTATATTCGAGGGAAAACTAACTCTTCGGAATTTTATTGTGGCGTCATCGTAACCGAGGATATTGAGATCAACAGCCATGATAGCCTCATTATATTAGAGAGTATTAATGCCGATAACACCTCACCTCTTGTCTTCGCTACAGCCAACTCTACAGACTTAATTTTGGCCATCTACTTGATTAGTCAACGTTGGGCTTGCACGCGCATAATCTTGTTAAACTGGGGCAACCATTATAGTAAAGTGAGAGAGACACATCTACACTTTCTCTCTTGTGGATTTCAAAGAAGACGGATTTCTAAATCTTTTGGCAATTAATTGCCCAGTGAGGTAACAAGATCTCCAATTCTCTCTGCAATAGCATCCGGATTCGATCAGTATTCTTTGAAAATGCTATGGGCTAACACTTCGTGTTTAACTCCTATATCAATCTCAATCTTGTACTTTGAGAATTATACTGTGTCTAGTCTGTGTTTATAGTATTAACAATTTCGTGTTTTCTCATTCGATTGTGATATTCTTTTTTATATTCTACTTTTTATTCTTGTATATTGTTCTTTTTTAATTACAATTTTATTATTATGTTTTCTTACGATTTCACTGTTATGTTTTTTTGTTTACCNGCTAACAGGAAACACTCATAAGTAAAGACATCCATATAATTAGTAGATTAGAGTAGTTAGCAGTCCGACTCTAATGCTACCGAACACTTAGCGTCTGAACTTGTCCGGCATGTTTTGAAGAACTCAGGACCGTTCTTCTGTTTGTTTTTCTATAGCCGTTTTAGCCCGTTAGCATTAGCCCACAAAATAAGCAATTTATGAAAGATGCGGAGAGTGTCAGCTGGTACAAACTTATTGACCACATTTAGCAGGGGTCAAAGGTCAGAGCCTCGCTACAACTTACTGTTGAGTTTACAAACTTTTAGTGTTTTATTATAGGCTAAGTTTGTGTGTTAAACTGCTAACGACAAGCAAACTTCAAATACAGATTTCTAAACTAGTGCATCATTTAATCTCTCATGAACACTAATCGTCTCTTTTACGTGGCACTAGTGAGAACAGCAGAAAATGACAAACATCACCAAATGACAGTTGTACATATAACTTTCTCTATGGAGGAGTGTCCATTCACATCGGCGAATGATGGAGTTTGAATAGCATGCCTATGTTGTTTTAAAAAGCTTCATAAAACACAAATCAGTCGTTTTGCTCATGGTTTTGTTGAAATCGCTTGTTTTAACTCGTTTTATCCATAAAAGTGTAACTTCTGCCATTGTCTTCATCATCTTTACCGGAGGAATATGGCGTTGCGCTGTCTGTGTTGTATTAACAGAGCAGAGCTGCTGACTGCGCGTCTACTGATTTAATGTCTATGAGTATGGAAGTTGGCTATTTTGAATATAAACATTCAACTGACGTTTCGTGCACAGAGCCAATCAGCTTGAAGTATTTCATTAAACGTCCTGCTCGGAAACACTGTTCTGAATGTCCCCGTTTTGTGATGTTGTCATTTAAAAAGATGAATATGATGAATTATTTGCATTGTTCTTGTCGTTTAGACTTGCTCTTAAGAAACTTTTACTTTGGCATCTTAAGTAGAATAAATATGATACATTTTGTGTTGCTCACTTCCTTCAAACATTCTCTTGAGCCCTTCCATTTTGCAATTCCAGACACCAGAACAATAAAAGATAATAAAGTACATTAAAGTCATGTATTTCCACACATCAGAAAGATGCAGAAGATGTCAGAAGTTTATGACGTCACAGAACTGGAAAAGGGATGGGACAATATACGATATTATCGATAATCGCAATAATTAAGGGCCGCAATTAAATAATTGTGGCATTTTTCATAATCGTACGTGAGGATAATCGCAATTAAAGCTGCAAGCGCACGCATGTGGCTTCATAAGAACATCTAAAATCTGATGCTGTGAACCCAGTAAGAAGCTGTATTATAGTTAAACAAAGAAAAGGTTCATGTGGGAAAGATAATTAATGAATATGAGACTAAGTTAGTAGATTTTTGCTCAACATTGTAAACATTTGTTCTAAGTACAGTCATTATTGACTGTACTTAGACCAAAATACAATAAGTAGTTGTTCAAACACATACATACTGTGCGCTAATAAATATTTCAGTGATTTTGAATCAGTGCACTTTTACGTTTAGTAAATTATCGTGATAATATCGTTAATCGCGATTATTTTGGTCACAAATATTGTGAGTGCAAATTTAATATCGTCCCATGCCTACTTGTGATGTTAAAACAGGATTAAAAGTTGATTTTGACTATAATTCAAATGCAGCACTTGATGAATAAATCTGATCTCTGTTTTGAATCTAATAATTAAATATTTAAATGCTCAAAAGCAGCCAAAAGCAGTGTTTTGATTGGCTGCACTTGGGTGGTCCACTCCAGTTTCACTTTGTTGTTTGTAAGCAAACCAAGAATGATGATTCTGTTGGATGTATTAGCCATGTGTCGAAGGATTTAAGAGAAGAAGTTGTCAGATTTAAAACCTAAATCATGTCTGCAGTGTAAAATTCAGCCTTTAATGTGTCTTTTTGATTTGATTTAATTCTTAGTTCTCAGGATGGTGTTGAAAAAACAAAAATGCATAATTGTTTCCTTTTAAGTCAAGTTAAAACCTGCTTAAACCCTTTGAACCCAATGCTCTGTTCTCTTTCGTCTCCTCTGCTTCTTCAAAACCCTGCACGTTGGATTATTTGTATTTTTTCTAACACAGACGTCGTTGAGACTTACAGAAGCTCTGGTCTGTGCAGCCAGAGAGAACTAACGACTCATTAACAACCAGAATAAGTAACTTTCATCTTTGTTGCTGCTTTGTCGCTGAGCCGATCCAATAAAAGCTTCATTTGACTGGAGACAACAGAAAGGCAGTTTCTAGAAATGCACCGGTCCTGCTTTGTCAGTTCTGAGAAGAGTCTGCGTTGGGATTTTAGCAGAAGCAGAGGCTAAAACACAGAAAGAGTCAGAGCTAAAGACGTAGACAGAACATTGTGAACCAGTTCTTCCAAATACAATGTTCTTTCATATTAAACTACACTGCTGCTTATGTGTTCACTAGATCTGTCAGTTTTATCACGTTTTTATCGCGTTAAGCAAAACTATTTAAACGGCTATAATTTTTTTACGCAAATTAATCGCATGCTTATTTTTCACCATTAAAACGCTCCAATGACGCAAGGTTCACTGAAAAACACAGAGCACAAGCAGAAAGAGTCGTAGACAAGGCTCTGCTGGCTCACTTTTGTAGATTTTGGAAACGTTTCCACTCAATCGCACGACTGTCTGAGCGAGGATGTGTGTTTGTTTACCTCGGCTTCGTCCATGTGCAGCTCGATCAGCTGATGAGTTTCTCGAGGCTCGGACGTGTTTCCACTTTCCGGTGTGTCGATAAAGTCGCGGTCCGTGGTCACGAAATGCGATGTTTGTCCATTCAAGTTGTTGAAACGATCCAATATCCAGAATAGGCTTTCAAAACTCCGGTAAAAACGTTCGTAGTTCTACTTTGGCTCTGCTAGCTTAGTGGTAAGCTTTGCTAGTTCGAACTAACACTTCCTTTGAATCTTCACAATAAAAGCCTCATAATCTCCAGCTGCAGAAAGAGCTTTATTGTGAAAGAGAAGTGTAATAAATGCTTATAATGAGTGAGACATCTCAATACCACGATTTGGCCTAATGTTTTGGAAAACCTACAAAACAATATTTACACTTCAAGAATGTAACAGATTCTACAAATAAAGACATAATAAGCAGGAATTAAAGCTAAATACATTATTAGAATGTGAAATACATTAATACTATATACAATAAAAACCATTTAATTAAATCGATTAATCGCGAGTTAACTCAGACAATTATGCGATTAATCGCGATTAAAATTTTTATCCTTGACAGCCCTAGTGTTCAACAACTTTACCACAGTTGGCTGGATCAAGAATGAACACACAGTTTGTATTTAATGTTTGCAAAAAGTTCTACCTACTTCTCTCATTGGTGAGTCTTTGTCCTGCTCAGAGTGAGTGACAGCTGGACTGAGCCAATCACAGTGAAGTATAAGTTACTGAGAAAAAAAACAAAAACATGAATCGTGCGAAATCGTCATATATTTTCACAATGCAAACTATTTAGGTTTTGAATCTGACAACCTCCTCTCATAACTCCTTCAAAATATCTCGAAATCATTTTGGGACGACAGGAGTAGATTATCATTGTGTCCTTGGGCAAGACACTTAAAAACCACATTGCATCAGTGTCTGTTACACTGGGTGAGTGGATGCTAGATTGTAAAGCACTTTGAGTGCCTGGAAAGGTAGAAAAGCACTATAAATATATAATTATTAGTGCACGGTGGCAGAGTGGTTAGAGTCTGGCTTCCCAATAAGGAGGTCGTGGGTTTGACTCCCGGGTCGAACCATATCAACATCTCTGGATCTCTCTGGGTGGAGTTTGCATGTTCGCCCCGTGTCACCTGTGGTTTTCTCCGGTTCCTCCCCTTCATAAACATGCATGTTTAGGTTCATTGGGCATCACTGTAAATTCCCCTGTGAGTGAATGAGAGAGTGAATGTTTGTCTGTCCAACCTCGCGGTTAGTTGGCCACTGTCCAGGGTGTTCCCCGCCTAAGGCCCAAAGTCACTGGGATAGGCTCCAGTCACCCGCGACCCTAAGGGATTAAGCGGTAGAAATTAATGAATTTACTATTACAACAATAGAAATTTTATTTAATCTTATATTTCTGTTTCTCACTTTTACTGTATTGTAACTGCTTTTTATCAATTTCATGAGGTTTTTAACCAGAGAATACAATATCTCGATATGTACGATATGGCCAAATTCATACCTCGTCCAGTAATACGAATATGATATGTATCGATAACTCGCCAGCCTACTCTATTCACAGGACAGAATTACTTTCATCTTCACTGAGGATAATATCAATAATCAATTAACTTCTAGCCCTGCAGAAGTGTTTGTTGGGCTGCAATTAATGATTGGTCATAATTGATTAGTTGTATTTAAGTGCTCCAGTGTAAAACATAAACAAAATGGTCTAGGTCCGATTTAAGAGCAAATCATGGTCAGTCTGACTTTTTGCAAATAATACAAACCCTGTGGGAATTGGCCAGAAATAAATCATAATTCTACCTGCAGTTTGATATTTAAATGCACTAAAGTGAAAGAGAATTGTTCAGTGTCTCATGCAGGCGAGGGTCAGAGTCCATTTGTAAGTTCATTTCGAGGACTTTAACCCCGTGAAGAGTAACACACATGTTTGTTCACATCCAGAAATATAAGAATCAGAATCTAAACTTTAATAGAACTGCAAAGTCTGTGTTTCTCAAATTTTGCCCGCCTACTTTTCAGCTTTTAATTTGTAAAAAAAAATAGATCATGTATGACTGTCCTTCCACTTCACAATTGTGTGCAACTTAGTGTTGGTCTTTCACACAAGTTTCAGTGAAATATGTTTGATTTTTGTGGTCATAACAAGAGAAAATGTAGAAAAGTTCAAGGAGGTTGATACTTTAGCAAGGCACTGTATTATGTTCTTTATCGATGTCGATAATTGTAAATTGCAAAATTGTGATTTTTCCTTTACAGTATCGTCATTCTAAAATTTGATATTGTGACATCCCTACCTGTGCCACAACCACAACTGCATTTCAAACAGAGCTGGAGTAAAGGAGAGGGTGAAAGGAGGGAGTGAGAGTGGAATAGAGCATTGGGATTGGTTTGTTTCTGATCTCAAACACCTGTCGTGCATCCAGGGCCGTTATTTCAAATTTTTGCCAGATTGCTTTCCAGTGGGGCCCCAGACCTCTTGCCCCCTTAAACTGCCTCTGCTCTGCCACTGCTCCCTCTCCTGCGCCACTGAACGCAGCTCAGCGTAAGCTGCATCCTCGCGCAAAGTTTGAGGAAATACAATCGTCTGTAACTTTAGTCAGGACAAAGAAACTAGATTCATGGTTTGTGTTTCCCTCTGAAAGAATCTGAACATAAAAGTGAAAAAACCGCCGTATTTCGCCGCGGTTATTTGCGTGTTCAAATCTGCAGCCGTCTTAATTCATTGCTGTTTCTCCTCGTAACTGGCTCAATATCTGTCCTATTGACGCGAAATAAGATTGGCTAAGAGCTTATGAGTTGTAGAACATGTTCTGTTTCGAAACGGTTTCCAGAGTCTTTGATTTTGCGCTGTGTGTTAGGAATCATCAGGCACCTGCGTCTAGATCAAACTTGTCTGTCACTCATGAGTTCAGCACGCGGGACGGCAAGCTCGGCTTGGTGCCCCCAGAGCAGGTGATGCCCTACCCACTCTGCGTGATGTGCGTATTGGGGGCGGCGGCGCTGCGTGCATCAGAGCAAAGGTTGATGTCTGTTGTCAGTCTGTTTGGAACTAATTTGACTTGAAACGTGCTAACTTTGTCTTTTTGCATGCTCAGAATTTAATAATTTTGCACAAAAATCTGCCCCATTTGCTGCAAGGAAAAGCCAGTCTCTGTTTTGTTGTTGATGCTGCGTAGACTCCCATTTTAGAATATAGTTTTTTTTTTGCTTTGGACAACCTAAATAATGTACTTAACAATCTAAACTGTAACTATAAGAGGAAATGGCTTAAACACACAAACATTCTCCTATTTTCACACGCCCAAAACCGTGAAGGGCCATCCGAGGTGAAAGTATGCACAAGGAAAATGACAGATGTCTGATTTCAAAGGCACATGGTAATTGCCACTCTCTCTAAAAGTATTTTTTTGTAATGTCGGCGTAATGACAAGCCGAAGATGAGCCGAACACAGTGTACCTGCATCTGAGAGCAAAGTAGGTCACAAAAGACAGTCGTAAATCACATGTCAACGCTTTACGAGCCTAGATCGGAGTTTTATGAAAGAGGTGAAGGGAAAAACAAGATCAGAAGCAGGGCTAAAGCAGGGTTAAAACAGGGCTAAAACAAGACTAAAGGCCGGGGTAAAACATGGTTAAACAAGACTAAAGCCAGACAAGACTAGACTATATACAAGAGCCACATTGACGGACCAAAGAGAAAGGGTGAGTTACATTTAATATAGGAAATTACTAATATTTTGTTTTTTCATAGTGATGCACCGATCCAGCTTTTTCAGTTCCGATACCGATCCCGATACTTTAGAATTAAGCCTTTGCCGATATCCGATACCAACTGATACTTGTGTAAGGACTGAAATAGTTCTTTTTTCCTTTTCAAAACATAAGACTTTTGATCATATAGTGTTATTTATACCGCAAGACAAAACTGAACAACTTAAGAAGAAGAGAAAGAAAGAGAAGAGAGCAGGAGGGAGAGAGAGAGAGAAGAGAAGAAAGAGAGAAAGAAAGAGAGAGAGCGTGAGGAGAGAGAGAGATAAGAGAAAAGAAAGAGAGAGAAGAGAAGAAGAGAAGAGAAGAAGAGAGAGGAGAAGAGAAGAAAGAGAGGAGAGAAGAGAGAGAGAAGAAAGAGAGAGAGCGAGAGGAGAAAAGAGAGAGAGAAAGAAGTGAAGAAAGAGAGAGAAAGAAAGAAAGAATAGAAGACAGAATAATAGAGAGAAGAGAGAATTAGAGAGAAGAAAGAGAGAAAGAAAAGAGAAGAGAGAGGAGAGAGAAAGACATTCTGGATCAACATCAGCCTATAATCAGACTCATTATGTCCAATTAAACACAACTAGGATATCGGCTGAACCGATATTATGGAGCCGATACTCGATCCAGCAAAATGTCCTGGATCGGCACCGATATTCGATTCTAGTATCGGATCGGTGCATCTCTAATTTTTCAGTCAATCTTTTGCATTATGCGCCTGGTGCAGTTTAAATCTAACATGCATCACATTATCCAACCAACCCAACCACACTATACTTTTCATTCAAAATGTCTACATTTTATTCTGATTATTTTAAATAAATATTAAACAGAGCATTGAGGAACAGAGATCTGGAGTCGATTACACTTAAGACAGTCAGAAGAACTTTTATGTGAATGTAGCCGGTGTGTCACAATTGTTTAAGTACAGTGTAGGTGCTAACTGGTAAACACAGTAACTGGGCTAGATCAGAAGAAAAACGGTTCGACTCTGGGAGTGGAGAGAGAGACTGAAACAGGAATTGCTTTTAAATGGATCCTTATATATATTGAAGACAAAGACAAAACATACAACACTTAACCAAATAAGTTGTGAATGGCCATTCATAGGTATTTACAGTAGGTTCAACAAAGATTACATTCAATATTGATTCAGCGCTAAGTTCGAGTAAAGTTCATTGAGTATATTGATTGTGAAAGGTATTGTTTACGAACGCTCCAAGTGTTCTCTCCAATGTGCTATTGAAGAAAAGTTCAGTTTACGTTATGTGGAAGGCAACAGTTCAATGCGGTCCCAAAAGTGTCCAGCAGGGGATAGTCCATAGTGTGGGAAGGAAGTGTGTGAATGTGTGTGATTGGGCCGAGTGAATGAGTTCTGAGTGGTTGGGAGGAAGAGAGAGCGGCTATGAGGAGCCTCCTACCAGCCCGACCAGCCCGGCTTGTGGTTCTGGATCCTGGGCTTTAAGCTCGCCATCAGACCTGGCCAGTTCGTAGTTTATTCTTTTTCTCGTGCTTGAATTGCACCAGTAGTCGGTTCCTCAAGCGCGTTCACCTGGGCTTTCCCACTCACTCCTGACTGCTGCTTGTCGCGCAGCTGTTTTGAAAGCTCTGATTGTACGTGCCCATGCGACACAAGGGCGCATGACGTCATTCTTCAAGCGAGGCACAGAGGAGAAAATACATTCATATGAAACAGTTTTAATAGCAAACATATGCATTTTTCACCTGGGTTACATGAAGCTCCACAGTGTGTTCTTGTTCTTAATAATGAAGGCTAATCCATTTACTAAAACCTCAAACTTTTAGATGAGATAAAAATATCAATTGTTATAATGCTGTTGTCAAAGTGGGCGGGGCTTGTGTCTGCGTCAGAGCTAAAATAAAGACATGTAACAGTCTCGATGGCAGACTCAGCTCACGTTGGCATCCACACGGCTTTGTCCTGGGCCTCAGTATTTTCCTGTGTAACTTTAGCACATGGAAATGGTCCGCATGTTGAGACAGGAGCCGGCATTTCTCATGTAAATCCTCTCATTTGGTTTTGAGGACACACATTTGCATCTCTGCGCAGCTCAAGTCTTCACTCACCACAATCTCTGCAAGGCTCAAACTATTCATTTATGAGATTTATGTATAAAAAACGTATTACTTGAATTATTGTTTCGTTCAATTTCTACAGGAAAACAGCAGAGTCACACTAAAACTAATTTGTATTTAAAAATCACAAAGCAGAGAGTGAATTTCATCTCATAATCTCTAACAGCCTCAGACTTTCACGTATGATTAGTTGAATAAGAAAGACTTTCAGTTTGAATCAGGAGCCGAAGGCAGCTCTCTGATTGGCTGAGCTTGAGTGGTCCTCTCCAGTTTCACTTTGTGGTTTGTAAATAGAAGTTTATAAGTTTATATATCATTGCAACCAAAACTAAATCCATGTCGATGTGTTGAGGGATTTAGGAGAGGAAGTAGTCAGATTTAAAACATACAGTAAATTGTTTTTGCATTGTGAGAATCAGCTACCCCAGCTTGATTAGGGGGGAAGAGAGAGGAGATGCATCAATGGACATGTTTTTAGTTATAGGGGAAACTGGAGCACCTGGAGGTAACCCGGGGAGAACACTCAAACTCCACATAAAAGGCCTTGAGCAGTCTGGGAATTGAACCCAGGACTTTCTTGCTATGAACACAGGAACATCTCTCTTTAACTGTTTTTATAAACACCTGACTCAGAGGGTGTTGTAGCTGTTTGCGTTTGTTGTTTTGTTGTGATCCAGGAGCAGGATGTAACATCTGTCAAACCAGTGATAAGAAACGGAGAGTGGAGCAGGGTTAAAACGGGACTAAAGCAGGGCTGCAGTTTCACATTGGTCGTCAGTGTTTTAGCTTTAGCGTCAGCTGCACGAGGTCTGGCCAGGCCAAGACAGTATAGATTTATAGATTTATAATTAGTGTAGGGCTGGGCGATATTGACAAAAAATAAATGTCTGTATTTTTTTGGGGGCATATCTCGATAACGATATTTAGACCATTATTATGTCAACAGGCTGTGGTCAAGTTGAATGAAATAATGCCATGAATCTAGACGGTGAACAAGATTTCTGATTAATATAACCTGGACTTTGTCATAAAATATCTAAAAGATCATTTCATTCATTCATTCATTTTCTACCGCTTAATCCCGTTAGGGGTCGCGGGTGACTGGAGCCTATCCCAGTGACTTTGGGCCTTAGGCAGGGAACACCCTGGACAGTGGCCAATTCGTCGCAGGGTTAGACAGACAAACATTCACTCACTAAGGGAAATTTACAATTAACCTAAACATACATGTTTTTTTGGCGGTGGGAGGAAACCGGAGTACCCGGAGAAACCCCACGGTGACACGGGGAGAACATGCAAACTCCACCCAGAGAGATCGTGAGATGTTGATATGGTCCGACCCGGGAGTCGAACCCACGACCTCCTTATTGGGAAGCCAGAGCTCTAACCACTTGACTACCGTGCACCCAAGATTATTTCAAACTGTTTCTGGTGATTTCCATTAGTGACTAGACCCGATCACTTTTGTATTACAACAAAAACTGACTTTGAGCAACATTTATTTGAGCTGCAAACATCTGTGTGAAGGATTATTGGTCTGGAAAATACTGCGATGTCACGTGAACAAAGTGAAATGTTTGCAAAAGAATCACAGAAGTGCAGACATATTACATATATATCCTAAGTTGAAAGTTACTAGCATAATTTCTCTATTTTCTATTCTTACAGGGTTCTTTTTGTGGCAATTTTAACTATAAACGATTTACTCAATATTCCTTTTTGGATATCTTGAAAACCACTTTCACAATATTATCTAAAATTCGATATATTGCACAGCTCTACGTTACTTTGTTCTTTCAAAAGTCAACTTAAAGTAATGAATGAAACCATTGCCATTTAATAACATTTATTTCATTGGTTTATTTGATCAACCTTTCTGTAAATGTACCAGAATTTGAAAGGCTATTTTGCATGTGTAGCCCCTGGACAGATGGGGAAGTAGTCACCCTGGAATGTAATAATAAAAGTTACATGAGATATACATTCATTTTAGCTTTCATACTTCTGTAGTAAATATTGGCCTGTAGAATGTTGTGACTTCATGTGAACCATTAGATTAATCTTACGTCTTTAACCCTCGACTTTCTTCATAATCTCCGTTACAGCCGTGTTTGGGTTGACTTTAGACCCAGAGCTTTTCTTTCATCAAAATGACAGAGTTTTGATTCATTTGTCGGTTTGTTCCAGACGTAAACACGACTTTTGGAGAGACTAAAACCACAGACGTTAGGAAACTGTCTGCCATGCCACCGCACGGCATTATGGGTAATCAGGGGGCCTTAGACAAAACAATGTGAGTCAATTTAGACGTGTTTCCACTGGTTCAATGTCCTGTTTTTGAGTTTTTAAATGTAAAGACTTAAAATGTGTCTTGTCCAGCAGAAGAAGCAGTAGTTGTGTTCAGAAGAGCATCACATGGTCAAGTTTCGTCAGTCTTATTTCTTACATTATTACATTATTAGCTGAAGTTAGGCTGGAGTGATTCAGTCGTACCTGGTCTTAACCTGCAGCGTTCACAAGAAAACACAGAACATTACAGGTTCTCTCTCTGCACAATGTAAAGGATCCAAAAGACCAAAGCAGTTGTGTTGTTATTAGAAGGAATTGCACGAGCCAAATCAAGCTTTGCATGAAAACATTGCATTGACTGTTGTCAAACCTTGTCACAGTAAAACTACTGCTGTTTCTGGATTACACAGAGACTTTTATTTTGTAAGCCCGCAGGACGTGATGCTGTTGGTGAAACTTGCACATCAAAGTGAAGAAACTATAGATTTGGCTGCGGCAATTAAAAAAATGTCTAGTCTTGTGACCAGTTGGAGCATTTGGTTGGTTCCAGGAGAAAATTAGTTTAATGTATTAAAGTTAGATTTTATTGTCCCGAAGAGCAGAAGTGTCCCATAGAAGCAGGGCCACATTGGCCAGATTGTTGTCAAACAGCCGTTAGTCACTACTGTAATAAACCTCACTACTCCTATGAGATACTATAATTCATTCATTCATTCATTCATTTTCTACCGCTTGATCCGTTAGGGGTCGCGGGTGACTGGAGCCTATCCCAGTGACTTTGGGCCTTAGGCGGGGAACACCCTGGACAATGACCAACTTGCCGCAGGGTTAGACAGACAACCATTCACTCTCTCATTCACTAAGGGAAATTTACAGTGATGCCCAATTAACCTAAACATACATGTTTTTGGAGGTGGAAGGAAACCGGAGAAAACCCACGGTGACACGGGGAGAACATGCAAACTCCACCCAGAGAGATCGTGAGATGTTGATATGGTTCGACCCGGGAGTCAAACCCACGACCTCCTTATTAGGAAGCCAGAGCTCTAACCACTTGGCTACCGTGCACCCCTACTACAATAATATTTTCTGTAATTGATTTTATATATTTATTGAAGTTGCCAATACACACTTGTAAATGTCTGAGTAATGTATTTCTCTTTAAAGTCAAGATAAACCCCCAAAAAACAAAGTGACTCTTTCTCACCACTGTGGCCAGTGTCAGTTCTAGACTCAATGTGACATCAGTATGTATTTTCCACTCAAACCTGAGCACTAATTGCAGACACCTGCTGTAAAACCAATCACACTGCTGTTCTCCATTGTAAGCCCCGCCTTTTTCTTTTGCCCAAAGCCTTTTGAGTTAACTGTGTTTGAAAAGTGTTTGTAGATGGAGTTTAGGGAGTGAGCTTCTCTTTAAGTTTCAGACAAATCATTTTATTAGGTTGTGACATCCAGATTACTCACATTCCACATAAAACACATGAAGTTTTTACATTTGACACGTGTAGTAGAGAACGTTATACATCTCCTCAGGAGCAGTGAGCGCTGTATCTTCTGTTTGGCCTGGTCAGTCGCTTTGACATTTGAAGTATTTGTGTTTGTGGAGGAAACCAGAGCAAAGACCTGCAGACTCAGACAAACATCCAAAGTTTAAGATGAAAAAGTCTCAGAGAATAAAAGCCTCTTTGTGTATGTTTGCTTTTTTGTTGAGATCAACTTCATTTATTAAAACATAACATTTATTTACTGAACCGGACCTCGAATGTCACTGTCTTTGATCACTTTCTAGAGTCGTTATTCATCGCTTATTCTTTTTTTTTTTCTTTTTAGTTTTTGTGCTGAAAAAGTTAATTATTTGTAGAAGTTATGGTCGAGTTCTACGAAACTTTACAATATCCAGTTTTGCACTTTGGACATTCGCCTAAACTCACCTCTTTTGACCATAAACACTCGAAAGAAGAAAACGCAATATTCTCACATTTATTATAGAATTCTAACGACAGAGGCATCGCTGTTACGTTTTCTTCCTTCATATAAACCGACTGGATTTGTGAGAAGGTGAAGCTTGCGTTTCCGTTCGTCCCGAGAGCGCCTGAACGTCTCGTGTGGTCTTCAGGGACAGTGTTGTGTTGAGGAGGATCAATAAAAGGCAGAAGTGTGGAAACTCCCCGGGCTCTTTGGCTGATAAGAGCGGCTTTATTCTGAAATGATTAACTGTTCGTGTCTTTATCTGCGCGCACACATTCCTCCGGACCACAAAGACTTTTACACAAACTTCAGCCGAATCCACAAGTTCAGAACGACGAGATGACGACTGTGTGTGGACATGAACTGGAGAAAGAGATTGTAGAGTTTCTATGATCAGTTGACGGTGAGACATGTGAGGAAGTGTGTTGCTGAAGAGCACAAAAGCCATGTTCTGACTGACTCTTTATGGTTCTACTTAAGGCGACTGTGGTTTGACTAATGTGAATGTGAATCTTGCCTCCACAGACACGACTTTGACTGAAAACAGGATTACTTCATCAGCAGAACAATTAATAATGTACAAATCAACAACAGTGTTTAGGGCTGTAACAAGTTCATCCATTATTGAAATAATCGCCAACTAAATTAGGAATCGAATGATCATTACCTAGTCTTTATAAAGAGATTTTTGGTCTATGTCACTTTCCGCTCTACTGCACATGTGTTATGCAGAAAGAGCCGCTCTCCATCTGCTTAGCTGTGGAAACATTTCTGAATAAAACAACAGGACGAGAGCTGCTGTTTCTGGACCGGTCTGACAGACGTCTGTCTCCTGAAGCTTGAGACAGTGTTTTTCTCACTCTTTTTATTTTTTTTCACTCATCTGAATGTAACTTTTAAGAGTCGTGGGGTTGATAACTTTTGTGTTCACACAGTGATAAACTCTTGTAGTTACTGACAATGGAGCTTTTTCAACTTGTTTCCACTGTTTGTGTCCATGAGCTAGGGCTGTGCAATTAATTGAATTTCAATTTGAATTACCATTAGGCTATTGCTATAATCGTTTACAAAAATTGTGTAATCATTTTTTAGAAAAAAATGGTGGTCTGGTGGTACAATTGTGTAACATTTACAGCAGTTTATTTCTGAAACCTGTCACATATTTAATTTTATCTTTTCACTCTTACGCAGTCTCTCTAAGCAAATAATCGTTTGATAATTGTGATTTCAATTATGACTTAAATAATCGTGATTATTATTTTCATCATAATGGAGCAGCCCTAGTATGAGCGCTGGGTGTGCGCCTCGCCTGTGTTGAACAAAATCCCTCTATGCAGGTTCCTAACATGAGCTGTGGAAAAGCTTCAGTGTGTTTTTTTAAATACTAAACTAAATACAAACTCAATTTTATACTAAGAAATAGATTGATCTACCCTATGATGCCACATTTGTCATTAAAAATACTCTTTTTACGTCAGATTTCTATAGAATAGATTTCAACAGAAAACACAAACGGCTTAGTTTTTCTTACTTAAGATAAGGAGAAAAGAGGAGAAGGGAGAGAAAGAAGAGGAGAGAGAGAAAAGGAGGAAGAGGAGAAGAGAGAGAGAGAGAAAGGAGGGTAATCATAGAGAAGAGGAGGAGAAGGGAGAGAGGGATGGGGAGGGTAGGGGGGGAGAGAGAAGAGGGTAAGAAGGAGGAGAGAGATGAGAAAGGAAAGAGAAGCGGAGAAGGGAGAGAGAAGAGAAGGGTAAGAAGAGCAGGAGAAAAGAGGAGGGTATGGAGAAGAAAGGAGAGAGAAGGAGAAAAGAAAAAGGAGGAAGGAGGAGAGAGAAGAGGAGGATCTGTGCGCTTTTGTACACTGTTTATGAAAACCCATTTATTTACCTAAAACCTCAAGTTAGTGTGTCCCTGGAGAGTGAAACAAAGCTTAGGTTGTACTCAAGACATAAATAGGTTGAAAACTCTGGTGTAGTGGATTCACAGCGTCGACACGTGAGGTCTGGAGTCATTTCACTAAAGTTTGTCTTCACGCTGCTGGTCCTGAATGAGTCTGGATTCTTTTGTGTGAGTGTGGAGCTCTGGACACCTGCACCTGTCAGCGCCTCGTTACACCTGTCCACACCTGAAGTTACTCCTGTCAGCGCCTAGTTACTAAACACACACACTAACATTAGCAGTAAACTGTTTTTAGCACTGCTGTAATCACAATGATGTTGACACAATATGAAAATTTCTTGTACAAAGTTGAGGGTCTTGGTTTTGATACCTGCCCTGTCTAAAACCTTAAAGTGACGGCGTGTAGCTTTTGAAACAGAAAGTTAAAACAGTACTAAGGAACATTCCTCGTCATACGTACATCAATATTACAGTGGACTATTTTAGTTACAGAAAACAAGCAAGAGACGCTGTCATTCCCCAATCAGTCATTTGCTGAATGCTTGGTAAATTCATTCTGCCTAACTTTGATTACTAATTGTAGGATTTTTCTTTAATAAGACAGTTGTAATAAGCTATAAGCTCGTACCTCGGACGTCACCACTGATGAAGGCGGAAGTTCTGCCGCCAAAACTGTCAGGCACGAGCTTATAGCTTATTACAACTGTCTTATTAGAGAAAAATCCTACGATTAGTCATTTGCTGAAATTGAGATCATTTTAGTTGATTCCGTGACATTATTTGCATTGTTTAAACTGCCAGAAAAGGTTAAAAATGTCTATGTCAGTTTAGATTGCCAATCACATGAGATTACGTTTGATAAAGTCACATGAATTCTCGTACGTCTACTTTCCAAACTTTTAAAACATTCAATTTAACACTAATGAGCTGTTTTATGAGGTTTATTTACAGGTAAATATTACAGTATGTTTTCACAAAAAAGCTATATACCCTAAAATAACCAAGTTTATTTAAATGATGATAAATGTACCATATTCTATGTTGATGTCCTCATAGGTGTTGCCGTAGTCAAACACTAATTGTGCAGAAGCTCCTGGGCGTGCGGCGTGCCACGGCCCCATTCGTACCAGAAGACATGATTCGTACCTTTAGCTTTACTTCTTTTACATTGTTTTATTCGTATTGAAATTTTAATTAAACACAGACGAAACTAAACAGTTAAACACAAAATTCCCTCACAGATTTCAACAAAGCAAATGATTATAAAATGAGATTTATTCTGTTTAAAGCCGTAAATGCCTGATTAAGCTAGTTCCGGCTGCTATCTGTTGCTTAAAATGATGATAAATAAATGTGCCGTTTTGGGCTTTCTATTGCCAAACTTCTGTAAGATTCATAAATATCAATATAAAGAAATAATATTAACTGAACACTTACAAATAATGTGTTTAAAAGACGTAATTTCGGTCTGCGAATGCTTCGTTGACCTATAAAGGAGCTTCCGGACGAATCGGGTCTTCCGGTACGAAAGGGGCTGCGACAGTGCGCACATCAACTTTTGATGCAAATTCAGCTCTGACTCCGAATGTTAGCAGGCATGTTAGCCTGTTAGCGCCGCTAGCTAGCGCTGCTTTTGGGTCATTTTTAAAGTTAGTTTAACCACAGTTATTCTTTAAAGGCTAAATGAAGGATCACAAAGGTAACACAGATGTTTGTCTGTAAATGTGGATTATTTTTATGATTTAAAGAGCTTTCACTAGGGATGGGACGAGACAGAATTTTCACGAGACGAGACGAGCCACGAGATCGGGTCCACGAGATCGAGACGAGACAAGATTTTTAAATAATTTGCATTAATTGTTTCAATTTAGAATTTAAACAAGGCACATTACAAAATTTGATTTGTATTATTTATTATTGTTAGTTTATATTCTTTTAGTTTAGCTTTACCTTTCATTATGTGTATCACCTTGGATTTTTATTATTTGAACGATCTGTGTTTTGACTGAAATTGATCCACTCCTCCGTGTGTAGCTCAGACTCCGCCCCCTTCCCCTTCCTTCACAGCGTTGCCGCTGCTGGGACCAGACGCACACAGATGAGGAGACTTTCCTACTTTTTACATGACAGAGGCCAAAATATCTCTTTGTGGATCTATTTTAAACTATGTTTAAGTGTGAAAAACACGGCGCTGTTCCCGCGATGTCCGCGCGTATATTTGACGATTATATATTTTTCGCGCTAACTTTTACAATGTTTAGGACTAATTATCTCTGTCAATATTGGTCCTATCTTTACGAAATAAAAACTGAGACAGAGTTTAGACTGTTTTCTGTCAGAATAAGTCCGCTACAAGTCTGTGTGTGGAGGAGAATATTTACTACAGCTGCTCAAAGATACGAAACTTAATTTCATGACCATGAAAACATCTCACGAGACAGATCAGTACGTGTGCGCACAGTATCGTGACAGTTTGATCTCGCGAGATCTCGCGGCACGAGATCTCGTCCCATCCCTAGCTTTCACCGAGCCTTTTCCAGCTGCTCTGTGTTAGCCCTAGCATTAGCCATGAGCAGAAAACAGCTGCTGCATCTACGGCTTCTCATTCCGGACAATACAGGAAGTTATTAGATCTGAGATTTGGTATGAGTACTCGTCGATACCGATACTTGAAAAATATGCAGTTGGTTTGTTAAACGCCAGGTTGGCTACAATCTCCCTGGTCAAGCTCCAGACTGAACAAGCCACTTTTCACTATTTATTCAATTACAGAGACTCTGGGAGTCGGCAGCATGTCAATCATGAATTTTGGATCAGTTGTTTGCATGACCACACCTACTGATAATTATTTACCATGTGTGAATATAATTTCTTTCAATGACAGTGATAGTTCTGGTTAATAATGTTGCGCTGCTTTTACCTTATCAAAATGCAAACACGTTTTCACCCAAACAGACACTTTGAGACGGAGGATTTCTCTGCTGGTACCAAACAAAACCTTTAATCTTGAATCTTTGGCTCAGGTTCAATCAGATAAAAGTGCCCACAGTTCTCCCCAAAACATAAACAAACACACACAATCTGTTAGCATCAGCCCAAAACAGTTGGACAGAAGAAATGTCGTCTGACCTGTTTGAGCTGCAGAGTCTGAGTTTGTCTGTGAGGATGGATCACTTTCTCTCAGGGCAGGTATCTTTATGGAAACAGGCCTGAAGACAAAAACCTGCTCCAGACCGGGTTAAAGGTCACAATGAGACGTGAAGAGAAGGTTTTGACAGTGAGGTTTAAGGTTTTATGACCCATTTCTAACGAGTTAATTGTGTTTTTGGGAGCTATTTTCAGTTCTAGATCTCTTCCTCCTCCTCCTTCACCTCTTCCTTCTTTTCCTTCTTCTCTTCCCCCTTCTCTCCTTCTCCTTTTTCTTCTCTTCCTCCTCCTACTCTTCTTCCTTTTTCTCTCCCTTTTTCTCCTTCTTCTCTTCCTTCTCCCCTTCTCCTCCTCCTCTTCCTTCTTCTCTTCTGTCTTCTCTTCCTACTCCTTCTCTTCCTTCTTCTCTTCTCTTTTGTCTGCTCTTCCTCCTCCTCCTTCTCTTTCTTCTTCTTCCCCTTCTTTTTCTCCTCTTCTTTTTTCTCTTTCTCCTCCTCCTCCTCCTTCGCCTTTTCCTTCTTCTCTTCTTCTCCTTTTTCTTCTCTTCTTTCTCCTCCTCCTCCTCCTTTTCTTTCTTCTTCTTCCCCTTCTTTTTCTCCTCTTCTTTTTCTCTTTCTCCTCCTCCTCCTCCTCCTTCACCTCTTCCTTCTTTTCCTTCTTCTCTTCCCCCTTCTCTCCTCCTTTTTCTTCTCTTCTTTCTCCTCCTTCTTCTCCTCCTCCTCTTCATCCTTTTTCTCCCCCTCCTTCTCCTCTATAGTTGTAGTTTGAGTGCATTTTTAATCTAACACTGAGTCTGACCTGGGCAAATTGCGGCCCGAGGACCAGATGCGGCCCGCAACCTGTTTAAATCAGGCCCCCAGCATGTTTTTTTGGATTAAGTCTTAGTCTTTATATTTCAAATTTTGACTGACTTAACTATAGAGCATGTGTCTGGACTTATGTTCTCTATAAACATCACAAAAACAGACAAAATAATTGATCAAAAAGACTCTATTGTACTCTAACCATGTCTCATCTCCTGTTTTAGACTCGTTTGGATCTGGACAAATACCTCTCTTCGTCCGCCGCTGTGCCGGTCCTGAGTCTGGACTCTGAGACCGTGGACAGGAAATACCGACGGGAGAGCGCCTCTGTGGTGGACGAATACTTCTCCGAGGACAAAAGCCCCACTCCCTACAGCGTGAACATCAACGTGATCCTGCCCAGCACCACACACCTGCGCACGGGACTGTACCGCCACAACAAGACCATCAAGACAGAACCGGGCCTGGAGGTGCCCTGCTCCAGCCCCCAGAGCCAGGCCCAGAATCCCAACCAGACCAGCCAGGCTCTACCGGACTTCACCTCCGTCTTCAACGTCAACAATGTGTTTGTCAAACCGGACATGAGCCCAAACGGGACCAGCAGCAGTCACAGTTTAGAGACAGAGCTGCAGATCGGACCGCCGCCTCCACAGCCTCAGGTGAGACCCAGACCAGACCAGAGTCCTGCCTAGGCTCGGGTTAGTTTGCTTCCTTGTTGAGGTGTCCACCCATAGAATCAGAGCAGTCTACTATTTATTTTTCTATCAAACAGTTTGCACCTGAACTAGTCCTGTATGATTTCAAGAGCTATTGAACAGTCCATATTGACCATTTGCACCTACGCCATGACAGAGGGCAGAAGTACATGTAATAATATAATATTTTCTTATGTTTCCGTAAAGAAAGCGATGAATGCTTCTAGCGCATATTCAGTACATTTGTCTGTGGAAGTAGGACATCTTTTAGACGCAAATAAAGCAGGTATTTGGAAAAACGAAAGAATGCAGCGTATCCATAACTGCTCTCTTCCTCCTGCTATGTTTGCCGATTTAATAAAGTTTACACATTTTCCTGACTTTACTCCACATGATTTGAACCATTATGTGGTAAACAGGGTTTTGTTTCACACTGGAGCAGATTTAAAAGCAACAAGAGTTTGTATGTAAGGCCTGTGTTAGCCACATGATGCAGTCTGTTTCAGAAATTCACTGCATCTTTTATTTTATTTTATTTTTTCAAATGTCATACTTTTTTTTTCTATTAGCATTGACTTATCTTGTTGAAAGTTTTCACTGCAAATCTGCAACAACTTAGAGGGATTTAGGTCTTTTGATTTATTGCTGCCACCACCGAAGTCTTCTTTCTTCATCAAAATGTAAACGAAAAAGCTACAGGCTTATGTCTCTCGTACACAGACTGTGAGGCGAGTTCGGACTGAGTTTCTTGTGAAGTATCTTGTACACTAGCTCCAGTTCACTGTGGTCTGTTGCCCAAAGCCGTGCAGATTCACGTGGATTACTGCGAGAATGCTCGTAGTATGAGTTGAAAGTCGCATCAAACTGCTGCGACCTCCGACAAAATAGACTCTCTACGGATTCTTTCCATACACTCACGCGACTCTCGACGTGCGCTCACACTGTCCCGAGGTCTGTGGACAAGGGCGCATCGCACCGAAGTCGTACTCAGGAGTTAGGCTTACAACCTCCTGCCTGTTAGTGCAGCGTGTCGCACAAGATACACCGTTTTACAATTGAAATCAATAAAAGTGACTTAGAAAGAGGCAGGTTTTCTGCAAAGTTTCCATTGTTGTAATGCACATATAGAGAGAGATTTTGCCTCCATCATGGAGAAGTAGGCGTTTCGACACGTGCAAAGGTCTATTGCATTAACCCACAAAAAAAAAACCAAGGTATAAATAGGGCTGCAACTAACGAATATTTTGCTATTCAATTGGTTGGGCGATTATTCTTTCGATGAATCAATTAGTTGTTTAGAACGCAAAAGTCACTGTGAATTTACAAGTTTCAAGAGAGACAATTTACATTTACATTTTAATGAAGCAAAATCGTGTATAGCACCTTTAACAGCACAACTGCAGATGTGCTTTTGATGGGAACATTTTCTTTCTCTTCAGTCAAACTTTATTTACTTTAAAAGGAGCCGTGTGCAATTAGAACATAATTGTTGCTATTTGATGCTTTGTACCGGAGTTATCCTGAGGCCAAGTTACATCTGCAGGAGAAACACAAACCCACAAACATTTGACAAAGACACAATGACGACGAGCTGAAGACAAAACGCACACAACAACACAGACATGTAATAACATCTCCTGCAGCCTTTCACTCTCAGTCACTTTCACACAGAAACACGGCTGCACCTGGAGAGTTAAGATCACTGTAGATGTGTTGTTCTTAGTTTTAGAGTCGTTTAGTCGATGGAAGATTAATCGACCAAGATTTGTGTCGCTTGACTATTTAGATACAAATCAGGGGAAAACTTCACCAAAGATCAAAGTGTGTTTATAAACAGATGTGTTTATGTGCTAATGCTAACGCTATAAAGCTTGACAATTTGAAAATCTACATCTTCAATGCACAGGGTCAATTGGCTCTGTGCACAGAACATCAGTTGGCTTGTTTTTGTTCAAATTAGCTAACTTCTGTACATACCAGCATTTCCTGTTAGCATTTAGATACAATAACATTCACCTCAACTCACTATCACTGTCTGATCTTCTGAGTATTTATTGTTTTAAGCTGGTGTAGTGAAAACTTCATAGAAATGAACTGAACAGGAAATGCTTGTATGTACAGAAGTTAGCTATTTTGAACATAAACAAGCCAACTGAAGTCCCATGCACAGAGCCGGTTGCACATCCTCACGTTCCACTGAAAAAGCTGACTGTCTAAAAGTGCAGTGGACCCAGTGTTGCCAGATGGGATTATCGTACTAAAGCCTCAAAATTATCGTATTTTGCAAAAGAATTATCGTACACATCAAAACTGTTTTAAATTTTGGGTCAGAGCCAATTTAATGACATAAAGACCTCTTTAGACGATGCTAAATCATTCCAGAGGTTAATGTTTAAACATGTTCTACTCAGTTGGGAGGGTGAAAAAATACAAGATTGCTTCTATGTTTAGTGCAATTCACAGGGGCGTCAGACTGAGGGGGGTAAATGGTACTGTTTCCCCGGGGCCCAGGGCAGGAAAGGGTCATTTTTGCTTGTGAAAAAAATATTGTTCCTCTAAATGTAATTATTTGTGACATCAAAGAGCTCCATCTCCTTTAAATGTAGCAAATACACTTTGACCAAAGAAAATCGCTAAAAAAAGATGAAATGGTCAAACTATTAACAAATATAATAGCTAGAGATTATAATATTATAGGCAAAGTTTCAGATTCATGGTCGTTCAATAAATACGCATATTCACTGGGTTTTGTGCCAAAAATTGCCACAACTTCTCAATCCTGCAACATTATATTGAGTCAAAATGTCACTTGCTTAATCATTACAAATGCCGACATAAACCCTAATAGCAATATTTTGTGTGGAATGTAAAAAGTAAATAAATAAAGCCTATAATCATATTTTAGAAGTAAATAAACCTAAATGTCTAAATAAACAAGACTTTGTATTAGGGGCCCATCAACAAAGTTTGTACCTGGGACCCAGAATTTAGTGCTACGCCCCTGGCAATTCACATCAAGTTTTCTCCTTTTCACAGCTCAAATCAATCTGATTGTAAACTAATATCAATAGAACTCAATCATTCTTTATTATAAGTAAAGTAAAGCATGATTCACTCACTCTTTCTTCGTCTGATGTTTTTATTATTGCTCATGCGGCCTGGTTGTGTGTTTGGTCTCAGCGCACTGGGGCAGACGCAGACGCGAGGAACTATTGGTGCTGTTGACCAATAATATCACAGAACACCTCTAAAACTCACGCTGTGTTAAGTGTTTACTGATCCTGGATCCGTTTAGGTGAGCTCAATCAGTCAAGACGAAGAAAATACCTGGCGCTTCAAATTATTATACATTTACATAGAGTTTTACAGTGACTTTGAATTACTGATCGTACATCGTACAGGGGATTAAGTTTTAGTAAGTCTGGCAACACTGAGTGGACCTTGCTTTTAATCGTGTCTGCAGTACTATTATTATTATTGTAACTTGTTCATATTTTTCTTCCTGACAGGTTTAATAAGAAATATGACTTCTCATCCAGGACATAACAGAGCTGTATCGGATCAGAGATTTGGTCTGAAACTAGTCGATTGATAGTCAACTATTGCCCAATTTGACTGATCATTACATTTCAAGTAATTTGTTTAAAGACTTGTGTGAACATTTTACTGTTGGACTGACATAATATCGTTCCAATATCGTAACCGAAATATGCCAAAAAATGCTCGAATTATCATTTTTTGCCAGTCCTATTGCAGTCATATTTTCCACTGAGAAACGAATGGATCTGCAGTACTTTTATTATTGTAACTTGCTCATATTTTCCTTCCTGACAGGTTTACCATCTGCCAATCAGCAACTCTGACCTCTCCATGACCCTGAGCACCAGCCAATCAGCAGCCAGCGGGGGCCGGACCATGTTAAACCTGGGCACGGTGTCGTTAACGGGAGCTAACGGCAGCTACATGCTAACAGAGCCGGTCCCACAGCACCAGGCTTACTTCCCCCAGCCTCACCCTCAGCACCCGCAGACCGGCCCCCACAGCCTCCCTCCCTCACCCCCGAACTCCCAGCCCGGCAGCCCCGACACCCAGGCCGAGCTGCTGACGCTGGGCTCACACTCCGCTCCTCCGCCTTACCAGCACCGAGTCCTCCAACCGCAGCAGCAGCAGCAGCATCATCCGCAGATACTGACGCCCAAAATCACAGGACTGTCCCCTCACGCGCTGCTCATGACCCACGGCCAGGGCGTCCTCACGGGGCCCAAGTACAACCGACGGAACAACCCCGAGCTGGAGAAACGCAGGATCCACTTCTGCGACTATCCAGGTCTGCTTCCACAAAAAACAGCTCTGCTCAAAGAAAACAAAAGCTTTTTAATAGGGATGCACCGATCCTGCTTTTTCAGTTCCGATACCGATTTTGATACTTTGGCTTTAAGTATCTACCAATACCCGATATTAGTGTACCGATACTAGTGTAAGGACTGAAATTTCTTCTCTTTCTTATTAAAACATAAGACACTTTGTCATATATTGTCAGTTACAATGCAGGTCACAACTTGACAACTTAATCTGAATAAATAATAATCCAATAATATGAGACGTTCTGGATCAAGTCCAGCGAATAAATTTGTCTCATTATGTTAAATTAAAAGCACAACTATGATATCAGCTGAACCAATATCATGGAGCCGATACCCGATCCAGCTAAAATTTCCTGGATCGGCACCGATATCCGATCCCAGTATCGGACCAGTGCATCCCTTCTTTTAAACAAGACTTATTTTGTGTTTATTTAGGAAGAAATTGTGACTCATGTAGATCAATAATTCAAGTTTTGTTCATTGTAAAACACAAAAATTATCTAAAACGGCTTAGAAATGGAGCTCAACAGTGGAAGATGGCCCTGGTTCCGGGAGAATTTTGCCCCATGTTATAGTGCCATAGGCTTTTCGAAAAATTCAATTATGTCAGCCAGCTATGTGCTAACTCAGATCCACAGCGCGGTTGTTTTCAGTCTAAAAAGCACATCTAGAACTAAAAATTCAGCAAAATGTCGTAATAACTTCGTAGTTTAATAGGCTGAAAAAACAGGTTTTAAACAAAAATGTAGGTCCTATGCTCCTGACTCCTAACAGGTCCATTGACTTCCTGTTCAAAACTGCAGAACGAATAAGCCCCGCCTCTTCATTGTGAAATTTTACTTGAATAAGCCACAGATGTTAAACTACTATTTTTGGAATCGCATGTGCCCAAGAACACAACCACATTTACTTAATTTTATTGTTAATGACCCAATTTGTAACATTTATTTTTTTCTGCACAATACACTCGATGTTACATTTTTGCATATCTTGAAACTAACATTCACGATATTATCTAAAATTCGATATATTGCCCAACCCAGTACAATTTATAAAACTGTGTACTCCAGGGCTTTTCAAATGGCGGTCCGGGGGCCAAATGCGGCCTACTAAGACTAATTTACAGTCTGGTGTTGATCCAGAATGTCTCATAATATTGGGCATTTTATTCAGATTAAGTTGTTAAGTAGTGACTTGTACTATAAATAACAGTTACATAACACAATATGACCATAGCGGTTTGTTTTTTATTGAAAAAAAAAACCAACAACAACAAAAAACAACGCAATTTCAGTCCTTACACTTGTATCGGTTGATATCGGGTATCGGCAAATAGCTAAAGCCAAAATACCGGGATCGGTATCGGAAGTGAAAAAGCTGGATCGGTGAATCTCTAATAAGAACTAAAGGGTAATAAGTTGAACTGTGAGTGATCCTAAAATCTGTCAGTGAAAAACATGAGAGAAGCCTGAATGTTCCTGTTGTTTATCTGGTCAGTGAACAATGAATCACATTTACTTCAATACAAAAGAAGATGGAGCAATACTGTTTTTTTATGTCCATATATTCACTACATGTGCATTTTCTTTCTGGACGTAAATGTAATTAATTCTCTGCAGTGTAAAGACTTGGCAGCCTTTGAAAAGAATCTCATAAAACTGGTCATGTACAGGAGCATTGAGTTCATTAGTCTACACCAGGGCTATTCGATTATATTTACAAGCGGGACAAGTTTACGAAGGGCTAAGGTCTGAGGGCCGGACTACAAAGCAGAACTACAATAAATGAGTCTGGCCTGATCACTGCGTTAACGTTCTCCTCGTTTTTGTTACAGGCTGTACCAAAGTTTACACAAAGAGTTCCCACCTGAAGGCGCACCAACGGACGCACACAGGTAAAACACTTTCACTTTCACTTTGAGGAACTGTAAAAACAATGCAGTGATGACAGGAGCAGGAAACTAGCGTGTTTGTGGTTGTATTTAACGTCAGGTTTATCAATGAATTACACATTAATTACCCTTTCGGTCTTCGGTTCGACTAAAATTGACTCAAACTTAATACACCAGCTCTTACACTGTTTTTATAAAATCCACACACCTTTATTAGCATTTTTATAGAACAAAGTTGCTCTGTTGATGCTAAAACTCCACTTGATGACATCACACTGTTGGAAATTGTGACGGCCTAAAAAGCAAGATTACTCAAACATTTGTAAATGAAGCAAAACACTTCTGTGAGCATGTTTTTGGTGAAGGACGAACACTCAAACATAAAAGTTCTACTTCGCATAATAACTCATGCACTGCATTTTCTTGAAAAGTAACGAAAGGCACTCCATGTAATATCCCTGAGTGAGAGTGGCCACCGCACTCAGTCAGGGCGTTTACATGGAGGCCTGGAAAACTGGATAACTAGTTTAGTCTGATTCAAACCAGTTTTCCAAAGTGCATGTAAACCCGGGCAGACCTATCGAGGAGCTGTAAACCGGTTTTCAGAAAACCAATTGGTGCACATGGTCCCTACCGATTGTAGTCTGATATTTGGAAAATTCATTCTGTTTTCTTTTTAGTTTTTTCTTGTAATAAGACCGTTGTAATAAGCTATATGCTCATTTACCTGACAGTTTCGGCGGCAGGGCTTCCGCCTTCGTCAGAGGTGACGTCTGGTGTTGTGACGTCTCTCTTATAGAATCTTTCCAGACGTGGCCAGTTTGACAGATTTGTCAGACTGACCACGTCCGCCCCAGGCCTGGTGAAAGTCTCTGGTGAGAGCCAAAGAAAAAGCTCCTTCGTCTCTGTTGATGGTCTTTGTGCCTCGTTCCTGATCTCAATAGCCTCTCGTATCCATTGTTTGTATTTGTGTTCTTCTTTTCCAATTATTTTTGCATTGTCCCAGTCCATGATGTGGTTTTCTCTTTTGGAAAAGAAGAACACAAATACAAACGATGGATACGAGAGGCTATTGAGATCAGGAAGCGAATCACAAAGACCATCAACAGAGACGAAGGAGCTTTTTCTTTGACTCACACATGGGACACACTTCTCCAGAGACTTTCACCAGGCCGGGGCAGACGTGGTCAGTCTGACAGATCTGTCAAACTGGCCACGTCTGGGAAGATTCTATAAGAAAGGTAACAAAACCAGACGTCACCTCTGCCGAAACTGTCAGGTAAATGAGCACCTAGACAACAAAGTAGTTTTTAAAATTTAACAATTTGGAGGCTCAGCTTATCAATTGTTTTAGATAAATTTTGTGTTTTACAATGAACAAAATGTAAATTATTGATCTGCAAAAGCCATAGTTTTTTCCTAAAATACAAAAAAGGTCCCCTTTAAGAAAAACAGCCTTCTACTGATTTGTGTTAATAGTCCATGCACAAGCAGCAGAGAAAATAATTTGGGCAAATGAAAAAAGAAAAGTCAGATTGGGTCACTTGCAAATGACAGTTTTTTTGTTTGTTCTGTTTTTAATGGCTTAAAATCACAACTGTTGCATCACGTTCTTGACTTGTACCAAAAACATTCGCAGTATTGTTGTCACGTTTTCTTTGAATCCGACTTGACCGGAGCTATTCTCGTCCTGTGTCGGTTTTTTGGCTACACCCATAGTGCTTTGTGCCTGCCGAGAATGAAATGTACAGTGAAAATAAACAGTGCAACATGCCGGTGCCTGTCCAGGGCTTTTACCTCGGCACAACTCCAAACAAAAGACGACCAGAAAGAGGCGGAGCTAGCCATAAAAGAATGGAAAGTCGCTGTTAAACTGGGGCCAAAACCAGTTCCTCCGGCTGTTCCAGGGGAGGGAGGTGCTGGCGAGCGCAGAGCAGAGCAGCGGGAGGTGAAGAAAAGCCAGGGTTTCGATGGTTTTACTTCTGTAATCTGAGCCGGAGCCGGAGTCCCGAGAGAAAGCACATTTCCTCATTTGTTTGAGTCGTATACGCACTGCAAAAAATGACAACAAAGTAGAGCTGCAACAAGTAATCGATTATTGAAATAATAGTCAACTAATTTAGTCTTTGTATAATCGTTAACTTGTCATATAGATGTTCCAAACGTCCCAGGAGCCTCAGATTAAACAGCAATGAGTGTTTTTGATGTAAAAACTGGTTTTCCTACATCAAGTGTTATGATGCAAAATTTAAAAATAAAGGAATAGACTTGGGGGTCGCGGGTGACTAAGCTTATTCCAGTAACTTTGGGCTTTAGGCGGGGGAACACCCTGGACAGTGGGCAACTAATCACAGGCTTAGGGGAAGTTTATATGACCAGTTTTCACAAATCGTGACGTTTCTGGTCAGATTGAAATCTACGCTCCTCTGGATACGATTCAAGAGGTATTTTCAGCGTGGAGGTTCAGTGGGTACACCGCGATGTAAACAGGAAAAAACTGTTGTCAATGAAGATGGTTACGTCACTGATATGCGCGCCACTTTTAAGACTGTAGAAGAAGAATGCCCAGTCACCAAAGTGTCTCTTTAAAACAAAGCACCTTTCATTCTCACAAAGTCTCGCAAAGTTAACCCAACATGTCCAGTGTTTCTTACCTGCGTATTGCAAAGGAGGAGACACAAAACAAATCTTTCAAACCTGAAATGTGTGTGTTAAGAAGAAAAGAAAGTTTGAAACGCTTCGCAAACAGTATTATTCAAAAGTGAACGCGCATGACAGCTGTCCAAGTGTCTGCGCCCGGTAAAAGCGAGCTGTCCTCCTTGTGTTTGTGTCCAACTGTAGGCGATCTGATGTTTTCCCCGCGCACTGGTCCTTGGTCCTCCGTGTGTTTGTTTCGAGAGATCTCCCTTTTCCCTGTGCACTGGTCCTTGTTGCCTCCTTTGCCATTTTATTGATATGAAGAACTTGTAAACCTGTCAATGCTCGTGTTATATAGACTGTATGGGGTCACGGTGAGGTCATCTGGAATCCTAGCACAATTACACCATCTCCTTACGCGGTATAAGAACTACAACATTTTCGTTCTATCTGCATTTTCATGTAAAGGAAGATTAGCTGGCCACAACACCATATAAACTGTGAATGTTACGACTGTGACGGTTTTCTGGGGAACGTTGTCTCGTAAACTAGGCCTTAGAGACAGACAATCATTCACTCTCTCGTTCATTCACAGGAGAAATTTGCAGTGATGCCCAATTAACCTAAACATGCATGTGTTTGGAGGAGGGCGGAAAACGTAGTACCCGGAGAAAACTAACTACAAACTCCGCCCCGAGAGATGTTGATATACAGTAGTCCGACCCAGGAGTCGAACCCAGTGATCGTCCAGGCCCTAGATGATTGAAATTGAAATGTATATTATTTATATTTAATAGTCTGTTGTTACTTCTTTGTGCTTTACTATTGGGTTTTTTGGGTATTGGGTTTACTATGTGATAGACTATTAAATACAGTAAATAAAATACACTTTACCTGATCGTCTGGGGCCCGGTGGCGGTTTTAAATTTTGGGAACTCCTGTTATTGTGCTTAGCTAAAGACAATAGGCCTCCCTTATTATTTTAACCAGAAATAGCACAGTATCTCCACGTGATCTGGTCGTGTTTTTGCAGTGCACGAGTGTGAACAGGTGAATGCAGGTTGCTGTGATGCATGAGGGCTGGTGGGTGCGTGGGGGGGTGGTTTGGGCAGTGGGGGAGGGGCCAATGGGGGGGGTAAAAGACAAACATATAGACTGATAAATGGCACTAATACAAAAGCCACCTGCAGCCACGTGAAGCCCAGCGCAGTCTGTCTATAGAAGTGAAGCCGGCCACAGCTCATTAACGCTGGAGAATACGACTCTGATAACAGCTGCTGAAACAGACTTATGAGCCGCTGCAATCACTGTGTTTCTAAAGCGCGCACGACGGGTTAAACTGCTTTTTTTAGTCAAACATACAGTAGTAAACATGATTATAGGGCTGCAACTAACGATTATTTTGGTAATCTTTTAGTTGTGTAATTATTCTTTTTTTATTGATTAGTTGTTTAGAACGCAAAAGTGACTTGAATACTGTACAAGATATTTGAGTTGAGTTAACGTCGCTCGAGGACGTCCTGGAGATGTAGAGTTTAGCTTGGTCAAAAGTATCAAAAATCAGACACTAATCAACACTAAAACTGCAATCAAATCCAGATTGATAATACACTAGTCTCAGTTTTCTAAGCTTTAGAAAAAACACTAAATTTTCAAAATGTTTATGTAATTTCTCTTCAGTCTGTCGCCTTTCCACAGCCCATGGATGTTTGGAACCTCTATAAAGACCAGTTAACAATTATTCAATCACTAAATTTGCTGAAGATTACTTCAATAATTAATCGATTAACTTGTTACAGCCCTACATGATTATATTTAAGATTTTCCCTACGTTTTGCTTGTTGTTTGTCTGTTTTGAGGTTCATAATTTTCTTGTGTCCAGTTAATATGACATTATGTGGAGGTAATTCCACAACTGTTATCTAGCGATCATGGCCCAAAGTTCACATAAATGACACAGACGTTACGATTTAAAAAATGATAATATCTTTAAAGAGCTTATGCCTGCAACTTTCACCAAAACAGGATTATATTTAAGCTTTTACTCAGCGTTTTGCCTGTATTTCCAACATTGATCACTTTGGGTGATGTTTTAGTCGCTAGTGCTATGCTAAAAACATAAAAAAAAGCAATTTTAGAGAACAATATGCTTCAATAATACAAAAAAATCAAGTACAGGGCATTTAATGTTCTGTCCTGTGTCGTATAAATGGTGAACAGAAGTGGGCCTAGTATAGACCCTTGCGGAACACCTTGAAATAATCTAACTGCTTACAAGTCTTTGCTTCAATATTTAACAATCTACTGAATAAATGTAGCAAATATCACAATGACACCATATGCAATTTATTATTTTTTAATAATAAAAACACAAGTGGATACAATGTCTGTTCTAATAAGGTTTAAGTACTTTTTGTTGTGCCTCTAGGGAATTTTTGTTCTCTGCGTTTGACCTGAGTTGACATTTAATCACTATCAAGTTATAGTATCTGAGTGTTGAGTTATGTTCACGATCACACATTAAACTTAATCAAAAGAAGTGAGTCGTTTGCAATGTGATCTTATCAGAGACTGTTAAACCTGCCGGACGAGAAAAGCATCTGCTAAACAAAAATACAAGGAACAAACACGAAGCCAAGTCTGTAAACAAAAACATTCTGACTTTTTGAATGGAAGCAAACATGAAGTGCAAAATTAAAATTATGGAAATTGTGCTATCCACTAAAACACAATTTTCATGTAATTTCTGTTCAATCTGAGGCAAATTCAATAAACACAAATTGAAAAGCACAAAATCAAACATGTATATACAAAAACACAATCTAAAAAAATCTTTTTGTAATCTGCTTTGTCTAGTTTTGGTTAGCATTTTAATTTTCATGCTTTTGATTTTGTGTGCATGTTTTTTAGAGAGAGGCTGATATTTTGGGACAAATATTTGGATTTTTTTTTCCTCTATCTGCCATTGTCCTTATTTTGGTCAATATTTGATTAGGCGACAGTTTCGGGCAGTGTTGCCAGACGTACGATAATAATTGGTTTTGTACGATAATTTTACCCCCTGTACAATCAATAATTCTAAGTCACTATAAAACTCAATGTAAATGCATGATAATTTTGAAGTGCCAGGTTTATTTTTGTCTTGACTAACTTGAGCTCAACTGAAAGACTGAAAAACTAATCCAGGATCAGCAAACACTTAACACAGCGTGTGCTTTAGCGGTGTTCTGTAATATTGTTGGTCAGCAGCAGCAATAGTTCCTCATGGCTGCATGTCTGCGTCTGCCTCAATGAGGTTAGACCAAACGTAAATACACACCAATGCCGCATTTGCCTGTTCTTTTTTTGGCGGGTCTAAAAATCGTAAAAGATCCTAAACTCCTCTATTGTGCAGCCGGCTTTACTCTACTCTTTGGCATTTTTCTTGTTGCAAACCTACTTTCAAGCCCAGAGTCTTGTCATTTACAAATGTGCTGTCCTTATGTTCTATCAGAGCCTTTTACTCCAACGTTTTTGTTTTTTTTACGGCTGTAAAAATATAGTAGATTATTTATTTTTCAATGCTTAAATCTATTTCTCCACTTTGTTCCGACTAAAAATACCAAATTTGAAGAAAAATCTTAGTGTTTTATTACTTGTACAGACTTATAAATAGCAGATTCTCAGAGGAGAATCATAAAAAATGTGAGTCTAAACTGGATTTGTTTGGACCTTTTATTACTGCCTTGGACATGTTCAAAATCTGTTCAACTTTGACTTTGATGGTTTTGTAGTTTTTGTGCAGATGCAGTTTGTAGTTTTTTCTTGATCTGTTCGTTCCCCATTGACTGCCATTATAAACACTTTTCGTTATTGCTCTGAAAATCCTCTATAAAAGTGTCACTTCCCAAACTTTTGTGTTTGTTCCTTTTCAGAAGAGCTGAGCTGTGTCATTTTTAGACTTGATGATGAATTGTGTGCATTTTCCACTGAAACAGGCCTGTGGAATAAGCCACAGTTTCCCCATGCTTTCCTATGGAGCTCTCAGGAGACAGGACAGGTTTGGATTTAGGAGGCTCCTGGGGGCGTGGCCTAACTTGGGGCGAGGTGTAGGTGTGTGGGGTGTTGGGGGGTATGTGTGTGCATTTTGAACAATATGCATATTTGAATGTAGTGCCTTTATTACAATAGGCTAAGCTGCTTTTGTTGTAGAAAACCGTAGCTCCTGTTGTAAACTCATTCAGACTCGGGCAGGACATGGGAGTTGAACCGGTGACCTCCTGGTTTGTGCAGGACAGAGATGGATTATGAAAGGTGAAACAGCTGGATTAAATGTACTTGTAGAGCACAATGTTTGAGTCTGAACCTGCCGAGTCCTGTTTGTGACTCATGTGTTTGGAATGAGAGAGATCAGAGTCAGGCTTAGAGCTCAATGAGTTTAACAGACCAGACGTCAGCCTAAAATACTTCAGCTACTGTAGGCTCTTCTGATGAGAACTGTCAACACTATTAGGTTTATCAATAATTGTGGATTTACAATTTTAAATGTTAGTGTCTGTCAATATCAGTTTACCAACGCAGGACGTCAAAATATGCATATCTGTATTGGATAAAGAAATATTTGTATAAAGTTAGTTAGTTCTCTGGCCTCACAGCAGGAAGGTCCTGAGTTCAACTTGCTTGTTCTCCCTGTGTCTGTGTAGGTTTTCTCTGCCACTGAAACATGAACCACAGTTGGGCTGAGGAGTCGGTTGAAACATTGAGATTTATTCATGTTGATTTGTCAATTATGTGGTTTGTGGTTTTGACTCGAAAGATGGACAAAGATGCGAAATGAACCATTTTAAACATTTGGTTTGTTCATAAAATCATTACTAAAGCATTTTTGTCACACAAGCACACATACAGAGGGAAAGAAAAGGCAGAAGGCGCTTGTCCTTACACGGTCTGGCGCTGAGATGTGTGCAGCTGCGCAGGAAAAGTGAGTGAAATTAATCGATGCGTCAATTTATTTTGACACGATTAAAAGAAACACTATCGCACTGTGTTTAGAGCTGTGCAGTATATCAAATTTTAGATAATATTGTTAATGCTGTTTTTAAGTTAAATAAATTATACTATCTTTCTAATAGATACAACCAGTTTATAATCACAATTTGTACATTAAGTAATTCAGAGCGCTTCACAAAACAGCAGAATTATAATAAATAATAATAAATAATTTGATAAATACTTGCAAAAATTAGTTTATTTCGATAACAAGTGAATATGTGCCTGGAATGAGGAGTATTTTATGTTTTGAGTAGATTTTAATATTTTGAACTAAGGTTGATAAATGACAAGCATAAAAAATAAGAAAAATACACACTAACCAAAAGTCAAACATGCTAAAACTACGATAAACAAGGTTGTTGTTTTTATGATGTTGTCACAAATTTGAAGACAGATTTTAGTACGTTTTTGTTGGAGTAGCAAAATATTGCCCAAATATTATTATCGAGATACGCCAAAAAAGTATCAAGATATTAATTTTTGTCAATATCACCCAGCCCTACTAAAGACAATGCTTCCGTCTCCCACAAAAGAGATTCAGTGGGACTTTCGTGGTGAAATAAAGGTCAATTTTAGATAGCTAACTTATATATTATGTAAGTTAGTTATAAATTATCGTTATTTCTGGATTATATGACACTACTTTTTTCATGAGCTTTGAACTATGCGGCTTAAGACAATGCAGCGAAATTATAGATTCTCATAGACTATCAACAAGTGCGACCTATATATGTACTTTAACATTTTTCTTACTTTAATCTAGTGGGTGTGGCTTATATTCAGGTGCGCTCAATAGGGCAGAAATTATAGTAGTAAACTTTGTGCTTTCTACTAAAAATATATGATAAATGCAGCCCTTTGTGGTTGCGTGGTGGCAGAGCGGTTAGTGCGCTCGCCTCACAGCAAGAAGGTTGTGGGTTTGACTCCCGCATGTTCCTCCCCGTGTCTGGGTGGTTCCTCGGTTTCCCCACCATATCAGATAGGCATGCAGGTGCGAGGGGTTCCACTTTTTCTTTTTGAAACATTGGTATTCAGTATAACAATTTCTGTGATTTACCATCCGAAACAAATGGAATAAAAATATAGGAATAAAAAATAAGCAGTTAAAGTGACCAGGAAAGAAATAAAGATATAAACAAATTTTAATGCGTACCAGAGCAGTGTTAGGGCTGGAGATTTGAGCGTAGGGGTCCTGGTTGAAAAGTTGAGACCCTTTGGAAGACGCTGGTGGTTGACTTCTCAGGGGCTGCTGATTTTACTGGAAGCACTTTTGAAACATCTGTCATGTGCATAAAATAAAATCATTCATTGTTCATTCATGAGACAATTGTACCGTCTAAATTGAAAATATCTGGGTAATGAGGTTGCACACTGAGCTCCTGATGCAGACTGATGTAGTACTGGTAAAAAGTGGTTATAGATATCAACTAGGTTTGAATCTTTGGAGAGAGAACAGCAAAAAATTATCATGTTGCAGGTTGCTCCCCTAACTTACTTTGACATAAGGCAAATGCTTGATAAATTTTGTCTTTTAACTGTCTATATAAAGCGAGTGCATTTTTGCCTTTTTGCATTTTGGTCCCAGAGAAACATGGCTGTGTAAATGCTTTAAATCAGTGTTGACTAGAGTAGAGCCACGTAGAGCGAATGGAAATGCCCCTATTATAGTTAATGTTGTTAAAATGTCAATCTTGATTGTTCTGCTTTCTTGTTTCGATCAGAATTGACCAGGACAGTCCAAATGGTAAATGATTGTGTTATAACCGTATGTAACTTTCTTAGCTCGGATGGTCTGGATCAGGACTTGAACATGAGTATTGTTAGCAGCACTGTTAGCGTTAGCATTAGCTCAGAGTGTAAAGAGCAGCGTGTTATCGGCGCGATTAGGGAACAACTCCAAACCCTCTTTCCAAACACCAGCTCCCAGATAAAGTCCACTCACAGAGAAGTTTTACGAGCATCTGGTGAGGCGTTCAGTGTTTGCTCTCAGCGTCGGGGAAAAAAACACGCTCCGGGCCGTTCGTAAACTCAGTTATTTATGAGTCAGGAGCCGAGGATAAGAGGGAGATGCAGATTACAACACTTCAACACGGCTAAATCTGATTATTGTAGTGTTTTAACTCCTGTGTTTGAGCGTTTTAGCATTTATTTTGTGTTGAAATGAGTAAACATACATCATATTTAATGCAGATGTTGTAATAAAAAAAAGTAAAATATCGTGTATTTTTGACAATATATGTTAAAAGCATCACATTTGTAATTTTGAACATATTTGTGTGTAAAAACGGAAATAAACATATTGTATATTATGTATTTGTATAATATTTTTTTATCCCAGATTCCGGAAACTCAGTACTGCCCTCATTTAGTTTTATCCTTCCTTCCGTTCTTCTTTCTTTTCTTTCTTTCCTTTCTTCATTCTTTCCTTTCTTTTTCTTTCCTCCTTCCTTCTCTTCCTTCTTTTTCTTTCTCCTTCCTTCTTTCTTCCTTCTTCTTCTTTCTTCTTTCTTTCTTCCTTCCTTCCTTCCATTCGTCCTTCTTTCTTTCTTTTTTCTTTCCTTCCTTCCTTTTTTCTTCCTTCTGACCTTCCTTTTTTTCTTCCTTCCTTCCTATTTCTTTTTTTCATTCTTTCTTTCCTTCTTTCATCCTTTCCTTTTTTCATTCCTTCTTTCTTTACTTTCTTCCTTCCTTCTTTCCTTCCTTCTTTTCTTCCTTTCGTTCTTCTTCTTCCCCTTCTTCCTTCCTTCTATCCGTTCCTTCCTTCCTTTTTCCTTCCTTCCTTTCTTCCTTCTTTCTTTTTTCTTTCCTTTCTTTCTTTCCTTCATTCCTTCTTTCTTTTCTTCCTTCTTTCCTTCCTTTCATTCTTCTTCTTTCCCTTCTTCCTTCCCTCTATCTGTTGTTCCTTCTTTCTTTTTTCCTTTCCTTCTTTCTTTCTTTTTCTTTCCTTCTTTCATCCTTCCTTCATTCTTCTTTCTTTTCTTCCTTCTTTCCTTCCTTTCATTCTCTTCTTTCCCTTCTTTCTTCCTTCTAACTGTTGTTCCTTTTTTCTTTTCTTTCCTTCCTTCCTTCCTTCTTCCTTCTTTCTTCTTTCTTTTCCTTTCTTCCTTCCTTCCTTTTTTCCTTCCTTCTTTCATTCTTTACTTCCTTCATTCTTTCCTTCTTTCATTCTTTACTTTCTTCTTCCTTCCTTCCTTCATATGTATCTATCAGTAACTTTCAGTGACTTTCTGCTAATAACGTCATACAAAAGTACACAAAAGAAATGATCAGGCAATAACGATATTATCAGGTAATGATAGTAATTAATTATAATAAATGTGTAAAAATATTATAATCTGCCATATGGACTTTGACATGTTTAAACCAAAAAACAAACAAACAAATCAATCAAAACTGGTATTCAAAACTCTGGAAAAAAACACAATAAACCACTTTTTATTCACGGAGGAACATTTAAGAACATCTAAAACTTACACAATGCATTAATATTCATTTTTATTCGACCAGTTTGCCATCATTCCATTAGTTGACGATAATATATTCTTCCTTCCTTAATTCCTTCCTTCCTTTCTTCTTCTTTCCTTTCTTCTTTCCTTTCATCCGACCTTCTTTCTTTCCTTTTACCTTCCTTCTATCTTTTTATTCTTCCTTCCCTCTTTCCTTCCTTCTTTATTTTTTCCCTTCCTTCCTTCCTTCCTTCCTTCTTTCCTTTCTTTCATTTTTCTTTCTTTCCTTCCTTCTCTTCGTCCTTCTTTCCTTCCTTCGTTCTTTCTTTCCTTCCTTCGTTCTTTCTTTCTTTTCTTCCTTCCTTCTTTCTTTCCTTCCTTTCGTTCTTCTCTCTTCCTTATTTTCCTCCATTCTTCTTTCCTTTCTTCTTCCTTCTTCTTTCATTCTTTCTTTCCTGCCTTCTTTCCTTCCTTATTTTCCTTCCTGCTTCCTTCTTTTTCCTTTCCTTCCTTCCTTCCATCCTTTCTTTCTCTTTTCTTTCCTTCTTTCCATCTTTCCTTGTTTCTTTCCTTTCTCATTCTTTCCCTTCTTTCCTTCCTTCCTCCTTCCTTCCTTCTTTCTTTACTTTTTTCTTTCCTTTCTTCCTTCTTGACTTTTTTTTCTTTCCTCTCTTTCCTTCCTTCCCTTCTTTCTTTCTTTCCTTCCTTCCTTCCTTCCTTCCTCCTTCTTTACTTTTTTCTTTCCTTCCTATCTATCTATCTATCTATCTATCTATCTATCTATCTATCTATCTATCTATCTATCTATCTATCAGTAACTTGCCTCTATCAGGCTTTCTAGTCACAGAGAAACATTTAAGAACTTACACAATGCATTAATATTCATTTCTATTAGACCAGTTTGCCATTATTCCATTAGTTAACGATAATATAGAGTATAATATATAGTTTTTAGTTTTTTGTAAGCTGTATTCAATTATTATTCTTTGATGGAACAAGTTCTTTTTACAGTACTGCACAGGCTTTGTTCCTGCTCTGAGAAATCCACTGGTTAATTTTTCTCTTGAGGATCTAAAACACAGTCTCAGGCCTAAAGTAAATATGTGCAGTGTCGTTTGAACAAAGCCTGTGTCAGAATGACTTATGATCTCGTACAAAGACTCTGGACCGACCACATTCTCGTCAAACCAAGTCACAACACAGACATTTATAGAACTGAGCCGAGGACTGACGCGTTTGTTTGTCTCTAAATAGTCACTTCACCTTTTGACTGCTGTATTTTTAGATTTGGAATTGTGCAGCTGGATAAATTGTTAGAATTTTAGAAAAAGCTACTCTCTTACTCAGATGACTCAAAAGTGTCCAAATTATTTTTATGTCCAGTTAAAAAGCGTTGACGGTAAATGACGGAGATGCAGATGGAAAGTCAAAGTCATTGTGACTTGGTCCCAACCAATTCAAAGTTTTGCAATTATCAAGTAAATCTCAAGTCTTTGATCAAAGTCAAAGAGAGACACTAGCCGCCTCAAGTCGTCTGAAATCAGTCTATTTTTCCAAGTCAAGTTTTAAGTCATTAAAAACAAAGTCAAGTTGCAAGTCCATGTCTAAAAATAGGTTATTCTCTTGCTTTTTTCCGTTCAGTCCATGATCGTGTAAATGCTGCTGTGGCTTGTGTCAGATTTTTTTTTTTTTTTTGTTTCAAATGAAACAAACATTCTATTATCCTCCGCTATCCGTGTTAACATGGATCTAACTGATGGAGTGTAGTAACTAATAGGGCTGGGTATTGCCAAGAGCCTTCCGACACAATGCATATCCTGATACAGAGGTCACGATACGATGCGTAGTTCGATACACGTAAATCCTGATAGAATTTCCTCAATATGTCACCTATCAAGTGTCAAATGCAGAGGATTTGTATTTTCAAACTACTCTTTATGTTAGTAACAAGTGTCTTACAAATAAGTCATTGTTCAGCTCAATAGTTTCAGCCTTAAAGCTGCTGTCCAGGTTTAAAAGTGTAAATTATATGAATTTTAGTATCCCGATACACCTCCCTGTAACGATACATGCCTATGAGCTTGTCACGATACATCCCATTATGGATACACTGAGTTCAGCCCTAGTAACTAACTGGATTTGATCATCAAGCAGTTAATTCTTTATCTTAGATTAGTTCTCGAAGGGGGTCGGGACTCTACGGGAGGCCGCGAGATGCAAGATGTAATTTTACAATTGTGACTTGGTATTTATTTATTTTTTTTTAACAATTTGAGGCCCAAAGTCACAGAAAATCCCAATTTGTCTAAACAGTTCTGGTCTTTGATTTGGTCAATATTTACCACATAAACGACAAACGATGTGCAAAGAGACACTTGACTGTGGCCAGTCGGTGGATAAGGTTTGACAAATGGCCTCTGCAGTGTCTCTAGTGTTTGCGTCTCTTCTGTCTCTCTTCTATTAGCGCAGTTTTCTGTTGAACTTTGAGGTTAAAAGACTCAGAGGTGAACCAGGCAAACACAGCTGCCACGACAAACTCATTCATTTACACTGATTTACACTGAACCGCTTTGAAAAAGAGAGAAGGTTTAAAGTGTGTTGGAAATGCATTAATCAAAGGTTTTATGGAAAGACAGCAGAAGGTCGATCCGTGTTTAGTCCTGACTCTGGTCCACGTTTAGTCCTGACTCTGGCCCGGGTTTAGTCCTGAGTCTGGTCCATGTTTAGTCCTGACTCTGGTCCGTGTTTAGTCCTGACTCGGTCAGCGTTTAGTCCTGACTCTGGTCCACGTTTAGTCCTGACTCTGGTCCACGTTTAGTCCTGACTCTGGTCCACGTTTAGTCCTGACTCTGGTCCACGTTTAGTCCTGACTCTGGTCCACGTTTAGTCCTGACCGATCAGCGTTTAGTCCTGACTCTGGTCCACGTTTAGTCCTGACTCTGGTCCACGTTTTAGTCCTGACTCTGCGTCCACGTTTAGTCCTGACTCTGGGTCCACGTTTACTCCTGACTCTGGTCCACGTTTACTCCTGACTCTGGTCCACGTTAGTCCTGACTCTGGTCCACGTTTACTCCTGACTCTGGTCTACGTTTAGTCCTGACTCTGGTCTACGTTTAGTCCTGACTCTGGTCTACGTCTAGTCCTGTCTCTGGTCTACGTCTAGTCCTGACTCTGGTCTACGTCTAGTCCTGACTCTGGTCTACGTCTAGTCCTGACTCTGGTCCACGTTCTTTGGACCTGTCACTGTGATGGATGGTCAGGTTTATCTAATCAGTGAAGCTAACGAGCTAACGAACAATCCAACAAAACCAGACCAGTGCTGCGGGATTATTCCAGAAAAAAACTCGGGTTTATGTCAGCATCTTTATGACAATCTCAGATTTGTTTGTTTTTTATCAGAAAATGTATAAATAAATGAAACGTGAACGGAATCAATCAGTTGACGATTATTGTAATAATTGATCCGTTCTGATTAACCGATTGCCCCGTATCTGCGCTGGTTGTGTTTGGGTTAAAGTTCACGTTTCACAGACGCACATACCGATCGCTGCAGCTCTCGTTGAAGATTAGCTCACGATTCGCTGGTGGTTTTCTTTTGTGTTGAAATGTCAACGTTTGGGTGGAGCCGCCGTGTTTACATTCACTCAGCTTTCATTTACCTGCACTGGGCACATATTGACTTTAGATTGAAAAATACCTGCACTTAAACAGCTCTATATGTCTGCGCTGTGTGAAACGGTGGCAGAGTGGTTAGCTCTCGCCTCACACTCTGCCTGGGCTTTACTGTGTGGAGTTTGCATGTTCCACCTCGGTGTCTGGGTGGGTTTTTTTCTCGACACTTTGCTTTCCTCCTCCAACAGAAACCATGCACAGTAGGATAAATGTGCAAACGCCATACGTCGTGCCACCGTAAAACTACAAGAGCAGTTTGCAAAACCAAAAATTATATTTGTGCAGTGTTTGACCTTTGTCCCTTCTTGTTCTGTTTCAGGGGAGAAGCCATACCGCTGCACCTGGGAGAACTGCGACTGGCGCTTCGCTCGGTCGGACGAGCTCACGAGACACTACCGGAAACACACCGGAGCCAAACCCTTCAAATGTGTGTCCTGCAGCCGCTGCTTCTCCCGCTCCGACCACCTGGCCCTGCACATGAAGAGACACCAGAACTAAAACTGTCTTAGACCTGTCCCAGACCTGCCCCAGACCCACAACACACCCCGTAGACCAGCTCTAGACCCAGACACGCCATCGTAGCCCTGCTCCAGACCCAGACACGCCATCGTAGACCTGCTCCAGACCCAGACACGCCATCGTAGACCTGCTCCAGACCCAGACACGCCATCGTAGACCTGCTTCAGACCTAGACACGCCATCGTAGACCTGCTCCAGACCTAGACACGCCATTGTAGACCTGCTCTAGACCCAGAGACGCATCGTAGACCTGCTCAGGACTAGACACGCCATCGTAGACCTGCTCCAGACCCAGACACGCCATCGTAGCCCTGCTCCAGACCCAGACACGCCATCGTAGACCTGCTCCAGACCCAGACACGCCATCGTAGACCTGCTCCAGACCCAGACACGCCATCGTAGACCTGCTCTAGACCCAGAGACGCCATCATAGACCTGCTCCAGACCCAGACACACCACCACCAGGACTTGCTACAACCCCCTGGCTCTGCACGTGAAGAGACACCAGAACTAAAACTGTCCCAGACCTGCCCCAGACCCAGACAAACCAGAACTAAAACTGCCTCAACACAATCACAGAGAAACACTCAAAACCTAGTCTAATACAAACCAAACTAACACTGCCTCTGCTAATGACGCACTACACTCAAAACAGGTCAGATCTGTGGAGTGGCGACCCTGTCCTACATTAGATTTCTATGCGTACGACATAATATTTACTTCGAGACGTCTGTAAACTTTAAATTACCCTGCACATCTGTTTTTTACAATGATAGTCGATTTTCCGAAACAGATATCGACAGATTAAGTTGTCTTTTATAAATCACAAACTCACGGGAAAGACTAGAAACTCAGACGACGTTCGTAATTATTACAATTTACATGGCGTCCCGAGGTAAATATTATGCAAAAAGGACATTTGACTGTATTTCAAGACTAAAACAGGTGTAAACTGGGACATTTCTGACTAAATCAGACAAAGATAAGATCATTTATTTAAGATTTTACAAAAGTTCATCTCAACAAACTTATTCTAAACAAAGACTTTGCCTCCAGCGCATCCCACACTTTGAGAAACTCTCGCAACAAGAAGAATTCCGACCAATCGCCGGCCTGGCTTTTGTTCAGGACTTAATAACTGCCATCTCCAGTGCTTCCGGGTCAAAGTTCGGCAGCCTTGTAATAGTGTTGATAACGTTTGTGCCTCTGAAATGAATGTAATGACGTGAATACTTGACTTTTTATATTTTTAATTTGAAACTCAGCACAGTGCAGAAGTTAGAATCACAGACATTGTAACACCACTGCTGTATACACTGCAATATTAACGTTTAAAGGTTTGAATTTTTTGTTTTTGGGCATCATCGCCGCGATCCGCCGCATCTCCCGGGCCGTCCCGTACTCTCCCGCGCTGCGTTCTTCTCTGCCACTCTCCCCGTCCCATGCCGTGCTCTTCTGTTCTGTACCACTGCTCCGTGCCACGCATAACAGTTTGTTTGTACTCTGAACAATCTCTCATTCAAAGAAATACAAAGAAAAAAATGTGATTAGTTGCGTTTAACAAGGTATGCGAAAATTACTAATGAATCGTGATTAATTGTTTTCAGATTTGTGATTTTTTTTTTTTTTTATGGATTCCCGGTCCTATTGTCCCTATTTGTCCCGCCTACTTTTCTAGGACGTGCACTTCCTGTTTAGCTGCATTTAGCCTGTAGATTTTAGTCGATGGGTTTATTTTAACTGTCATTATATTTAATTAAAATTGCCCCACAAGACAGACAAACAAACACGTTAGCTACTTAACAGAGCTAAACAGGAAGTGCATTTCCAAGCCAAGTGGGCGGGACAAAATAGGGTCAATACTAGCATAGTAATGTAAAATGATGGTGTGTGGCACTACTGGGTTGGGGACCAAATAATCAGGCAAAAAATAATAATCATAAAATTTTTTTCTAACACACTTTTCATTTGTACACAAATTGCAAAAGTGAAGATACAAAAATGTAAAATCAATGAATGACAAAAGAATTGCATACCATCCTTTAATTTTCACCTCCTTTTAATGGAGAGGTGGGCAATTCCAAGGGCCAGATTTAACCCCAGAACAGTGAGTTCCGGACTGCCAACACTGGGATAACAAACTCTCATTACTGCAAACACATTTCTTTGACAGAAGACCAGTACGAATAAATAGTGTCCAACCAAAATCCCAAATTTTTCTTGTAAAATCATGAATTTAATCTCATACAACTTCAAGTTTAATCTATAAGAGTTCTTTTTATGGCATCAGCTTTATTCTCAGAAAATATATGACTTTTTTTCTCGTATTAATATTAATATTTTTTTCTTGTAAAATCTTAACTTTCCTAAGCTTAACTTTATTTTCTTAAAATGATTAGCTTAAAAGAAGTTTATAATGCTAATTTACGAATAAAAATAACTAAATATTATCAGCACTTGTACTCGAATGAGTCAAATATTTGCATAATTTCATATTTATAAAAATATTCCGTGATCCAAATTATAATTTTAGTCTTGTAAAACTTTAATATTGAAAAAGAGCTTTTGATGGCTTTGATTTTATTCTCACAACCTGGTGAATTTAATATCAAAATGTTAAAAGTTTATTGTTGTAGCCTAAGTTTTTGTCTCTTGTCAGGGCCTGATTGAAACAAGTCACGGGCCGCCTTTAGCCCCCAGGCCGTAGTTTGCCCAGGTCTGTTTTAATGTGTCATAATAATTATATTTAGACCTGAACTTGAAATTGAATTATTTAAAAGAAATGGTTGATTTTATCAGAAATAATTTAAAACAAAACTAGTCAAAACACAAGACAATTCTAAAATAAGTTTAAGCCCAAATTTGTACTAGTTACGTTAATTTACAAGACCTTTCTTACTCAAAATAATAAAAAAAATAAACCTCTAACTTGAAGGCGTAAAAAAAAACAAAACAACAGAATAAATGATTAGCAAAACACTCGTTAGTTGCAGCCCTATTAAGATTTGCAGCTGTATTTTTCTTCTTCTTAATCTAAAGTTCGTTAACGTCCGTGGAAAAGTTAAACGCGTCCCAGTATAACGACAGAAACGTTTGCTCCGCTTTGTTGCCTGTTGTTATTTTGCCTGTGTGTTCTCCGGTTGCCGCGGCGACGGGGCAGACGGGGCGGGCGTGGCCTGCCGGTTACGTAACCGCGGCGATTGTCAAGCTAAAGGCTCTGACGTTAACGTGAGCTAATGCATTCTTCCACACACAATCCCACGCAGTTATTTAAGTTTTTTTTTTTACTTTTTTAAACTCTGCACTGTGCTGAAAACTGCACTTATAAAGCCAACTTAATTTGACAAAAAAAACACTGTAAAAAGTATAAATAAAAACAATATTCCTCACTGAACTACTTTTAGCTAGCCGAAATTACTCAAAAAAATCATGTAAATTAATGGTTATTTTTTTGCAGTTCAAATTTATCAATGAAGTAATCTATATTTTGTATTTATTTACCCCTTTTGATAGTTTGACAGCACTTCATTTTAGAAATACTCTTTGTAATTAGTACCGATGATTGTGTTGTTGTAAAATCAAAGGTTAAAGGTCCACCACTTTATTTTACAGTTTAAGAGAGAAACGCAGTGTTGCCAGTGTGGAACAAACGTTTTTATGAGCTTTTGTCATTGTAAAGACTTTGTTTATGTTAAAATGAGAATATATTCCTGTTATAACAATGTTTTAATGATAAATAGAAAGATGTTTTCCATGAACTGATCACAAAACTAGCATGTTTGGCTAAATGGTGAGCTGGTTACCATGGTGATGAGTTTCTGTTGCTAAACTGGTTATTTTTACCAAAACTTTTACTTGAATTATTTTCTATACTTCAACGTGAAGCCTAAACTTATTCATTAAGACCCACGTGGCTTTAAACAAAACTCATGTGTATTTTACTTTTTTTATATGAAAAAGGTGGAAAAAAGTGAAATTATGCTCATCGTTTGCTATTTAGGCTCTCGTGGTGTATAAGCGCTGTCTTGTGATACTGGGTTGGACATTCTAGCATTAACCCTGTTGTAATGGGACGTCCCAGTTGAACCCACAGTCCCATAAAAGGACATGACTCCTCTTTCATTTCAGGGGTAAAGACTGAAGCCTGCTCTTATTCCAGGCAACTGAACTGGGATATTTCCCAGTCGAAAAATACCTGTTCCCAGTTCAAAGCGTTACAACGTAATCAACTCGTAATGCTAATGCTTTAGGATAAACATAATGTTAAATAACCATAACCAATGTTTACATTGTGTTTGTGTCAGTTAAACTCCTCAGATTCACTTTTGTGGTGATTGTTCATCTTGTATGTGAAGTGGGACTTCCTCAACCAGGTCTAGGATCTGGGATATTTCCCACTTCCCACTTCTAAAAATGCACTGGAATGCCATTCAAACTGGTAAATCCCACTTGTGAACTGGGACCTGGTCGAGGGAGTCCCACTTCACATACGAGCTCAACAACCACCACAATAAATTTATTTGGAGGGTTTAACTGACGCAAATACTGTATAAACATTGGGTACAGTTTGTTTAACGTTACTTTTGTTTAGCCTAAAGGTTAGCATCAGCCATATTGTTTACACACGAGTTGATTACGTTAGAATGCTCTGAACAATCCCAGTTCCCAGTTGCCTCAAATGCACCAAACCCACAGAACAAATCACCCCACAGATGATGTTAGTAGAAGTGCAGGAGCTGCATGTGCTAAGGAGTTTTGATTTATTTTGGGTAAAAACTCCAAGTCAGGTGTAATCTCCTGCAGCATGTTAATGAAAGACAATCTCCATCAAATGCAAAACAAAACTATGTTTGACCCTCAGCACACTTCAGTGTAAAGCACTTCGGTCCAGCAGTGAAGAAGTCTGGACACCTCTGCGCTAACACATCATGCCTATTAGGAGTGCAATGTTGGGGAGAAAGTATTGAAAAAGTCATTAGTTACTCATTACTTTTGTCATTCCCGTGGTCATACCTACTTGTCAAAGCCTGATCCCGTCAGATCTCAGAAGCTAAGCAAGAAAGGGCCTGGTTTGTACTTGGATGGGAGACCGTTAGAACACCAGGTGCCACAGTGGGACGACAGGAGGCAAGACACTTAACCCAAACTGCCTCAGTGTCTGCGTACACTGGGTGAGTGGATGCTAGATTGTAAAGCACTTTGAGTGCCTGGAAAGGTAGAAAAGCACTATATAAATAGACCATTTACCATTTTATTACTTTTAAAAAATTAATTAGTTACACTACTTAGCTAAATTACTTTAGGATTACTTTGTGTGTTATTGCAAACATCGATAAAAAAGTGATTTATAATTGTATTATTGGCTTTTAAACAAAGGTAAACCACAAATGAGCTGTTTAAATCGGCTCAAATTAAGTAAAATCCACATTTAAATGATTCTGTTCCAGCTGCTGATCTGTGTCTCTGAGCCGTTTATTCTCACACAATAAATCACTTTACAAGTATTTTGTTAGTAACTATAATTTAATTCTTTCTACAGTAACTAATTCACACCCAACACTGCTGCTTAATCTTCTAATGCAGCGTTCTCAAACTTTTCAGACTGGGACCTCTAAATTAACCACGTAACGAACTTGCGACCCCCGCTTCAAAATAAAAGCTTCGTCTGTAATAATCTCAAGTTAGAAACCACCAAAACTGGGTTAAAATAGTAGTTTATTTAGTAGTTTATTGCTTTATGTGATCAATTCTCAGTCAAACATGATGCTTCCGGTTAAAACAGATTAAAATACAAGGTGGTTTATGTAAAATAGATAAAGATATTGCTTCACGTTATCAGTTCATAATGTTATAACGGGAATATAGTCTTGCTTTAACGTGAATAAAAAGTCTTTATAACGTCAAAATCTCTAAATGTTTATCTACACTGGTAGTTCTGTGTTTCCATATGACTTTATACAGTCTAAGGTATAAAAAAACAAAAGTGTGTAACTCTTTTTGATGAACATGTTGGACCTTTCGTGAGCGTTTGTGTGGATAAAGTTCTCTGTCCGTTTCTGTAAATACGTCACATTTATTCAAAGAAGACTTGTACATACGTGTCTGGTTTGTGTTTTAATATTTCTGTTTGTAATAATAATAATAATAATGGGATTTTAGATGATTTTATGTCCAGTTTGGTCTTTTTGATACTCACTGTGTTTTTATGAGATGATAATTAAGAACAACAACGGCGTCTTGTATGTATTTTGTTTGAAATAAACAGATTTGTAAACAAAGTTCGACTGTGTGTGATTTTCATTTGCAAAAAAGAGAAAGAATTATACATTATTTAAATTCTACAAACTGATAATAATGTGATTTTTAGACTGAAAAATGTGTTATCATGTCTGCATCTGGCTTGTTTATGTTCAAAATAGCTCATTTCTGTACACACGACCATTTCCTGTTATCGTTAGCATTTAGACACAAACACGTCTCTTTTTAAACACACAAGTGTCTCTGGTGAAATATTCCTCTGATATGTAAAGTCTTTAACATGTTTTCTGTAACATCACCACAACTGTCTGATCTAAAGAGGATGTATTTGTTTTAAACTGATGTAATGAAAACCTCATTGAAGAGTATTGAACAGGAAGTGGTTGTATGTACAGGATGTAGTATTTTGAGTGTACGCAAGCCAACTGAAGTTCTGTGCACACAGCCAATTGAAATCAATAAAAAAAAACTTACAATCAAATAACTGCATTTAACAACAATAATTGTAGCTGTCCATATCTGACTGAAATAACATTGGCCTGTGGGATGTTGAGATGTAATCTCAAACCCACTTATTCTAAACGCTGAGAAGCATTTTTCAAATTAAAGAATTTACACGGTGCACAGTTCTGGTTTCCCAATAAGGAGGTTGTGGGTTCGACTCCCAGGTCGGACCATATCAACATCTCACAATCTCTCTAGGTGGAGTTTGCATGTTCTCCCCGTGTCACCGTGGGTTTTCTCCGGTTTCCTCCAAAAACATGCATGTTTAGGTTAAAGGGCATCACTGTAAATTTCTCCTTTGAATTGATGAGAGAGTGAATGTTTGTCTGTCTAATCCTGCGATGACTGTCCAGAGTGTTCCCCGCCTAAGGCCCAAAGTCACTGGGATATGCTCCAGTCACCGAGGACACTTATCGGGATTAAGCGATAGAAAATGAATGAATGAATGAATGAATGAACAAAATTAGTACAGGAATGAAAACAGCTATTATTTTTCTTGAGTGTGAAAATCAATACATGTTTAAAGAAATTTACAAGTGAATTTGTGGAAAACATAATGAAAACACTAAACTGCAGAATACAAAAGAGGAAAAAGTTTAAATTCCAAAGTGAGAATTTCCCAGTATTATTTCCTTTTCTTTTTTCTAGATTTGGTAGTGTTTCATGTGCGCCTCATTCCTGTGAAGTCCTGTTTTAACGTGTCTGACTCCGGACGTGTTTTCACCGGTGAATCTGACTCTTTTCCTTCGCTCGCCCCGCTTCAGGAGGAGGAGAGTTTGTTCCTTCATTTGTTTTCTGTGGTTTTCAACACGAAGGTTCATCCGAGGTGAAGAGACGCTGTGTTCATTACAGCAACAACCACGTGACTCTGGTCGGACCGGAACAACCAAGAAGAGGGGGGGGGAGTGGCGCTTGGGGGGGCGAGCCAGAAGAAGAGGCGAGACTGGAGAGAGAGGAAAGAAGGGGGAGAGGAGAAGAGAGGAATGAGAAGAGAGAAGAAAGAGAGGGAGGGGAGAGATTGGAGAGGGAGCGAGAGGGTGAGAGAGAAGGGGGAGTAGAGGAGAAGAGAAGGGAAGGGTGCCAGGGACAGAGGGAGAGAGAGGAAGGAGTGGAAGATAAGAGAGAAGTGAAGGAAGAGGGGGAGTTATGAGAGAGGGATTGTGAGAAAGGAAAGAGAGAACGGGAAAAGAAGAGAAGAGAGAAAGAAGAGAGAGAGAAGGAAGGGTTCTGGAAAAGTAAGGAGAGGGGTGGAGTAGAGAAGAGAGAGAGATGAGAAGGGGAGAAAGAGAGAAGGGTTGAGAGGGGACAGGATAGTGTGATGTGAGATTGTTGATGAGAGAGGAGTGATTGAGGTAATTGATGTATGTGTTAAAGAGATAGAGTAAGAAGGAGGAGTGTGTTTGTGTGTTGGTTAATTAGGTGAAAAAAAGAAAGAGGGGGAGATGTAATTGTTAAATTAAAAGAGAATAAGTGTGAAAGGTTTCCTGGAGAATGTAGAGTAGAGAGAAGTAAAAGTTAGAATAGTTGGTCTGTTGAAGGTGTGCTGATTAGATTATTGATGTGTTATCTGTTATTTCATAGTGGAGGACAAAAAATTTAAGACTGGAAGAGAGAGAAGCAGTGTGAGAGAGGGAGACGTGAGAAGAGGAGAACCAGAGAGAAGGGAAGACGGGAAGAAAGAGAAGGGATGAGGTAAAGGGAAAGAGGAGAGAGGATAATAGATGGAGAGAGAAGGAAGGTCTAGAAAAGGAGAGAAAAAAAGGAAAGAAGCGAGAAAGAGGGTGGGGCTGGTTGACAGAAGAAAGGAGAGAGGGACAGAAAACAGAATAAAGAATTTAGGGAGGGAAGATGGAAAGAAGAGAGGAGGGAACTGAAGGGGGAGCTTCGCGAGAAGAGACCGGGAGAAAGGAGAAGAAAGAGCGAGAAGAGAAGGAAAGAGAGGAGGGAAGAGAGAGGAAAGAGAGGGAAAAAGAGTGGTACGTGGGAAAAACCAGGGGATGAAAGGAAAGAGGGGCAATGGGGAGTGAAAAGAGAGAAACAGAGAGAACAAAAAGATGAGAGAGTGTGAGTGTGAGTGAGAGAGAGAGAGAGAGAGGGAGAGAGAGTGAGAGAGAGAGAGAGAGAGAGAGAGAGAATCTGTGAATCTGAGAACAAAACCTTCCCAGAATCGTTTATGTTTTTTCTCAGTACAGTTCTGTCATGACCCAGTTAAACATCTGTCCCAGAGTCTGAGAGCTTCCTGGTGCTTTAAAAAGATATTTAAAGAAAAATATAAAATAAAATAAATGAAAAGCAATTTATTTCAAATACACTGTAAAAACAAATGAGGAAGTGAACTTGAAAATATAAGTATATATTCTGCCTTAAAGTTTTATGTCATTTAAACTCATGTATGTGAGCTGCTCTTTCTCTTTTCTCTCTCTCTAATCATGTGAGAAAGTAAATACTGTTCTATAACAATATTTTTCTTTTCTTTACAAAAACAGAACAAAAACTCCTTGTTCCTTGTTTTACTTAAAGTTTAAAATCAGCAAAAGTAAAAATGACATACTGTATTCTTTATTTATGACATTTTGACTTATCTAAACATATATTTTGTTAGGTTAAACAACTTTTTTCTCCCATCATAAAGACATTTTTACATGTAATGGCCTGTTTTACTAAAGCCTCTTTTCTCAGCGTGGAGTGAATGGGACGATATTAAAATTTGCACTCACGATTATTGTGACCAAAATAATCACGATTAACAATATTATCACTGTAACGAACAGGAGTCCGTTACTTATTTAATATGGCCTATCACACATGCACTTTCATTCACTTTTGCACTTTAAACAGTTTCATCGCACTTTTATAGCACACAGCACTTTTAAGACACGCTAATTTGCACATACAAAAATATTGCACACGTTTGTATTTTAAAATTATTTATTAAAAACATTTTAGTTTCCCCGCAGCACCGGTCGGGTGGGCACTTCCGGTAATGGCGGCGGCCGGTCTGCGGAGGAAAACACAAACGTAATTATAATTGAGCAACGTGCAATAATATGTGCCTGGTTTTTAAATTGGTTGTGTCTTGAATGCGGTTGCGTGTGTGTAGTGAAACTGGTTTTAAGTGTGAATGTGGGGTGAATGTGGAAATGTGATGTTTTAGCTGTAACTTACCTGTCTCTTGTGTCCAGGTGTCCGGGCCAAAAGAGTCCCCGGGGGAACGGACACCGACATAAACGTTCCGGGCCAGTCCAAGACGACAGACAGAGCAGGGGGGATTTAGGCCAATTTTAATCGGGATTTTGTTAGTTATTTTTATTGGTGTTCTGGTTTTAGGGTTTATCTTTTGTATTTGGGGTTTTAGATAATTGGTTGTTTATGGTTATTTTTAATGGAGGATTTTAACTTAGTTTTAACAAGCTAATGTTAACTGGTTACACCCATGGAGTTTTATAGTTTTAACCTGCAGTATATAAGGCGCCGAGAAAGACCATTCATTGTTCTGCTGCTGGAAGACTACATGCTCCTGATTTTAATCCTCCATGCACCTTAGCACTCGCACTTTTGTTTTTGTGCACTTTATTTTGTATTATTGAAAAAGGGAAATTAAAAAGAAAAAAAACGTGGACCACAGAAAAACCTGCCTCTGTTTCTCTTCTTTGTTGGGTAACTCACTGACATCCAGCCGCTCAGAGCCTGTCCTGTCTACATTTGGTGTCAGAAGTGCCGCCCTGCCACAGTGAGTACTCAAGTTATAATGAAGAGAACAGCAAGAAGACCTGAGGAACCAGATGAGGGAAATGCTGAACCATCTGCATCCCAGGGAGAACTGAGCAGTAGTAAAGCTAAAGATAATGTGGAGGAATTGACTGCCCTCGTGAAAGCATTGATCGAGAGGCAAGATGACAGAGAGAAGAAGCATGAGAAAGACAAGCTTCTACAGGAGCAACGCTGGGAGGCCATGCAGCGGCAGTTCCAGCAGATCCAGCAGCAGCAGAAGACGTCCGAGCCCCATGAGCTTGAGGTGCAAGGACAAAACGAGCCATCTTGTGAATACGGAGAGTCTGATAGTGACGATGATGGGCCAGACCCTGGCGGCTACAGCTACAAACCGCAGAGGGAGCCTAAACTTCCGATCCTGACACCCGAAGACGACATTGAACATTTTTTAATCACGTTTGAGCGGATGGCCAAAGTCTGTCGATGGCCAAAAGAAGAGTGGGCGGTCCGCCTGGTTCCATTATTGACCGGCAAGGCACGCAGCGCTTTTGTGCAGATGGACATTCGACATTCAAACAAATATGGAAGAGTGAAAGAAGCCATTTTATCCAAATATGAAATCACAGATGAAACTTACCGACGACGCTTCAGGTCCCTCAAGCTTGAGCCAGATGAGACGCCGCGGGAGCTCTACGTTCGTCTCAAGGACCTGTTAAATCGTTGGCTCCAACCCGAAAAGTCTTCACAA